>JARHVA010002263.1:350000-530000 GCA_037957365.1 Torreya grandis
TTATGTCCATATATTCAATTAATTCTTGTTGATCAATGTCATCCAATCCATCCACAATACTTTTTTCTTGCGCCTAAGAATTATCAAATTCAATAATCATAATAAGTCCATTGATAGGGTTTTAAGTATGTGCTAAAAAATCCATAATGGTAGTATGAAGATTAGATGCAATCATGAATTCCCTTTGCAACCTAGTGGTAACGGGAAGTAACTTAGATGGGATATTTTCATATATGAACTAAATAAGGCTAGATATTACTTTTTATTAATTTTATCCTTACTAGTATATATATATATATATATATATATATATATATATATATATATATATATATATATATATATATATATATATATATTAGATACAATCATGAATTCCCTATGCAACCTAGTGGTAACGGGAAGTAACTTAGATGGGATATTTTCATATATGAACTAAATAAGGCTAGATATTACTTTTTATTAATTTTATCCTTACTAGTGTATATATATATATATATATATATATATATATATATATATATATATATATATATTAGATGCAATCATGAATTCCCTTTGCAACCTAGTGGTAACGGGAAGTAACTTAGATGGGATATTTTCATATATGAACTAAATAAGGCTAGATATTACTTTTTATTAATTTTATCCTTACTAGTATATATATATATATATATATATATATATATATATATATATATATTTGATCCAGTGATTACATGGTTATTAATTATTTTGCATTGTAAAATACAATAACATGTAATTATTAAACTCATGGTTTGAGACAAAAAAATAGAAACAATGCTAATCCATTATAATCATGTATGATTTTTAATATTATGAAAAATAAGAACTTAAATTTGAAATTGAAAATATAATATATATATATATATATATATATATATATATATATGAAAACCCTAGAAATAAGGATAAAACTCTAATATAATCTTAGAGTTTACAAATTTTCAATAAATATTTGGGTTCATAAATATTCTTTGCCCTATTTTGGATTAATGATAACCCTAATCAGGATAGAAATTATTTAATAATTCATAGTAGAATATATTAAAATTAAGAATAAATATGAATGTAAAGGATTGTAATTGATTGACTATTTCATTTTCTAAATATGGGAGGTAAAATAAGAGGATATATATTTGTCTTTACCTATTATATATAATACTAATACAAGTGGAAAATGCCATAAAGTGAAGAATACTAAACTATTAATGTCTCAAATAAAGAGCTAAAACTCTACCTGCACACAAATAGTATCATCAACCATATTTTGGTACCATATAGATGGTATGTTCAATGTTTAATGGTTCTTTACTTATAAATTTTGTCCCTTTATTTATTACATATCACTATGATTTATTCTATCTATGATTTTGAGGATTTTTGGTATGTGTAGCACCCAAAAATTGATCTACTTCTTTTAGAAACCATAGGTCCAATTTAGTATTATTTTAGTCATGTAAAATGGGTAAAACTTTATGTTGATATGACCTCAACCAATACCTAGTGGTTGGTCTAACACTTCATACATATCCAATACTCTAAGGATAGAAATACAACTCCATGTAATTCTCCATATTAGGTGTATGTGTGTAATAGTTATTTTTCAATGTATGCAACATGTGGTCTAGATTTTGACACTTATAAAATGAAAACTTTAGATTTGTTCTTCAGTACTTTAGAATTGGTAAGGTCATTCCTCTAGTGAATATATTTTATTTTTGGAATATTAGGTAAGTCGTATTGAATGTGCAAATATTTGAATATGCTTGATGGATAGGTGTTAGATAGAGGTTAGGTTATCAAGAAGACTAAATTTTTTTTTTTTTTATATGAGTCTAATTAGGTAATTTCCCATGGCATGGAAAAAATGCATAGATGGATTGACCTATAGGAATAATTTTATTTTGAAAATTTAATGTTTTTGGGTGAAGGATGAAATTATCATACTTGGTTAATACCATCTTAGTCTAATGTTTTCATTTGAGAGATAAGAACACTGATTTGATGATCTAGAGATGTCTAAGTATGGTATTTTACTAGTTTAGCAAAGACTAGGGGAAATATTTGTAAGTTACTAACAATTTGGAAGTATTAGGATACCTTGTGGATGTGAGAGAATAGAAAATAAAAAGAATATATGTGAAAAAAAGTCATGTAAGGTGAAGTTAAGTCAAAGATTATATTTATGAGTGTCTAAAACCAAATCTTAGTATCTATATAATGTTTCATAGGAATATAATAAGTAACTTGATTAGGAGATATAGATGGATCCATATAATTGTTAGCAGAAGCACTAACATCACCACCAAATGTATAATGAGATCCTCTAATAGGTGGATTAAATATAATCAAAGCAACATTGGTAGATTTATTAGATGTATATTCCTTATATATTATTATTTTATTTTTTCTTCAGTAACAACATAGATAATAACATCATTTTCTTGATGTCTGGTCATAAGTCAGGATTCTAAATCATCTTGACTCATATTTTAAATTTTATTGAAGAATCAAAATTGGAACCATGTCCATTATGCATTAGTTTCATGAACCAACCATGAGGGCCCTTAAATATTTTTGATTATGGATTACATAACATGTTTGTGATAGAATTTTGACTACTGATGGGTGATGTAGGTTTTAATTTAAGATGGTTATGATGAGGGTAGCTTGGATAGTCGATATGACATGTTATGTCATGGTTGATGCTCACATTAGATTAAATATTTCCTGATATACATACTACTTACACTGGATTCATATTACCTTATTTTATGTATATGTTAATTTATCTTAGCTACTTTATTGTAAGATATTTCTTTAGCATGTCTCACTAATGTGGATTGACTTGGTGACTTTTGTAGATACTGAATATGTTCACAAGACACATTTGGGTCATGGTTATCAGGACTAAATGTTACCTCTTTTTAGTTATAGATACTTATACTAATTTATTACTAATTATTAATGATTCATTTTGAATTCATTACGGTTGTATTCGTATTGAAATCATTCAATTACTGTTGATGTCTTATTTGGTGGATGCAGACACCAGGTTACAAGCTAGGCTCAACATTGGGTTTGGACATCTTGAGTATATCATAGGTGATTAAGTAGTTAGAATATTACTTTAATAGGTATAACATGTATTATATAGTATTGAGCCACCATCATGTATATTCGATGGTGTTACTATTTTTTGTCATTTTGGTTTTGACCCTTTTTGAGCATCTAAGTTTTATTATTGTTCCCTAGTTAGGATTATCATGTTTTGGCATCACCAACCCTCTAGTTGATCCCTCATGTGTGGGATGTTTTACCTTTATGTTTGGTCATCCTTTCTGAGTGTCATAGTTTATTGATGTCAAGTAGTGAGTAGTTATCTTTAATCTGGTTGGTTGGGTTCATCTAGACCCATAAGGGTCTCTTGACCTTAGAGATCATCTTTGGTTATCTTTGTGGGAATTAACCTCCTTGAGATCTATATCAAATTGTGATTCTCATAATCATTATCATTTTAATGATTATTACTATTATTTATTATTATATAATATCAATTTTTATTAATGGGGCTAGTTTTATGATTTATGAGGATTGTTATTATTTATAATGTTCTCTAATAATTTAATGTCATTTTAATGACTTATTCTTTCCTTGTAAATTATTTTATTAATGATTTTTATCATACCATTATTTATTGTTTTAATCATCTTTTATCCTTCCCATTGTTAATTTATTTTATCAAATTTATTGTTCAATACTTATTATTGACTTTTGTTAATTTTACTATTTAATGATTTTATTATTTTACCATTATGTGATCTCCTTTTTATTTATTATTATTTCTTTTTATATAATATTATATATATATTCTTATATTATATGTTTCATACTATTTTGTTTATATATATATATATATATTACTATATTTATGATTGTTACTTATATTGTTATTATATTATATAATAATATTATTATATTATATTAATTTATAATTCCTAAACTTGTTTCACATGTTGTTATGGCAGAATTGATTGGAAATAGGAAGGGAGGAAGATAATTTAAGCATGGAATGAATAGGTGGATATGAGGAAAAACTAGGGGTAAGATAGGCAGAGGGGTGTATGATAGGTTATAAGTATGGATGGGGTGTAGGAGATGTGGGCATGCAAGAGAGGTGTATGGGAGAGGATATGGTAGAGGAGATTGGACATGAAGTAGGGATGAATGAAGAAAAGATAGAACACAATAGGAAAGGGAGGGTAAGGTAGAGAATGTAGGATGGAAAATGAGTAAGGGAAGAGTATGGGTAGAACACAAGGAAGCCAGGATGTAGTATGGGTGAGGATAGAAAATAACACAACAAGGAGGAAAGGCATGGCTCATACAAAAAGTAGTAGGGGTAGTATGATTTATGGCAAGAGGGAAGATCTTGGCATGGGGAGAGTGAATGGTGCTCATCCTTGGCAATGGTTAAGGGAAAGAGGATCATGGATCCATCTTTCTATTAGCATGGGAATGTCTATGGGGTATTCTCACATACATAGATCCAAAAAATACACATCAAAGGTATGAGTGAGACAAAGTTTCCCTATAGAATACAAGACCCTTGATTGGCATGATTTTATTTTTCTTGCTAAGTTTGATGTTTATTTTAATAGGGGAATGAGATTTCTCTGAACTAAATTCTCATTGAATTTTTTTTGAATTATTCCAAAATCACTGGTAGCCATGTGTAGTTAGTTTCTATCTTTATTATTATTTTATTTTTATGTTTGCACTCTACCTAAAATTTGATATTTATAATTTGTAAATTAACTATTATGCCTCTTGTTGTGGGGGCTCATCCCTAGAAAAATTGATAGAGAATTCAACTAAATAAACCACGATGGAAATTTATAAATTATATGGTAAAAATAAATTATATTAATTGGTAGATGACTATATTATGAGAATAAATGAACCCTACTAAAATTTTACACTTAGAAATCAATAAATTCACCCATCAAAATGTGAAGATATGTTTTCCCCATCCTAACCTTGTATGAGCATAGAAAAACTAGCTTTCCCTGAATAGAGTATTGTAGCTATGAAATTTAATATAAGGACATATTTATCTAAGACCTTGATTCCTTCCTCTTATGTGTTTATTCACATTTAGCATGCTAATATATCATAGGTAAATGATGGTATATTTTTGAAATCTTTGATATCTTCCTAATGTATGATTCCATTCTTACTTACGAAATCCTCAGTGGTCACCTAATGCTATACCCATTGCTATGCATTTCTCTCTCTTCAAAGTTAAAGTCAATTTTTGATAAAATGGATTTATTCATACTACTAGTAAAACTTTATTTTATGCCTATTATGGGAGTGTGATTTCCTTAAAATAGTTTGGTTGTAGTTACTAGTCTTGGTCTACTATTTGTTTTACTCCAAATTCCCTAATTGAGGATTTCTTATTATTCAGTTCAGATTTGATAAATCACTTGAGAAAACTTAATATGCAATATACCTAGACCTTATTAATATAGAAAGAAGTCAAGACCCTATTATGAATGGATATGGGTTCTCTTCTCTAAACTCATTGATTATTGTGACTATTATTGGTGGAAACCCTTGTGTCAATCATTTCATGTTCAAGTGAGCCTTGGATTGAGTGTTATGGTCTTATGTCATCTGTATTATCCATTTATCCCTATTGATATATATTTTAATTTCTTATTAGTGGCTCAATTTTATGTTTATGTATCTTACCTTACTTGAGTACCTGGTTCTCAAAACCCTCCACCAAGATGTTGCTTAAGGTAGTAAGGGCCATCGATGATTGGGATCATAGGGATGGTTTTGAGGAGTATCCCTCTTGAAGTGTTCATCATTCTCTGTTGATACACATGGACTCTATTTGGTGGCATCTCTCTCATGTTCATGTTTGTTGATGTATGACATCAACATGTTATATTATACTTGATTATCTATTTTATATTATGATTCTATCTCATTACCTTATGTAGCTTGGTAATATTGTTGTTAGAATATGGAAATTATTGGTTATGATGTGGACTTGGAGTTATTCATGATGGCATTTTTGTGATTCTTATACATTTAACCCATATATATTTACTCTTTTAGCATGTGTTTACATTGCATACTATTTACCATATGAGTAGTAATATTTTAATAATGCATCATGTCAAACTTGATCCTTAAATATTGTTGTATATATATGATTTATTGATTTACTTGTTGTCTTCAAATGGAACATAATAGAAAAGGATTATTATTGGAATATTTTCAAATGAATTATCTTAACCTTGAATTTATATGTAAATGAATTGGTGTTGTTTATAACGTGATGAAATATATAGAGGTTTTGCATTACTTAATGGATTAGTGCACTTATATTTAAATTTCACAACATACATTATCTGATGCCATCTTCACCACATGGAATGCCCATTTAACCTATGAAATTATCTATTTATTATGAAAGTAGCTTAGGATAACTAACTATGTTAGAATATATCTATATTTTGGAGCATGTTGGTAATGGTTAGACTTGGGATTAAATTAGTAGTCATAATCAATCATACAACCTGATGTATGATTAAAGGCATGTTCCTTTATGCTATTTTATTATGACATTTTATGATTTATGGTTGTGTGGTTTATAATCTTAGTTGAAATAAATAATTATAATTAACTTGTGCAATCAGTATTATCATGGTGCTATAATACATTCCTCATTGCTAGCATGTTACTAAACACATGATCTTATTATGTCTATAATTTTACTAAAAATGAGATGTTGAATATCGTTATGCTAAGAGTTCTCCCATGGTTTAAACAATATGTTGCATTACTATATTATGTCAATGAATATTTAGAGGTCATATTATCATTTAAGAGAGATTACTTCTATTTCTTAAGTAACAAAGTAAGTTGGATTGATGTTATTCATATGTGGAACCATATTATAGATTATGGGTTATTTCATTAATGGTGTTAGAGCTATTTAGATATTCATTATGTTTTCTAAAGGTCTAGTAATTATGATATTTATAATGTAACTTTTGTTTTATATAAAAATGATAAATTATAATTAGTGCTCATATGGGATTGGATAGTTATTGGCCATGATAGTTATGTGCATACTTAAAAGTTAAATCTTATCCTTTCTAATTAACTTCGTGATTTACCCTATGGCATGAATAATAAGATGTGAATAATCCATGTGTTGGTAAATAATCATGGAATGAGGATGAGAGTTAGGAGGTTATGGAAACATTTAAGTTAAAATTTGGTTATTTTATTGAATAATCTAATTTGGAAATGATTTAATACATCATACCTTTCCTTAATAAATACCAGAGTTAATTCACAAGACTATCTAATTAAAAAACTTGTGTAGTCTTATGCATGTAAATTAAATGGCACAAATACATATGTTTATTTAATAACATGGAAGGATAAATAAATGGAGATTAAGTAAAATTAGGTGTGAGGCCCCTTTGTATGACTCATGAGATGATAATCCCATAGCATGTCAAGTAATCTTATAGCATGAGGAGTAATTAGTTTTATAATGTTGACTGTATGCTTATTCAATAGGATACTCATATGTGTGATATCACTTACCTAGAGATAATTATTTTATAACTCATATAATTTAATAAAATAGTTTTTCCATATAGGATTACATCTTGTATGTGTGTTATCTCTAATCATTAAGGGATATAAGGCTCAATGTTCATAACACAACTTAGATCATGGTATAGTGATTAATGAGGTAGCATAAGGAATACTCCTTGCTTGGGTGATCTCCCAAAAGGTTATGAGATATTAATATTATGTTGTGTTAGAATTAGGAGTGGATTAAAGGCCTCTCCTCACTAATCTCCTAATGTGTTAAGTCTTTTCCAAGCACGTTGGTGGGATAGACCCTTTATTTGGTCATTTGGACCCTATGCTCATGTATTGCATTTCCATCATAAATTGTTTGATTTCCTATTGGAGAGTTTTAAGTGATGTCATAGACGTGTCTAGGTGAGTAAATTAAGTATCTTAATAGTTTTTGTGTCAATGACAAAGTGTGCAATGTGTTTGTCCTAATATGCTTGAAGAAGGCTTGGTTAATATTAAGAGTTTGCATGGTTAAGGATATTTAAGGATGAGTATGATGACTTTGGGATGTGAAATAGGTAACATAAGAGGTCTTATATTATTTTATATCTTGTGTTCATAAGTATAATTTATCTGTTAGTCTATAGTTTTCATCTACACATTTTGGGTCCAGTGGGAATTTTTTTGAGTAGATAGTCTAATGACATCACCATTACCATGTATGGATGATTCAATGTGATTAAACCATATGTGTGTGATCAAATTATTCATAATTTGATATGGTATAAGTTTTAGGTTATGATATTTAATGTATTAAAAGATATAACTATGCAAAGTTGGCTTCCCAAACATTTTGTAATGTTTTCCCATACTTAGGCAAAGTAAGCTGAGTAAGTAGCTTGATGATGTTATATTTCACATGTGTGAAGAGTTTAGGAGGATATTTATATATTTATGTATTCCCATATTAAATTTTATCATGTGCTTCAAATTTTATGTCATTATTTTGAGTAGAGCAAGAGTTATTAAGGTGAAAAGTTGGCTTCTCAAACATAAGTTCTTCACATTCCATACTTAGCCAATTTTGAAAAGGGAGATCTAAAAATGTGCATTTAATTGGATCACAGATCTATGATGAAAAATTAATATAAATAGATAATTATATAATGGTAAGTTTTATTCTTTTTATAAATATAATGGTGAGCATGACATATATCAAATAAAGATCAATGGTGAGTGGATGTTCATACATGCAGATCAATGATGCATATTAAGTCAATGAGTCAAATGTGAAAAAGGAACATGGGGATAAAAAATGGAAAAATAATGGGATATTAGAGCTAATATCTAATGGGGAGAACTAAAAGGTAAGTAACAAGCTGATCCATAGAGATCAATGGTGTGTATGCGGTCAAATTACAAGATTGCATGAGATGAGGTCAACTATTTAATGTTTAACATTTGGGAAGTGGAACACTATGAGTTAATGTTTAAATAAGATAAAAAGTACATATTTAATATAATATTCAATGGAATGGGATATCTAAATTCAAATACTTGAATTTAATAAAGGAAAGACCAGTGTTTGTTTTTTAGGCCATGTCTTTTGATACATGCATAATTTTCTCTTGGTATAAAAAGAAAATTTATAGAGGACTCCAAGGCATATATTTAAATATATATTTTAAGATTTTAAAGTTTTTATATTAAAATTTATGAAGGTTCAAAGTTGATTTTGTGTTTGTTCATTCTCTGTAAATAACTTGAGAAGGTTATTTAAGTTATTCATGATGGTATTTTGATGTTTCAAGATGAACTAGTTATTGGAGAGTGTTTTAGACTCCATGGGGACCATATTTATGGATTTTTAATGTTTGACCAATCCATATTAATTATGAAAAAATTATTATAAGTTGAATGTATGTTCATTCAAAGTGTTCTTTTGTACAAAATGTTATTTTAGTAATCTTGGCTTTAGCAGAGGAGTGTTGTGATGACTATGATCATTTGAGGATGTTAAAGGGGTCATGTGGAGTGGACCTATGCATTTTGAAGTGGTCCTATGTTTATAATTTGCTCAAATAAGTGCTAAATATGTGAATGGGTCTTCATAGGACCTAAAAGGTGACTTAGGCCTATTTAAAAGAGGGTTGTGCTTAATGGTGACCCATGTAGATGCCTTAAGTGTGAAGGCATGTGTTGTGTCCCATAAGGAATATTGTCAACATGATAATAATCATGAAGGATCTATAAAAGGTGAAACCAAATGTGATGGTTTATAGGGTTGTTAAATAAATTTGAGTAAATTTAGTGAGAAGAGTTGGACAATTATGCGAGCAAAGATTTAAGCAAAGGAGATAACCTTTGAAAGAGAAGGTAAAAGTGATTGAGCACTAATAAATATTGAAGAGGATCAGTCATTCTTGTCTAATTAAGTTGTTTCATGAGAATACATAGGTCGTTAGACCTAATGAGCCTAGGAAAGTCATTTTGAGCAAGTTATCCTTAGAGGTATCTATCAAAATTGGTTATATATGAGAATGAAATGCATGAGAAGACATTTTAAAAATTATCACAAGGATTGAATCCTTGAGTAGTTGAAGACAAACTCCAAACAAAGCCATTAGGGCCAAACTTGCCTAATGGCTAACAAACCCTCATAGTGAATTGAGTAGGTTGAATAATCTTTTGAGAGGCCATTTACCATTAAAGATATTTGAGAAATGTGTTACAAGTTTTTTTAGACATATTAAATGTAATTTAAACTAATTAAGAACATTTTGAAGGATTTTATGCCTAAAACCTCTCTCTCAACCCAGTGCACTAAGTCTAA
Organism: Torreya grandis; assembly: GCA_037957365.1. Classification (NCBI taxonomy): domain Eukaryota; kingdom Viridiplantae; phylum Streptophyta; class Pinopsida; order Cupressales; family Taxaceae; genus Torreya; species Torreya grandis. Next base: position 360,484 of record JARHVA010002263.1, read on the forward strand.
AAGCCTAGAAAGGCCTTTTAAGAAGCTCAAAACTTCATGAAGGTTTTGTATGGGATCACAAGGAGTTTGTGAAAGGTGGAGAGGAATTTTTAATTTAGACTCATGGAATTGGTTCACTCACTAAACATCCCATCTCTATGAATCATTACTAAGATACCAACCCCCTCAGAAACCCTATTTTGCATTATACAGGAGATCAAGAGAATATAATTTTTTTTGGGTACTTGGAAGAGAAGTTGAATGGGTCCAAGTGGTTATTAGAATAATTAGTAGTATTCCCCTTCTCAAGCTTTTTGGTGTTATTTGAAGGGTTAGGGATATGTTTTTTTATGAATAATCCCTAACAATGCTAATTATCTAAAACCCTTATTAAACCTCTCATAGTGACCCAATGGAGGAAATGTGATTATTAGTGCCTTCAAATGAAAAGTTTTGGCCTATAAATAAATTTGGTGATATCCACAGGTCTCATGGGCATCTCATAATAGATTTTTGGTGGCACATGTGAGAGAAGATTTATAAGAAAAAGGGCTTATAGTGTCTAATTTTGATTCTATTTTCATAGTTCCCAAGCATTTTAAAGGCCCTAAGTGAGTAAGAAGGCCTCTTGGGCCTATGTAGAGATAAAATGGTCTCAAAAACATCACTAATGAACCCCTATAATGGCACAAGTAAGTTTATTAGTAGACTTGGAGTCAATTAAGAGAGGTAACCTGATATACATTAAGAGAAGGAAGTTGTAGGTCTATTCACATGGTGAAAAGGATTTCTAAGGTAGAAAAATAACTGTACCAAACTCTCTAAACTATTATCAGACTCATCACTCACTTTAAAGTCTCTATGTCTTAGGCTTATTACTCACGAAGATGACTAATTCATTGAATGGGATATGAATGGCATGAAGGGTGGTAGTGAAATGAGTAGTGGTCATGTCTAGATAAGAAAATGCCTTCTAATTTCATGTCAAGGAGTAATGTATTTGTTTAAAAAGGCAAGGTGTCTTCATGGGGTTAATTATGACAAAAAAAATCCATCCACCACACTTTTATGCCCAAAAAAGGCTCATTGAAGGCCATTATGCCACCAAGGTAATTCATGGAAATAGTTATGGGACTATTTCTACCCCTAATTCATGTTCACAATTGATTATTGGATGAATTATGGTCATCATGGATTCTGCACTACATTTATATACCACATTGTCCTTCTCTCTCCTTCTATGTTCTATAAATTGGGCTTAAAAAGCTATTGTATGGATCCCTTTGATAGGTATGAGAAAGTTTTACCCATTTGTATCTTGAATCCTTTGAGATAATAAATATATGTATTTAACCTTATCCATCATAATCTCTAGTGTGTTTCATACTTGTTTGATTTGAATAAGTGGTTGATCCTTTTCTCCCTTTGTAGGTCCTTATTCGTCACTTAGATGCTACTTAACTGGTCTTATGCAAGGTCACATGGTGTGTGAAGATGCTTGTACTTTTGATCATATTGGAAATTAAAATTAGTGTCTTTTTTCAAACATTAAATAAATCACCCTTAGATCATATGCATTCGATATGAATTTCATGTGAAGCACTAATGTGTAGGAATCTTATGGAGAAAGTATGATAGTAATCAATCCTTGTTTTGTCTATAAGAGTTGTTAAAGGATAAATTAGAGGAGATATAATCTACTAGGGCATCACACCTATAGTATAAGGTTTAATTCCATGTTCCTTATATTTATTTTCATTGACAAGACAAAGAGGTTTAGTTAATAGTTAAGCTTAGATGATGCATCGAGGGAGCTAGAACCAAAACTAGAGATTCACCTCACCCATTAGGCCACCCACACCTAGAGGTGATTCCATTATATCAACTACATGAGGTAGGTTTGAAAATCTTTTGGCTCAAGGGTGTGATCCAGACTGATAAAAATTATGATAAATAAGAAATAAGAGTACTTAGATAGTTGAATATGCATATGCAAACTTGGGTTGAAATAAGATGAAAGTGGGCTTGATTAGGATCTTGGAACAATCTTCATATTCTATAAATTTTCACTTTTTGGCCTCAGATGCCTATGTAAGATCTGAATGGTTTCATCGACACTACGATCTAACTTAGATATATGTGTCTAGTATGGAATATCAAATGGATCTAGGTGTGACCACCTACAACCTTTTAAGGTTTTCTATCACTTTTATTCTAGCATGTTCAAATATCATGTATAGTCTATCAATATTTGTCAAATGATCAAACCTTTTCTTTCTCACCCTTGGATTAAATATGGGAAAATGGGTTAGTGGGCACATGGTGTCGAGCTACCCTATTGAACCCTCTACTAATAGGTGATACCTACATAGAAAATACTCTAAATAGGGCCTTAGACTTATGTATTTATCTATTATGTGTTGTTTTTTGTGTGGATCAAGATGTAACTTGTGATAAGAAAGTACATATAGTGACTTATTTTTTATTGAGGATTGTCATTGATGTCAAAGGTACATCTTGTATGAGGTTGATGTCATTAAGAGAGTATGATTAATTGGTAGTATGTTGATATGAAAAGGGTCATTGATGGAGTTTTATCATTGAAGGGCGTTATCATGAGAGAATTTGAAGGCAAAAAATGCCTTATGGTTTCATGAAGTTATAGGTCTTTGAGTAGCTTAAGCCTAATCATGGCATAAAGAGACCTTGTGATAAGGTATGACCTCAGTTTCTTGGTGAGATGAGTGCACAAAGGCATGAGTGTTTTTATGAGGTTTCTTTATCATGTATGTGAGGCACTGGAGCATTGATGAGATTCTCAAGGTAAGCCTACAAGGGTAGAACCTTTAGACCAAGTATGCACTTAAATCACTTCTAGACCCTGCCTAGCCTAATGAGGTATCATGATCTATTATCAAGGTATGTTAAGGATCTATGTTAGTGATTAAGCATGAGAGAGGTTTCTTGAGTATTTGAGTTAGGTGGAGAGTAAATGGAAAGAGGCATGAAGGTTATTTTTAAGACCTAATGTGGTTTGCAGGTCTAGGTTTAAAGAGCAAAGAGAGAGAATGTGGCCTAATGAGGGGTCATGATCAGATTTTAGAATGTTTAAGATTATGTAAGCATTATCAGAGGTGACATATGTTTTATTAAGTGTGTTCATGTGTTTTGGGGTCATATTATGAATCAAAAGGCATGAAAATTTGTTTTCAGGTCTCTCTAGTGCTCAGAATGAGGGGTTCTCAACTTGAGAAGGATTCTATTATGCTCATTAGCTAATAAAACCTATGCATGGGAACCTAATATATTCATGGTATATGTGCAATGGTCTGATAAAATTATAATAATTAGTTTTTGGATTGAGAGGATATGCTTTATGAATATTTTTTGATAGTGGAAGTGTGTTTAAACCCTCTTAAAAACCTAATGAAGACTTGATGTTGGATATTTTTCTCTAGAGTCATAATGATAGATTGGTATATCTATATAAGTGATTGGAGGTAGTAGTCAACTCTCCTTGGCACCTCTAGGTGTTATTGAATTGTCAGGTACATGAGTCAACCCTATAAGAAAGTGCTAATTTTTTAGAGATTTGTTGTAGTAGTCAGAGTTAACCAAGTTAAAATATGAAAATGGATGGAGGATGAAGCTTGAGACATGTATTTTATGTCCATGAAGGTTTATAGATAGGTTCTAGGTTTTAGGTGTGTACATTTAGTGTTCCATGTTGTATAGTCATTAGTAAGCCTAATGAAGAAGAATAGTCCAAAACCTAGGTAATATGAAAAGGTGGTTTTGGATGTGATTTAATGAAGGAATGATGCATTGAGTGCATGGTGGTGTTTTTTGGGACTGATATCTCTTATTAATACTTGGTATAAAGATTAGAAGTTAGGCATAATGGTGAAAATGATGAAGCTAAAATGGCTTATATATCTTAGTGAGGACTATGTGTAGTGAGGTCAACAAATTGGTCTACAAGACCAATAGTTTCCATTAGACCATATGATGTTTATCATTGAATATGGTATGGAGATGTCATAGAATATTTTTAATGCATCAAGATTCTTTGAATGTGTCTACAAAGGTGTTAGATTTCAATGTCACTATGATAGGTTTTTGAAGAAAATTGATAGTTTCAAGTACGCAAGTTGTAGTGATGAGTTTGAGGCTCTATGCCATGAGTTTAAGTATCCAATTCATATGGTGTTTTTTTTTGGTGACTTGAAAGTATTTCTCATGCTTTCATAAATATTATAAGTCAATGGAAGAGGTTGAAAATTTGAAGTAAAAATGGCTTGTCTATTTTATTTCCATGAAGGTTTATGGATAGGTTTTAGGTTTTGGGTGTTTAAATTTTGTGTTCTAAGTTGGCCAGTCACTAACAAGCCTAATAAAGATGAATATTGCAAAAACTAGGTAATATGAAAAGGTGGTTTTTTATGTGATTTCATGAAGGAGTGATGCATTAGAGTGCATGGTGTTGTTATTTGGGTATAGTGTGTCCTATTAATGGTTTATGTAAATCTTATAAGTCAGATATAGTGGTGAAAATGATGAATCTAACATGGCTTGTTTGGCTCAGTAAGGACTATGTGTAGTGAGGTCAATAAATTAGTCTATAAGACTAATAGTTTTCACTATAACATATTATGTTTATGGTTTAATATGGTATGTATATGTAATATAATATTTTTAATTTATTAGTATTCATTGAATGTGTCTACACAAGTGTTGGAGTTTAAAGTCACCATGACTAGTCCTTGAAGAAAACTGATAGTTCTAACTAAGCAAGTTGCAATGATGCATTTGAAGCACTATGCATTAATTTGATGTAATGAATATGGTGTTATTTTTTTATGACTTTAAAGTTATTTTAAATATTTTAAAAATATCATAAGTTAGTGTAAGAGGTTGAAAATTTGGATTTAAAATGGCTTGTCTGGTTCATGCAAGACTATATGAGATAAGGTCAGAAGATTGGTCTGCAAGACTAATGTTTGATATTAGAGCTTGAAAATTTTTTTATGTGAGATTGTTGTTAGGATACAAAATTATCATGTTAATTTTTTTATTCATGATAAATCCCTTTGCATGTTTTTAAATTCAAGTTCATCTTGACTAGTTTTGTAGGCTAGTTGGTAATTCTGAGTGAGCAAGTTACATGAGTGTTTTTCAACCTTTTTTCACTATGTGATATATTTCACTTGGTGAATTTTAAAATTATTTGAGGTTATTTTTATGTGATTTATTTTCATGGTTTTGTCTTTAAATAATGTGTTATCTGTAATTTTTCAAGATAGACCTTTTTGTGTGTGTGAAGGCCTAATGTAAACAATATTAATCGTGTGCTTCAAGTGGTGGTTGGAGATAAAAATTATCATGGAGATAAGATGAAATTATTGGAGGTATATTTGAGTTGAATATTAATTTTTCATTCCATTTGTGTATTTTTAAATTTATCCAAGCAGATCAAAGGGTAATGTGTACTAATGAAGGCCTAATTAAATTAGGTCTCCTTAAGGCCTAAAAGAGGTTTTGGTATTTTAAGTTGTGGCTGAGCTATTATAATAATTGATTCATTTATGAAATGTGTTATAAGAACTATTTTAATGGTAATATAAGTGTGCATGTGTGTTTTCCTAACCAAGAGGTGTGTGGACTAGAGGATTGTATAATAACAAGGCCTAATATGCCTAATTGGGGAGTTAGAGAATGTGAGAGTAAACACAAAGGAAATAACACATTGAAGATCTGAACGAGGTATTTTAGACCATAATATGGGTTTATATAAAATATAATTAAGATATAATATGGGTAATATGGATGAATGTTAAGGTCATATAACTTAATCTATCTTAAAGAGACCTAGTTGAGCAAAGAAGTCTATAAGGTAGTTTGAGAGGGAATAAGAGTGAGAAGAGATAAACAAGGTGATAATAATCTATTATATAAGAAACAAGGTTTTATAAAGGTGATAAAAATTTCTAGGTGGATAAGTTGGTGCTAAGTCATTTAGGGGGTTAGTTCCTCCTTGCAGGTTGGTGCTTGCTAAAGCTTATGTGAGTGGGTGCTTGACTAGTTTGGGTTAGTGCTCCATGTGGAGTTAATGGTTTAATAAATATTGTTATTTTATTATAGTAATATAGTAAATTTTCATATATTATTGGGTTTTCTTCCCCATGATGGTTTCCCACATATGTTATGTGTTATCTTGTTTCATGATCTTGTCTGGTTCTATATGCTTTGCTAGATGTTCATTTTTATATGAATGGTTCATATAGTCTTAAGTGGAATTGAATGAATGTTTTGGAGTCAATTATTCACCCCCCATATCAATTATTTTGATTCTATTAATTAGTATTAGATCCTCATAATCTAATCAATCTTAATAACTTGAAAGTGATCTAAAGAAGCACAATATGTCTAGTGATCAAAATGAACAAGATGACATGTGTGATGAAGTTTACTGTGACAATGAGGAAGGAGAAGCTACAATAGACATTGAATCTGAGCTCATAAGTTCCCTAGATGATTTTAAGAATCAAAATAAGACTATAAAGGATCTCAAGAATTAGTTAGTAGGTGTCAATACAAAATTTAGAACAAAAGAAGTTGAGTATGATCAACTGAAGATATATCTAGATTACTTGAATGTTGAACTTGAACAACTCATAGAAAAGCTGAGAAAGTTTGAGAAAGAGCATGAGAATTAAAAAAAGTCAATACTAATAACATTAAAATACCAATAAATTATCCTAATGAAAATAAGGGATAATTTATCATGGAACCATGAGAAAAGGAGTGATTAGTCAAGAGGTAAGTATATAAATGTTGTTTTCTATAGTTATCATAATATGGGACACATTAGAAGACTGTGTTCTAATAGAGTTAGAATGTATTAAAGATTGAAAAATATATATTAATCTCCTAGAGTGAATTATAAGGTTTAAACATTGGTATGGAAGCCAAAATAAGTTAGGACTGATCATATTGATCCCAAGAGTCAAGATGGATTATTTACTAAGGAGGAACAAGAGACTAAAGAGGATTCTATGTTATCTCATACTACCTTTCACATTCATGATTAAGTAATGAAATGTTATATAGATATTGGTTTCTTAATTCACATGATAGGAAATAAACATGAGTTCATTTCATTGAAGAATAATGTTATAGTAATAATGAGATATGAAGATAACATAACTACCAATATAGTTGTCAAGGGTGTCTTGAGTTTTGAAAATGGGAAGACCAAGACACAAAATGTGCTTTATTTAGAAGGTTTGAAACATAAATTGATTAGTTTAATTCAAATTTAAAATAAATTAGACACACTAAAATTTCATGATATAGGGTGTGATATAAAGAGATCCAAATTAGGAAGGCTAATTATTAATGCTAAGAGGATTGAAAATAATCTATATATCTTAAATGAGATCAAGAAGGAGATGTGATTTATGGTTGACATGGATGTAAGTTGGATATTGAATATAATGTTATTTAACCTATGTTTTAGATATTTCATTGATTTCATGGAGGTGTATAGGTGAGTAGATGAAGTATCTTGATAGTCTATGTGTTAATGACAAAGTGTGCAATGTGTTTGTCCTAGTATGATTGAAGAAGGTTTGGTTGATATGCAGAGCTTACATGGTTAAGGATGTTTAAGGATGATTATGGTGATTTTAGTATGTGAAATAGGTCACATAATAGGTTTTATACTCTTTTATATCTTGTACGCATAAGTATAATTCATCTGGTACTCCATAGTTTTCATCTAGAAATTTTGGGTCTAGTGGAAAAAATTTGAGTAGGTAGTTTGATGACATCACCATTTTCATGTATGGATGATTAATGGGTATTTTGTCACATGGGTGTGATAAAATTAATCCCAAGTTTCTATGTTCCATGTTTTAGGTCATTTAGTTGAGTGGAGTAAATGATATAACTATGCAAAGTTAGATTCTTAACTAGTTTGTAATGTTTTCCCATACTTAGCCAAAGCAAGAGCTAAGTAAGAAGATTGATGAAGTTATGTTTCAAAAATTTCAAGGTTATAAGATAATATTTATATATTTATGGATTTCCCTATATTTTTTTATCATGTGGTTCAAATTTTAGGTCATGAGGTTGATCTGAGCAAACGTTATTAAGGTACAAAGTTGGCTTCCTAGACATAAGTTCTCTAAGTTCCCATACTTAGCCAATTTTACAAAGGGAGATCTAACAGTGAATATTTGATCACATCATATATATATATATATATATATATATATATATATATATATATATATATATATATGACATGAAATTAATATAACCAAATAAGGATATAATGGTGAGTGTTATTCTTGTCATAGATATAATGGTAAGCATGAAATCTATTAGATATAGATTAATGGTGAGGGGTGTTCATACATGTAGATCAATGATTCATATTAAGTCAATGAGTCAAATGTATAGAATCCATGCAAGGATAACAAGTGGAAATATCATGGGATCTCAGAGCTATGATATAATAGGGATAATTTCAAGGTATGGACTAAGCTGGTCTATAGAGATCAATGGTGTGTATGTGGTTAAGATTGTAATATTGCACAAGATGAGGTCAACTATTAAAAGTTTAATGTTTGGGAAATGATGAACTATTAGTTAAAGTTTAAATAATATCAATGTTACATATTTAATCTAAGATTATAGGGTATAATATGTGTTTTAAGTGACCAAAGTTTAACTGAGACAGTTTGAGTTCAAATATTTTAATTTAAAAAAGGAAAGACTAGTGTTTTTATTTGGGCCTTATCTTTTGATACATGTATAATTTTTTGATGGTATAAAAATAAAATATATAGAGGAATCCAAGAAACATATACAAATATAGATTTTAAGATCTTAAAGTGTGTACAATCAAAGTTATGAAGGTTCAAAGTTGACTATGTGTTTGTTCATGCTCTATAAATAACCTAAGAAGGGTATTTTAGTTGTTCATAATGGTATTTTAATGTTTTGAGATGAGATATATACTGGAGAGTGTTTTATAATCCATGAGAACCATATATTTTAAGGTTTTACCAATCCATATTCAGTATGAACAAATGCTTAGAATTAACTATATGTTCATTTATGGTGTTCTTGTGTACAAAATGTTGTTTAAGCAAAATTGGCTTTAGCTAGGAGTGTTGTGATGACTATGATGTCATTTAAGGATGTTAAAAGGGTCATGTAGAGTGGACATATGAATTTTTAAGTGGCCCTATGTTTCTAATTTCTCAGATAAGTGTCAAAGAGGTGAGTGGGTCTTCATAGGACCTAAAAGGTAACTTAGGCCTATTTGAAAGAGGGTTGTACTTAAAGGTAACCCATGTAGATGCCTTAAGTGTGAAGGAATGTGTTGTGTCTGAAAGGGAAGATTGTGAACATGATAATAATTATTAAGTCTATATAAAAGTTGAAACCACATGTGATGGTTTCTAGGCTTGTAGAATAGATTTGAGTAACTTGAGTGAGAAGAGTTGAGCAATTATGTGCGCAAGGATTAAAGTGAAGGAGAAAAGATTTGAAAGAGAAGGTATAGGTAATTTAGGACCAAAAAAGAGTGAAGATTTGAATCATGCTAGTCTGATTAATTTTTTATAGGAGAACACACAAGTCATTAGAGCTAATGAGCCTATAAGAGGCAGTTTGAGAAAGTTGGCCCTAGAGGTAGCTTGAGAGAGATTAGAAGTAAAGAGTGTAGAAAGAGGTGATCATCATCAATTTAAGAGTATAAATAGGTTTTCAAAGTGATCTGAGTTTCAAGGTAGTGAAGTGGGTACTTGGTTTTTTAGGGGGTTGTAGCCTCCATACTTATTGGAGCTAGCTAAAGGTTAAGTGGGTGCTTGACTAAATTAAGGGGTGGGTGCTCCTTGATCAGTTGGTGCTAGTCTAAATTATAGTTATTTTAATTATAGAACATTATTACAATTATAGGATTCAATGGGTTTTCTTCCCCAAGATGGTTTCCCACATATGTCATGTGTTATGTGTTTGATCTTGCACTATCTCTCTTGTTCATTGGTATGAATGATGTATATGATTCATGAATGCTTGTGTTAATTGATTAAGAATTTGAAAGGATTTAAATTAAATTTGTATTATCTAGGCTCACTGATTCACCCCCCCTAATCAGTGATTGTACTTCTAGCAATTGGTATCAGAGTAGGTCCTTTAGTAAAGGCTTGATAGTTTGAAGGTGATCCAAGGTATAATATGGGTAGTCATAAAGGAGGTTTCTCTAGTAAGAAAACACCAATGTTCAATGGATCTAATTATTATTTTTGGAGTATAAGGATGAGGACCTACATCATGTCCCTAGGTTTTGATGTATAACCATCTCTTGTGGATTGTTATGTTGTCCCTACTACTCCTCCATCTTGTGTTGTAGATAAGTTGTTTAAGAATAATTATAAGGGAACGGAAGCCATTATTTGTTGTCTTACAAATATTGAGTTCACCAAGGTCATCCATTGTAAATATTCTAAAGATATAGGAAAAATTATAGATCATTTATTAAGGAGATTCAAATATTAAGTTGGCAAAGTTGTAGACTCATAGAAGATAATTTGAGAGTCTTAAAATGGAGGAAGATTTTGTGGAATCCTTTTTTTAGAGAGTTGATGACATTACGAATATCATCATAGGTCTTTGAGAGAACCTTGAAGAGGCTACTATAATTCAAAATATATTAAGGTATCTAGCTCTCAAGTTTGATCTAAAGTATTTGCTATAGTTGAAATTCATGATCTTACTCAGTTGAAGATGGATCAATTGCATAGCAACCTTACTACCTATGAGATGAGAGTAAATGATGATATACCACCAAATAAGGAAGCAAAATTCAAGATAGAAATGAAGCCAAAAAATAATTTCCAAGGTAATAAAACCAAAGAGGATGACACATCTAATATTGATGAAGATGAACTAATAAATTTGTTTACAAGGAAATTGAAAATGTGGCCAGACATGTACAAGAGTAAACTACCATTTAAATGCTTCAATTGTGGAGAGGTAGGACATTTTGATAATAAGTGACCTATAAGAAAAAGAATAATGATGATGAAGAGTATGTTGAAGACCAAGATGAATAGAAGAAGACATATGGGTCTAATAAAATAAGAAGGGATTTAGAAGGTTTGATAACAAGAAGAAGTACTTCAAAGACAATAAGGGTATCTATACCAAATAAGATTGCATCTCATCATATGAAAGTTAAGATAGTGACTTATAGTATGATCATGAATATGATTATCCTTTTAAAGATAGATCCCTCTTCATGGCTGAGGAAGGAAGTTACTCATATCAAAAATATTTTACTTAGAGTGATTAAGATGATGATAAAGATGAGGTGGACTATGAAACTAAATAGATAAGTTCTCTTGAAGAACTAAAGATTGGGAAGAATAATAATAAGAACATGAAGTCACAAATCAAGGAATTTGAGGATCAATTAAATATGTATGAATAAATAATAAATTAAGACACAAAGAAGCATGAAGATAGTTAAACATCTCAGTTGTCAATTGGAAATCCTATCTACAAGCCTTAAATATAAAAAAGATGAATGTTAAATGTATGTAATTGAAAATGAGTCATTATAAGCTAGGTTAGAGAAGACATCTATTGACATGTAGTTATTTATGAGATTTGAAAAAATCTCAAGTGATCTAGAGAATATTTTTAATGGACAAAAGCATGCAAGTGATAAGAGTGGTCTTAGATATAAAGAACTAGAAAATGCAACTCAATACAAAATGAAGACTAATCAAAATTAGACCTTGAAGGTCAAAAATTAGTCAAGGAATGAAGATGCTAAAAGAATGAAGATAAATCAAATCAAACAACTAAATGACAAGAGGTATGAAAGTTTTAATGGTTATTGTTACACATGTAATTGGTTTGGGTATAGATCTATAGAATGTAAGAGACCTGCTAGAAATGAGTTTGCATGGAACTATGATGGTGGTTATCAGTCAAAAGGTGAGTCCTCTTTAAAAGTAGTTTGTTTTAATTGTCAAAAGAATGGACATATTGAAATAGTTTTTTCCAATAAATAAAGGTAGGATAATCTTATTGAAAGAGGTATAATATGTTTCAATTATCAACAGAGAGGTCACATTGCTAGATTCTACAAGAAAAGGCCTACAAGATAGAATAGGTTTAATTAGGCTCCTAGATTACAATAAAGAAGGCAAGTTAACTCATAAAAACCAAAGGTCATAATTGTTAGGCATGATGAGTTTGTAGGTCCAAGTAATATGTTTGATATGGTAGAAAATACTACAAAAGTTGGAGAGTGCCAAGAACTCTCATTATCTGCTCATGTTGTGAAGGAAGAGACCAAGTTCAAGGAGAAGACCAAGGTTTTGGTTGAGACTAGTTCTAAGGCATGTTTGGATGCTAATGAGCAACCTGATATGTGTGAGCAAGCTTCAAGTATGGTTCCTATGTTGACAAGATCTAAAGGTGGTGTTTTATAATGTAAACTAGCTACTTTAGTGATCAAGGTATGTCAAGATTTCAAAGTTGCTCCAAATTATGTATATCCTATCATAGAAGGGAAAGTGAGTGATGTAAAAAAGGAACAATTTGTAAAAGTTTAGACTAAGAAGAAGAATAACAAGTATTATTATAGATATAAAAGGATTCTTGTGGTTACTAAGGAGATGTGGGCCACTCCTAGATTTACATTATTTTAGAACATTATGGTGTAGAGGAAGTCTCCATCTATGCTTCTTAAGAGACTCCTTTCAGTAGAGAAGCAAGTGTTGTTGTGGCTTTCTTTAGAAGGTCCTAAAAGGCTAGAGATACATGTATCTAGTTGGAGGTGGTGTGTCAAGATGGGGAAAGTGATTTGATGATTTCATAATTATGTCATGGTGGTTTTATGGTCTAAAGGTATGTTGAAGTCGAATTCGATATTTTTGAGTGCTCTTGGTTTTTGTAGTTTTATCTCAAGAACAAGTAGGCTTAAAATGGGTTATAGGATGTATGGGTTACCAAAATTATATAGTCTCAAATTTTGGTCCAAGAGTGTGCGATGGTTATATCCAAGTGTTCAAGAAGTTTCAAAGGTGGAAGTTGCCTAGAAGGAGGTTTATTGACCTTGTTTGTTTTAAGAATCTAGAATTTTGGGCTATGTTAGAAAATTGGTTTGCCTTATGAATTGATGTCTAAGGATTATTAATAATTTGAATGCGCTAAATGGTTTGTCAAATAAAGAATCATAGATATTTTAAGGTTATTTTTTTTCAAGTTATTCAAGTTATTGTCGAGATGGAGGCCTAATTGGCTAGTAGGTTTGTTAATGAATCATGTTGCAGAAGAGGAGCTAGGTGATGTAAATTAGTGTGGTTAAAATGGCATATGAGAATGCTCTAGATATAAAATTCTAGGTATCTGTAAGTATTAGGTAAGGCTATAAGGAAACTAGATAGGCCTAATGTGAAGAAAGAGTGCTTTTGGATCAATTTCTCCAAAAGAGCTTGGTATGAGTGTTTTAATGTAAGTTTTTTTATTGGCCTAAATATTGTTTCCTATTTGGTAAGTGGCATGAAATTCTATTGGTGGTCCTTGATGTAGCATGAGAGAAACCTAGTAAGTTTGTGTGGTGGTTCTTCATGGTGTGTGGAGATATAACGATGATCAATACATTAAATGGCTTAGAGATCTTAGGGGGAGTCCCTCTTAGATGTTTCTTGGTGAATTCCATTAGATTTCAGTGCTTTTATGTGTTCTTTCTTCATTGGTTATAGTACTTATTTTAAGAGAGTGTTGGAATTTAGCAAGAGGAAGTTATCAAGGAAAAGAAGAGGTAGGATCAAGGTAAATGGGAGTTTTTATCATATTTCTAAGGTGGTCCTCTCTTGTTTATGGTCTTTTTAGGTCTATAGGATCAGTTGGTGCCCACTTTGTCATTATGTCAAAGGGGGAGAAGATTCCTATTATGAGAGTACTTGAAGAGAGATAAGGAAGGTAAGATATATATCGTTTCATGATGTGTGTTGAAATCAATGAAAAAGGGGGGGATTTTTAAAGAATTTTCAATGTTGTCATGGAGATGTCTAGGTGAGTGGATGAAGTATCTTGATAGTCTATGTGTCAAAGACAAAGTGTGTAATGTCCTTGTCCTAGTATGATTAAAGAAGGCTTGGTTGACCTTTAGAGTTTATATAGTTAAGGATGTTTAGGGATGATTATGGTGATTTGAGGATGTGAAATATGTCCCATAAGAGTTTTTATATGCTTTGAGAGCTTGTGTGCATAAGTATAATTCATCTGGTAATCCATAGTTTTCATCTTAACATTTAAGGTTTAGTGGCAAAAAATATGAGTAGGAAGTTTGATAAAATATCCATTACCACATATGGATGATTGAGGTGGATTTGGTCCTATGGTGTGATTAAATTAGTCCCAAGTTTCTATGTTAAAAGTTTCAAGTCATGTAGTTGAGTGGAGTAAAATATATAGCAATGCAAAGTTAGCTTCTGAGGTAGTTTGTAATCTTTTCCCATACATAGCTAAAGTAAGAGCCAAGTAATCAATTTGATGATGTTATATTTAAAATGTGTGAATATTTTTGTATTGTAATGATATATGCATGGATTACCCTATGAAATGTGATCATGTGGTTCAAATTTTAGGTCATGAGGTTGAGCAAAGCAAAAGTTATTAAGGTGCAAAGTTAGCTTCTTAGACATAATTTCAATAAGTTCCCATACTTAGCCAATTTTTCAAAGGGAGATCTAATAGTGCAAATTTGACCACATAATATATCTACAACGAAAAATTAATCTGAATAGATAAGTATCTAATGGTGAGCATCATTCTTATCAAAGATCTAATGATGAGTGTGAAATCTATCGGATAAAGATTAACCGTGAGTGGGTGTTCATACATGCAGATCAATGATGTGTATTAAGTAAATGAGTCAAATGTATAGAAGTCAAATGGGGATGCCAAGTGTCAAAATCATGGGATCTCAGATCTAATATATAATGAGGAGAACTATAAGGTAAGGACTAGGCTAATCCATAGAGATTGATGATGTGTATGTGGTCAAGATTACAAGAGTGTAAGAGATGAGGTCAATTATTTGAAGTTTAACATTTGTTCAATGGTGCATTGAGTTAAAGTTCAATAAGATTTATGGTGTGTATTTAAACTAATATTTGAGGGCAAAATATGCTTTTTAATTGACCAAATCTTAATTATGACCTTTTGAATTCAAATATTTGATCTTAACAAAAGAAATACTAGTGTCTATTTTTTGGGCCATATCTTTTGATACAAGTAGAATTTGCTCATGGTATAAAAAGAAAATTTATAGAAGAATCCAAGGTGAATATATTAATATATATTTTAGAGTCTAAAAGTGTGTAAAATAAAATTTATGAGGGTTCAAATTTTATTATGTGTTTATTGATGCTTTACAAATAACTTGAGAAGGGTGTTTAAGTTATTTTTGATGGTAGTTTGATGTTTCAAGATGATCTAGCTATTGGATAGTGTTTTGGACTCAATGAGGACCATTTATATGGATTTTAAATGTTTGAAAAATAAATATTTAGTATGAAATAAGCTTAAATTTTGATTATGTGTTTGTTCATGGTGTTGTTGTGTATAAAATGTTGTTTGAGTAAAATTGGCTTTAGTAGAGGAGTGTTGTGATGATTGTGATCATTTGAGGATGTTAAAGGGGTCATGTGGAGTGGAAATATGAGTTTTTATATGGTCATATCTTTCTAATTTTCTTATATAAGTGTCAAAGAGGTGAATGGGTGTTCATAGGACCTAAAATGTGACTTAAGCCTATTTGAAAGAGGGTTGTGCTTAAAGATGACCCATGTAGATGCCTTATGTGTCAAGACATGTGTTATGGCCAAAAAGGAAGATTATGAACATGATAATAATAATGAAGGCTCTATAAAAGTTGAAACCAAATGTGATGCTTTTTAGGCTTGTTAAATAGATTTGAGTAACTTGAGTGAGAAGAGTTGAGCAGTTATGCAAGTAATGATTCAATCAAAGGAGAGAACCTTTGAAAGAGAAGTTATAGATCATTGAGGAAAAATAGAGAATGAAGAGGATCAGTATTGATTTTTTTATTAATTTTTTTTAGGATAACACATAATTCATTAGACATAATGAACTTAGAAGAGGCCATTTGAGCAAGCTAGTCCTAGAGGCAACTTAAGAGAGATTAGAGGCAAAGAGTGTAGATAGAGGTAATCATCATCAGCTAAAGAGTAGAAATAAGTGTTCAAGGTGTTTTTATTTTTAAGGTAACTAAGTGGGTACTTGGTTTCCTAAGGGGTTTCAGCCTCCTTGCTAGTTGGAGCTAGCTAAAGGTCAAGTGGGTGCTTGACTAAATTAAGGGGTGGGTGATCCTTGATCAGTTGGTAATGGTATAAATGTTGATTCTTATTATTATATGACACTAATATAATTGTAGGTTCTAGTTAGTTTTATCCCCCATGTGGGTTTCTAACATATGTCATGTGTTATGTGTTTGATCTTGAATTTTCTCTCTTGTTCATTGTTATGAATGATGTGTATGCTTCATGAATGCTTGTGTTAATTAATTAAGAGTTTGAAAGGATTGAAATTAAAATTAGATTATTTGGGCTCAATGATTCACCCCATTATTATTTATTGTACCTCTAATAGATCCTAATTCCATCTTAATTGTATATATCCTTATCCTTTTGGGATAATTGGGATACTAGTTATGGATTACTAGTATTCCCTATAGAGATGTTGAGATACATTGCATTGATTTTATGTAATGGGACCTTTTTATGTTCCATTGTGCACTTTGATAGATAATTTTGAAAAAAAATTGGGGTTGTTTCATCTAGTTTTAAATCCCATGATTTAATTTTTTTGGATGAGTGTGGACACATTGCACTAATTTTGGTATGTGCTTGAAAGCTAGTTGAACTTTGTACAATTATGCTTACCCTTGCAAAAGATTATGTTGTATAATGTACTTGAGGTGGTTATGATTACAACTAATGGAGGTTTACCTATCCTTATGGGGGACTATATTACCATCATGTATGTGTGTACCTAGTGGTGGTTGAATGCCACCTATATGCCTATGTTGTCTTATTAAGACTAAATTTAAACCTTGTACTTTAACATACATACTAAATCATAGATAGAGTTATATGTCTTTCATATAATAATATATGTATTTATTGCTTGAGGAGGTCATGATGTGACCCTTATAAAGTCACTTAACCTCTTGAATGAAGTGAATAGTAATTTAATTAGTGCCTTACTTATACAATCCTGAAGTACTAAAATTCTTGTATTATGTGTGCATGTGAGTTTACAAAAATTGATAAGGTTTTGTATGTAATATTTTGATGCTTACCATGGTTTAGGTTGGGCCAAACCTTCCCTCATCATTTGTGCTTAGGGAAAGTGTCACTAGTCAATCATTGACTTGTGTGGGTAAGTCAATGAAAGACTGGTGATCAGTGTTTCACCCTAAAATTGAGGAAATGATGTTTGATATATATTATTGACTTATATGGGAAAGTCATCAGTACATGCTTAGAATATCTTGACCTCAAGAATAAGAATGGATGAGATCAAACTTGGAGATCTATGTAGGGTAAGGGTGTCAAATGTACTTGGATAGTTAATAAGGATTGAGATATTCTGGGAGCATCTTGAGCGTTATTAAGAGCTTGATTTTATATATGTATTTTATCTCTTTGAGCTAGATTGAGGATCATGTGGATTTGTAGCTCTAAAAGGATGAAAATAAGAAAGTTTTTAAATATGTTTATATCCCATTTGACCTCTTTGAGTTATTTTGGTTGTAGATGTATTTACAACAGTGATGGTTATTTGATCATGGATAGGTTGATTTTTCATGAGATTGTCATAATGACCATGGATAGGTTATATCCATGGGGATGTTTATTTGACTTTGGTTGAGTCATGCATCCATGAAGATGCTCAATGGAAATCTAGGGTATGTCTTGATACTCTTGGGATGTCTATTGTGACATAGATATGCCTGCATCCATGAGGATGTGTATTGTGAGTTTAATTGAATTTGTTGATTGTGGAAATGTTAATTTCCACATTAGTGCTATGTCATTCACCTTGTGACTTGGCTAAGTCCACCATTTCCCAAAAATGTTATTATGTAAAAGTGAGCATTACTATTTAAACTTTAATGTGTTAGATAAAGTCAATGGTAATAGTAGATATATAATCTTGTTGTAATTATGAGATAATACTTTAGCGGATATTGATAGTTTGTATGGGTAAACTATCCAATGACATTGAGGTATAATATCTTGGGATGTCCAAGGGTATGGATTAAGCCTAGAGGGTCTAGAGGGTGAGTGTGACTAGATTTATTAAGCAAATTAGAGAGTTTGGGGGATCTCTTATTGCTATCAGCTAGTGTGAGCCTTTTATCCATGATGTACGAACATTGTTTGTAAATGTTACAAAACTCATGGAGATAGATTTTAGGCTTTGTTGGGAAATGACCTTCCTAGAATGAAGGTGACCATGACTTGAGATCCCTAGGACTAATTATGTGTGTCATATGATATATTTATGGTGTCATTAGTATAACATATAGACATCAGGTGACCCATTGGGAGTCATGGACCCTTGTGATTCATGGTCTTATGTGTTGATTGTTGTGATTTTAGAGTATCTTGGCATAGTTGTTTGAACACTTGAGTCATCTATGTGTGACTTTTTTCATGTGACTTCTCTTTGTATATTAACTATTATGTGTTGTATAATTATAACTTTTCAATAATCTTTCTAAAGCATGTGAATTTTGTGCCTTTATTATACTTGTACATATGATTGACCTTGTAGACTTTCATGAACTTTTTTGATACCAACCTTGTTGTGTGAACGTTTAAATTTTATTAATTTTGTCAAATAATCTAAATTGGCATCTTTTACACTTTATGTGTATGTAATAACCTTGTGGATTATCAATTTTATTTCTTGATATCAACATTATTGTTGGGTATTTTGATTTCATGGTTGTATGTGTAGAGGGATGAACATGTAAATAATGGTAAATTACTTGTGTAACATGATCTCCCACTTTTCAAAATCAATCATATGAACCTTATTTTAATCTATGTTTTCAAATTATGGCATGAGTATTTTGTACATATCTTGCAATAAATATGATTCACATTATTTGAATATTTAGTATGTGGTAATGTGGGCATAACTTACTCATGTGATATATTTTCCCCTCTTGAAACCAAATTCTATTTTATTTAATTTACCATAGTGCAATGTTGTATTGTGATAAGTGATCTTGGATCACTACTCTAGCATTAAGTTTTGATACAAATATGAGGTTTGGGGTGAAGTGAACACTATATCTAAGATTATTAAACCAATTTTAGTCTAGGGTATGGAGTCTCACATAGGTTGAAATCCCACTTCTCCCCTTTTCATGAAGTAGCCACTTGATTCGTTCAAGTTTTGCACCATGAGTACCACAAGATGGCCATGAGATCTTCATACATAATAGTTGCCTCTTAGATTGAGTGTTATTTTAACCACCTCTTTGAGGTTGTTGTATAGACAATCTTTTAAAATTTGTCTATGTAGCCTTGTAAAATCATTATTTGGTCCTAAAAATGGGATTTTTATGAAAAATAAGCAAGACTAAACTTGCTAAAAAAACAAGTATGTATTGACTTGTAAAGTCAAGCATGCTCATCTTGGGGTAATGGTTGAATTACCTAAAAATAATATTCTGGTATGAATATTCTAAGTTTTTGACATGTGTTGACTGGTAATTCAAACCATGTTATGTATGAGGTATTATTGTGCATATACCTAATACTATTTTTCAAAAATATACATAATTCTTATTGTTTAAACATGGCTAAAATGTATGCTAATTTTATGCTCAGGTGGAACAATGTTAAGTCTTGATTAGGTAGATCTTATTATTTTTGTGCATTATATTATGCTACCATGAGGTATGTATAGTAAGATGCTAGTATTATAATCCCTATAACCATTTTGTGAGCTCACATGTGTGTTAGAGAACATGTTGTAAGCCTTCAGCTTACATGTAGTGCCTGGTGTGGCTTCTCCATGGTTTAACATGGTTAGTGTGGGATGCTGCACCAACCCATAGATGGTTGATGATGTAGTGGAGTAACCATAATAGTATGGATTACTACCATTATGATATGACATTATATGATTAATACTATTAGGATTATTTATGTGACATAATGTTTTAGTGGAAGATTTCCACTCTACATTTAGATTCTAGTTGCAATCTAGTGGGATTGGGTGATTTTATGATTTTTGACCTTAGTTCAGGTCTGTATGTGTTAACACAAGTGACATTGAATCTAGTCAAGTTGCATATTCAGATTATTATTCTGTTTTAGGCATCTCTTTTTGTCTTACAATTCTTTAGTTATGTTTTTCCTTCTTAGATGTTTCTTTAGTGCCCTTGTTGGAGAACTTATTAAGGTAAGTGTTAACTACTATGTTTGGGACATTGTATACTCATGATTCATTGTGATTACCTTCACAGATGGCTATAATGGCCAATTTTAATGGTATTACATGGAATTTATCAATTGTTACTTATAAATTTTGTTGATTGATGTAGACATTTTGGGTTCAGTGAACCTATTATAGCTTATTTTTAGTGGATTTTAATGGTTTTGATGGCCTTTTTAAGGCATGAGAGTAGAAATTTTCCATCCAAGTTGTGAGATTTGGTGGAATTTCTTGTTGTAATAGTGTTGTATAAGTGTTGTTTTTCCCCTTTAGTGTCATGAAGGACATGTGATGATGGGAAGGGGGCCAAGAATTGGCCTACTACATTGGGTAATGCTATTTCTCTAATGACAATAGATAGGAATAACTATGAGATGTCAATGAGACATTACTACCCGATAACAAGTGGAGTGATTATATAAAAGTATTGATTGGTTTTTTTAGACTTTTTTTAGGACTTTATGCTTGACAATTAATGGTCATTAGGGTGACTCCTCTTTAAGGAAGGGAGGATGTCACAAACTAACCATGAGGTCCCTTGTAGATACTAGATTATGGCTTACTTAGAATGTTTGTGATAGCAATTTGACTACTAACAGTTGATGTTAGTTTTAATTTTAGATGGTTGTGATGTAGGTAGCTTGGATAGCTAATGTGACATGTTATGTCATAGCTAATACTCACATTATATTTAGTATATCTTGATATGCATATTGCTTACACTAGATTCATCTCCCCTTATTTTATGTATATGTTGTTTTAGCTTAACTACTTTATTATATGATATTTATTTAACATGTCTCACTAATGCATATTAACTTGGTGACTTTTAGAGTTGTTGATTACATTCATAAGACACACTCAGGTCATGATTATTAAGACTAACTCTTGCCTCTTTTTAGTTATAGATACTTATACTAATTTATCTCTCATAATTAATGATTCATTTTTAATTCATTAAGGTTTTATTTATATTGACATCATTTAGGTATTGCTAAAGTCTTATTTGGTGGATGCAATTACCAAGTCATGAGCTAGGCTCGGTGTTGGGTTTGGACATCTCAGTTATATCACATGCAATTGAGTAGTTAGAATATTACTCCAATAGGTATAACATGTATTATATATCACTAAGCCAACATCATAAATATTTTATGGTGTTATTATTTTCCATCATTTTGGTCTCATCCCATTTTGAGCATATGAGTTTATGCTTGTTCCCTGGTTGGGATTATCGAGTTTTGGCATAACCAAACCTCTTGCTTATTTGAATTATCTGGGAGGTTCTACCTTTATTTTTGGTCATCTTTTTTTAGTGTCATAATTGATTGATGTCAATTAGTGATTACTTGTCTTTAATCCAATTGGTTGGGTTTGTCTAAATCCGTAAAGGTCTCTTGACCTTGAAGAGCGTCTCTAGTTATCCTCATGGGAATTGACCTCTTTGAGATCTATATCAAATTATGATTACTGTAATCATTATTATTTCAATAATAATTATTTATTATTATCTAATAACATTTTTTATTAACATGGTTAGTTTTGTGATTTTTGAGGATCGATATTATTTTTAATGATCTCTAATAATTTAAGGTCATTTTTATGACTTATATTTTACTCATAAATTGTTTAATTAGTGATTTTTATCATAACATTATTTTTTATTTTAATTAAATTTTATCCTTTCCATTATTAATCAATTTTATCAAATTTATTGTCTAATACTTATTATTGACTTTTTTAATTTTACTATTTAATGATTTTATTATTTTACCATTATGTGGTCTCCTTTTTATTTATTATTATTTCTTTTTATATAATATTATTTATATATATTCTTATATGATTAGTTTCATACTATTATATATATATATATATATATATATTATATTTTTAATTGTTACTTATATTATTATTATATTATATAATAAGAATATTTATTTTAATTTATAATTCTTAGACTTGTTGCACATGCCATTATGGTAGTATTGACTAGAAATAGGAAGGGAAGAGGATGATTTAAGCATGGTGTGGATAGGAAGATAGGAGGAAAAACCAAGGATAGGATATGCAAATGGGTATATGGTAGGTTAGAAGTATGTCTATGGCATGATAGAAAGTAGGAGGAAAGGGAGGGAAAGGTCGATATCACACAATAGAAAATGGGGAAGGGGAGAGTATAGGTAGAATGTAGGGAGGCCAAGACACAATATGGGTGAGGATAAACAAAAATGCAATAGGCAAAAAAGTCATGGCCCATAAAAAAATTAGTAGGGGTAGTATGATGTATGGAAAGAGGGAAATGTTTGGAATGGGGAAACTGAATGGCACTCGACCCTAGCAATGGCTAAGAGAAAGAGGACCATGGGTCTTGTTAACCAAATTTTGACACTATAAGTCAAAATTGGGCACCTGTATATGAAAATTTGGCCTTTAGATATTTTAAGGGTAAATATCATGTCATAGAGTGATCTCAAGTTTACTCAACTTAATATGAATAATATTATATTTGATCAGTTTGTTGTCTAGGTACTTTTACATTCTTTGAGTCATGATAAAAAGTCTAAGAAAAGTTTAAAGAACATTTTCAAACTGGTAGATCTTGCATGTGCAATAGTTGTAGAGGAAGCTGATCATGTGGGTTATTTTATCCTAGTTCAAATTTCCTGTGTAATAAGTTTGAGATCCTTCAATGAAGCATAATAAAAAAAAATCATGTTCAAAGATGTGCTTCAAAAAACATTTCTATACTTAGTCATTTGAGCTTGACCATTCACTTCAGGTTTATCTTGGTTTTCAACTTTGGGTTTCTATAACCACAAGACTTTGGGTTTTACTATGTGTTCCACTCAAAACCCATGGAAAAAAGTACAAGGTTTCTTTCTTTAGGAAAGAATTATTTCAAGTTTTTCTTTTCAAGTTTTAGGAATTATTTCAAACATTTTGTCTAAAACAATTTCCCTAAAGGAACTTTTTCAGGATAAGGGTATTTTACTTTTGGGAAAGGCATTTTAGAAAGTTAAAGGGGTCATTTTCAATTTTTTGAAAGGAACTTAACATTTTTCCTAAAATGAATTTTCTTAGAGAAACAACCCAACTCAAACTTTCATAAAGGGTATTTATCCTAAACCACTTTCTCTTAAGGGAATTTTCAAGAGTTCTAGAGAGTATTTTCCTTTCAAGAAAGGCATAAACCAAAAATTCAAAGATGTCATTTACAAAATTTGAAGGGCATCTCCAAGATCTGAAAGTATTTTTCTATCAAAAAAAGACCTAAGGCATAATTCCTTTCAATTTTTGTTCGAAGGAATTATTCAAGTGAAAATTATAAATAAATCCTCCATGGGAAGGTCACTAAAGAGATTGTCCTGAAGGAAATTCTTGATATAAATAGTCCAAAGAATTGGTTCAAGAAAAGTGGCTAAGACAAATCTTTTCGAAGGACACCTTTGAAGCCAAGTGCCCCAAATAATTCCTTGAAAGATATCATGCAAGTAAAAGTGTCACACGTAGGGGTCTTGAAAGGGTGCTTTCCATTTTTTGAGGGTAATTTCCATTTTTGGATGGCACTTTCTAGCCTCAAAGAGCACTTGTAAAAAGTCCCTAAGACCTTATCTACAAAAAAAATCCATGAAAATTGTTAAAAGTAGAAAATACAAATGAATTATATTAGGAGAAAATGCCAGAAAAAATTGTTGAAAGGTTGATAAGTGTGGGAAAAAAGGCCCATAGGAAATAAAGTCTAAAATAAATTAGGCTCATGGGAAAAAGTGTTTGAGGAAAATATCCCAAATGAATGAGAAGGGTGATGACCCAAAAATGTAAATTTTAAACTATAGAAAATATTAGATGGTGTTAAAAGGCTTGGTAAGAACCTAAGGGTAAATGTGGAAGTAAAAAATGGTAGGAACTTGAGCATCTATCATAGAAAAAACAAGCAAAGAATAGATAGGTTGATGGTTCGGGTCATTGTTGACAACTGACCAAATTAAAGAGCTTCCATGAAATTGAAAAACATAGATGTTTATAAGATGGATAGTAGTTAAGAGGAACATTTTATAGCTATCACAATGATTTCCACTTCCCTCAAATAGTGCTATGTGTCGACTCTCCTATTTTTAGTTTCAAACATTAATGGATGGTCTTTGATGGAGGTAGTTTCCTATGATAAATCTGAAGGTTTTATGCCACTTTTAACCATTATTATGACTTGTTTTGGACAAGTAGACCTCCTAACATGTCATGACTCACCTCACCCCTATTTCATATGAAATTATAACTAATATTATCAATGTGACACATGTCTGTGTGACCTTTGGACTTGCTTTGCCTGATTTCTCTCTCAAAGCTATATATATGCATTCTTTCAACTCTTTTCAAGAGCCTCCACTAGTTACTGGGAAAAATCTAGCTATATTTGTACTTGAAATATTCTTGAATAAATAATACAAGTTATATTTTTACTCACATGCTGTAACATTGAGTATCAGTTCAAATCATGTTGTTCTTATTTAGTGAGAGGTTATTTTTCCTAACATGTCATCCTCGACTACTTATCAAATATGCAAAAAGAGTATTGTCATAGGTCCTTTTTATTATTCTCTCATAAGTGAATAGACATTTTATAAGTGGTCTACAACTATATTCCTTATTTTAATCATCCATTTATCTCTTAGATGTTGAGTGCATTCTTTAATCTAACATGTGAAATATTGATGTGACAATGCACAAAGATTTGTGAGTTTTGTGTGAGATAAATTTTGTTGGTCCTTAAGTAGCATATTTTTTTAGTCAAATAGGAGGAGATATATATTGGTGCATCACCATTTGGTTTCTTAGTTATTTTCCTTAACCCATTTCATACACAAATTGATAGGTTATAGAGTGCTTAAAATAATTTCATCAAGGGAACTAGTCCTACTAGAAATTCATCTTAATGTAATTATCACCCACAACAAGAGAGATTTCTCCATTATTCCACTTGTATGAGGAGAGTTAAGCATCTCCTAAAGGGTATTAATCCAAATTACAATAGTTTTTTGCATGTCCAGTGGAACCTCTCAATCATAAAAGACTGTTCAAGGTTGGTACTAGTCTTGGCATAGTTGAAGATGAAAAAAACATCTACATTTAGTACCTAGTGACTCCATTGAATAATTCAAGTCTTTAATTGATGATTAATATTATTTTCCATGTAAAATATGACAACTAGATATGTTGCTAAAGAGACACCTTTTAAGTTTGTGCAACTACCTCCATATTCTACCAAAAGGTTTAGGTTTCTAAACACTCATCTTTACAAGGGAGAGTTTGTGTTTAAACCTTCCAAGTTTATGTTGCATTCCATTCCTAACACATATAGTGCTTATTAAAATATGGATAGAAGGAAAACTTTTATGCTTTTCACTAGATTATCTCCATTGAAACTCACCCAATATGATCAAATTCCAAGAGTAGCCCTTAAGAGTGTTCCATATTTTAGTGGGGATGGTCCTATTACTACCATTGAGCATATTAGAAACATAGAAAAAAATTAATATCCACAACATTACCAAAGAGAATGTGGCTATTATATTTTTGGCTTTATTCTTCAAAGGAAATGTTTTGGATTGGTATGGTACCTTAGCTCATAATTCCATTATCTCATGGGATGAATTGGGAGATTTATTAACTAATAGGTTTGGGGAAAAGAGTGACTACCTATCCCTAGATGAAAAATTGACCACCATTAAGAAGGAATATCATGAATTAATATAATATATTAATAATAGGTTCCAAAAATCATGGGATAAGATCCCAACCCTTGTGAGACCTACCCCAAATTATGCATTTTTATATTACTAAAGGTATTAAATAGTGATGTGGCCATGGTGATTCAATATATGGGTGGGAATACACTCCCTATTTCCTATTAGATGGCCATAAATTCATAAAATTTTCTTTTCCAAGTAAGATAGATCCTAGGCCTCAAATGCCTTCGTTTCCCAATTTACAACCTCTTATTCAAGTTGTATTGCCTGCAATAGCCCTTTTACCGAGTCATGATAAATCTGTTACAGTACATTCCAATGAGATCCATGTGGTAAATATTTTATTTCAAAGTGTTACAAATGATTTGGTTTCCATAAAGAGATAACAATCCCAAGTCTATAGACCATATTAATCCTATAACTAGTTTGGACAAAACAATATACCACCTTTTCAAGGTAATATGCAAGGATAAAGTCAAATCACTCATACTAGGCCTCTTCAAAGCTATAATCCAAATGCTCTCTCATCCTCCAAGGTTGGTGTTCCTAATAAAAATATTATATTTCAATAAAAACCATACTCTCCATCTTTTGAACAAGGCCAAGATCATGGTGTTTATGAAAATGAGGTGTACAATCAAGGCATGGTAAAGCAAGATAGTCGATCTTTCCAAGTTTCAAATTTTGAAGGATCTATGAAAAGAGGGGCAGAAAATGGACAACCTTATACTAATTATACCTTCATAAATCATTTGGATGTTAAGTTTTTTTCCATTAATTACTTGGGAAATACA
Source organism: Torreya grandis (assembly GCA_037957365.1). NCBI lineage: Eukaryota > Viridiplantae > Streptophyta > Pinopsida > Cupressales > Taxaceae > Torreya > Torreya grandis. The sequence continues at coordinate 387,584 of JARHVA010002263.1, forward strand.
AGCAATTACAATACTAGTGTTGCCTCTAATACTAGGTCTAAAAGGAGGGTTGTTGATGAAGCTCAAGGAGCCAATCAAGGACCTGTTGCAAATCTTAAATCATATACTATGGTAAGTGGGTATAATATATCCCATAAAATTCAATAAAATTATATGATTTAAAACTTTAGGCTAGTTGATACAACTCTACCTCCACAAGCTACATCACAAGGTACCAATGTTCATAAAGAGAACCCCAAGGAAAGTAATTATTCCATCAATGTGGTGGACCAGATGAAGAAAATACATTTGAACATCTCATTTTGGGATTATATAACATTAATAGGGTAGAAATATATACTCCAAAATGAATTACGTGGATTGGGTAAATAAGTTGGCCCATCTAGAAATGACAATGTGGTTTTGGTCAATGAACCTCAATCTATAGATGCTCAAGTGAAGAAAGATGAGAAGACTCCTCCTTTTTACCTATATATAATTATTTTTGATTTATTTTTTCTTAATTTTATTATATATAGTGGATAAATCACATCAGTTATGCCCAAATGTATAGCAGATAAGCTAGGCCTCAAGTATGAGCCAATGACTAAAGGAGTTTTACAATGGGATGGATCACCATCTAAGACTTTTGGGGTAGTTAAAGGTTTGAATTTGATCCTTCATGATTTTCCTAGTTTTTAAATTCCTCATGATGTGGTGGTGGTAGATTTACCTCTCTATGTTTCTCTTTTCTTATCAAGAGACTTCACATCCAAGATAGGTGGATATTTGGTAGCCAATTGGTCCTACATGGTGTTTAGGACAAAGTATGGCACTAAAGTGAAATTTGAGTCAAAATATATTCATATATATAGCTTATAAACTTACTCACCTAAGGTTTCAAATGTTAATAATGCTATCAATAATGAAGACGAAATTCATATTGACCAATCTCCATCATCTTGCCTTGAGGGAGTTTCTGATTTATTCTTAGATGAGTGGGGACATGAAAACTATGAGCATGATACTTAAAATTTTATTGAATAATCTAGTCTTGGGGTGTACTATATGCATGATGAGTATTCATTCATACCCAATCTAGAGAATCTAAGTAAGATGTGAGTGGTTTATAACAACTCTTCTTTGATGGGTCTAGAAGAAAGATTGGGGTTGGTGGTGTAGCAATGTTGGTTTCACCTTCAAAGGAAAGGTATTTTTCAACCTTTAGATTTAAATTCTCTTGTACTTGTAATGTATCCAAATATGAGGCCCTCATTCATGGACTCAAGTGGGAAAGGAAAAGAGGTCTCAAATAATTTCAAGTGTTTGGTGATAGTGAACTTATTGTCAATCAAGTTAGAGGGTAGAATTTGACAAAAAAATCTTTGCCTAAGTCCTATAAGCATAGAGTGGGGGATATTGTGGAAGATTTCAAAGCCTTAAATATCACTTCTATTTCAAGATAATATAAAAATCATGTTGATAGGTTGGTAGAAATTGGATCTTAGTTTGATGTTCCAAAAGGGATAAAATAAGACAAGAACCAACCTCATCTAAAAGTGATTATAAGGCCCTCCATACTAGATAATGTCACTAATTGGAAGGTTTTTGATAGTGATAAAAAATAACACTTTTTCTACAAAAAGAAGATAAGTTTTCTTCCAAGAATTAGTCTAAACTAAAACAACATTATGGAGGGTATATTATGTAATTAAAGTCTAATAAACTCCCTAAAGGCCTCATCACTCTTGCAAGCATATTCAATGTGATGACTAGCTGAAGAAAGAGAAGGTAAGAATATTTACCAGGAATGAAAACTTTGAGAAGGTTTATATATTCAAAGATAAATTTCTTACACTTGGCAAGGTATGTACTAGCGAAGAGAAGCATGATTTCATTGAGTTATGTAAAGAATTTTTTGATGTCTTTACATGGGAGTGTAGTGATTTAAAAGGTTTTGATCTAAATCTAGATTAGCATGCTATAGAGTTATATGATAATGCTAAGCCTATTATCAAAGGAAAAGGATAATCAATCCCAAGATTAAGCCTCTCATGAGGAAAGAACTCACCAAACTAATTGAGTCCAAAATCATCTTTCCCATTAAGCATTCACCTTGGTTGGCAAACCTAGTTCCTATTAGGAAAAAGAATGGAGATATAAGGTTATGTGTTGATTTTAGGGACTTGAATAGAGTGTATTTAAATGATAATTACCCACTCCCTTCTATGGAAAAAATCTTGTAAGTTGTGACTAGTAGTGAAAGGTTTTCTCTCCTTGATGGGTATTCTGGGTATAATCAGATTCTGGTAAAGGAAAGTGACCAATATAAGATAGCCTTTACTACTAAATGGGGTACATATGCTTATATTAAAATAAATTTTGGGTTGTATAATGCTGGAGATACTTTTCAACATGTAATGGATATGTATTTTCAAGGATTAATCAATTATATTATATTGGTATATCTTGATGATGTGATGGTTTTCTCCAAGGAAGAAAAAGATCATTTGAAGAATCTAAGGTAGATTTTTGAGAGGTGTAGAGAGTTTGGGATCTATCTAAACCCAAATAAGTTATGTTTTGTTTTCCATAAAGTCAAACTACTAGGACATATTGTTTCCAATAAATGCTTGACCAATGATTTAGAAAGGGTGAATGCCATCTTGACATTGTCTTTGCCTAAACATAAGAAGGGTTTCTAAAGTTTCTTTGGCAAGATCAATTTCATTAGGAGGTTTATTCCTGACTTTGATAATTTGGTCAAACCTCTAACATCTATGATAAGGAAAGATGAGATATTCACTTAGACAAGAAGGAGGAAAGAAAGTTTTGAAGAGATCAAGTAAGCCATTACCCAAGCTCTTACTCTTGCAAGTCCAAACTTCTCCAAGGAATTCAATTTGTACAGTTTTTGGAATTAAGAGGTGATTACACCATTATTACCTAAGCAAATGATGAGAATTTCGAACAACATATTGCCTTTTTCAGCCAAGGTTTAGAAGGCTATGAAACAAGATACACATATGTTAAGAAATAAGTGCTTTCAGTCATAAGGATTTTAAGGAAGTTTAGGCATATGTTTTATAATAACAAGATTCACATTTTTGTGCCTCATACTAGTGTGAAATAATTTATGTTGAATAGAGACTTGAATGAAAAGAGGGTAGGATAGATCACAAGGGTGATGGAATATGATGTGGAGATCAAAACTACCAAGTTAGTGAAAGGAAAAGGATTATGTGAGCATCTCATTTGAGACTTGAAAGAGAAAAAAAAAATTTGGTACTTCATGATTCCTTTGTGATAGTTTCACCTTCATTTATGAGAATTTAGACATAAGACATGATCCATTTCCTTCAAACTAGTGAGTGTTCACAAGGTCTCCATAGGGCCAAGAGAAGGTACTTTAGGCTGTAATCCATTACTTATGTACTTGTTAATGGAGTGTTATTTATAAAGGAATTTTCAAGTGTGATTTTTAGGTGTATTGATGTAGATCAGATTGACAAAGTATTGTTTGAATTCCATGATGGATCAGCTGGTGGTCACTTTGCTTCAAGAACCATAAATGCTAAGATTATGAGGGCTAGTTACTTTTGGCCTAGCTTATTTAAGGACACTCACACTTGGGTAAAAAAATCTAAAAAGTGTGGTATTTTATTATGAAAAATAAAAGATAGCTACCTTGTCTCTTTATCTAATCTAGGTTGAGCAACCCTTCATGTAATGGGTTTTAGATTTCATAGGCCTAATCAATATACCTTCTAGTGTTCGTCATAAGTGGGTGTTGATAGCCATTGACTATTTTATGAGATGGGTGGAGGCTATAGCTCCTAAGGAGGCAAATGAAAAATTAGTCTTGAACTTTTATGAAGGTATAGTAACAAGATCTAGAGACCCTTCAACAATAGTCTCAGATAATGCATTAGCTTTTCTTGGAGCAAGGACAAGTTTATGGGGTTTAAAGCATGGTATCTATCTCAGTACCTCCTCCAACTACTATCCCTGAGGGAATAGACTAGATTATTCCACAAAAAATAACTTAATCAAGATCATTAAGAGCACAATGGAGGAAAATCAAAGAACCTGGCATACCAGGATAAAGACATCCCTTTGGGCTGATAGGATTACAACAAAGAGAGCAATTGGAAACTCACCCTATACACTTGTCTATGGAAGGGAAGATATATTTCCTATCTTACTTGAGTTACTATCTTTATATCTTACCTATAAACTATAATTGATGGAGAAAAATAGCATGAAATTTAGGCTATGTGAGTTGATGGAGCTTGAAGGGACAAGATATCAAGATATGCACACCATGACTACTCACCAACAAAAAATAAAGAAATATTTTGATAATAAATCATGCCAAGGAGCTTATATGAAGGAGACATCATTTTAAAATTGAATGAAGACAAGGCCAAGATGGGAAAACACATAAATTTTGATGCTTTATGGGGTAGCCTATATGTGATCACACAATGTAAATAAGACAATGCATTCCAAATCTCAAAGTGGGATGGAGAGAAGCTTCATATCCTAGTCAATGATATATATCTAAAGCATTGATACTAATGTTATCCTCTTACCTTGTACATATTTCTTGATTTCCTTGTGTTTCCTAAGTGCTTACACATATGTGTGAGTTGTTTTGTGTCTTGTTTTGCTTTGTGTCTTGTTTTTATCTTATTCTTGTTGTGTGTTGCATCTCATGATACAAGTTTTCCTTCTAGTTCAGTGTGTTTTCTAGGGTCATTTTACATGTCCATGGATGACTCCATGCCCAATGGACTATTTAGGCTACTAGTCTAGTCAGTATAGTAGGCATACTACCCCTATAAGTCACCATTTTATTGACCAATTTTTGATTGTATAGGTCAAAATTGGACACCCCTATATGAAAATTTGGCCATTAGATATTTTATGGGTAACTATCATGTCATAGAGTAATCTAAAGTTTATTCAACATAATATGAATTTTATTAGCTTTGATCAGTTTGTCATCTATCTCCTTTTACTTTCTTTGAGTCATGCTTATAGGTCTAAGCAGAGTTTAAATAACATTTTCAAAGTGCCATATCTTGCACATGCAGTAGTTGCAAAGGAAGTTGATCATGTGGGTTTGTTCATCCTAGTTCAAACTTCCTATGTACTAAGTTTTAGGTCTTTCATCAAAGTACAAGCAAATTTTTTCATGTTTAAAGATTTGCTTTGAAAACAGTTATGGACTTAGTCATTCAAGCTCAGTCGTTCACTTTAGGTTTATCTTGGTTTTCAACTTTGGGTTTCAATAACCACAAGACATCAAGTTTTCCTATTATGTAGATTTAATTCTGAGGAGGTCTTCCTCTCAAAACCCATGGAAAAAAGTGCAAGGTTTCTTTTGGAAAGAATTATTTCAGATTTTTCTATTCAAGTGTCAGGAATTGTTTCAGACATTTTATCTGAAACAATTTACTTGAAGGACCTTTTTTGCGCTAAGGGAATTTTCCTTTTGGGAAAGGCATTTTAGAAAGCTGAAGGGGTCATTTTCATTTTTTTGAAAGGTAGTTAACATTTTTCCTAAAAGGTATTTTCTTAGAGAAACAACCCAGTTCAACTTTCCTAAAGGGTATTTGTCCTAAACCACTATCTCCTAATGGAATTATTAAGAGTTATATAGGATATTTTCCTTTCAATAAAGGAATAAATAGAAAATAAAAATAGATTATTTAGAAAATTTGATGGGCATCTCCCAGATCTGAAGGTGGTTTTTTATCAAAAAATACCTAAGGCATAATTCTTTCATATTTTTGTCGAAAGGAATTACTCAAGTCAAAAGTTTGAAGAAATCCTCTGTGGGACGGTAGTCAAAGAGATTGACCTAAAGGAATTGCCTGGTATAAATAGTCCAAGGAATTAGTTTGGGAAAAGTGGTTGAGACAAATCTTTTTGAAGGACACCTTTGAAGCCAAGTCCCCTAAATAGTTCCTTGAAACATATCTTGCAAGCAAAAGTGTCCCACGCAATGGTCCTAAAAGGGTAATTTCCATTTTTAAAGGGTAATTTCCATTTTTAAAGGGTACTTTCCATTTTTGGAGGGAACTTTCTATCCCCAAAGAACACTTGGCAAAAGTCCCAAAGATCTTGTCTATGAAAAAATTATCCATAAAAATTGTTAAAAACAAAAAATCTGAATGAATTCTCTCAAGAGAAAATGCTAAAAAAAATGGCCAAAAGGTTGATAAGTGTGTGAAAAAAATCCCATAGGAAATAAAGTCTGGAATAAATTAGGTCCACAAGAAAAAGTGTCCAAGGAAAATATCCAAAATGAATGAAAAGGGTGATGGCCCACAAACATCAATTTCAAACTATAAAAATAGTGATTGGTGTCAAAAGTCTTGGTAATAACCTAAGGGAAAATGTGGAAGTAAAAAATGGTAGGATCCTAAGCATCTATCATAGACAAAAAAGTTAAGAATAGACATGTCCATGATTCAGGTCATTGTTGGTAGCCAACCAAATCAAAGAACTTCCATGAAATCAATAAACATAGGTGTCTAGAGGAGGGCTAGTAGTTAGGAGGAACATTTGCTAACTATCACAGTGAGTTCCATTTACCTCAAATAGTGTTATGTGTTGACTCTCCTATTTTTAGTTTTAAAATTTTATGGATAGTGTTTGATGGAGGTAGTTTCTTATGCCAATTTTGAAGGTTTTATGCCACTTTTCACCATTCTTATGACTTGTTATGGATAAGTAGACCTCTTGGAATGGCATGACTCACCTCACCCCTCTTTCACATGAAATTATAACTAAAATTATCAAGGTGACACATGTCTAAGTGACTTTTGGAATTCATTTGTTTGATTTCTCTCTGAAAGCTATATATATGCATTCTTTTGGCCCTTTTTAGGAGCCTCCACTGGTTATTGGGAAAACTCTATCTAGATTTGTACTTGAAAGATTCTTGAAGAAATAATATAAGTTTTTTTACCACTCATATGATTTACCATTAAGTATCAGTTTAAATCATGTTGTCATTGTTTAGTGAGATGTTATCTTTCCTAACATGTCATCCTTGACTACCTACCAAATGTGCAAAAAGTGTATTATCACAAGTCCTTATTAGTATTCTCTCATAAGTGTATAGACATTTTAGAAATGGTCTATGACTATATTCCTTCTTGGAATCATTTATTGATCTCCTAGATGTTGAGTGCCTTATTGAATCTAAAATGGTAAATATTGATGTGACAATGCATAAAGAGTTGTGAGTTTTGTGTGAGATAAAAAAATTTGGTCTTTAAGTAGCATATTTTTTTAGTCAAACAGGAGGAGATAAATATTTGTGCATCACCATTTGGTTTCTTAGTTTTTTTCCTTAACCCTTTTCATACACAAATTGATATGTTAAAGAGTGATTCAAAGAATTACATCAAGGGAACTAGCCCTACTAGAGATTCATCTCAACAAAATTATCACCCATAGTATGTTTGATGTTTCCATTATGACACTTGGATGAGGAGAGTTAAGCATACCCTCAAGGGTGAAAATACAAGTGACAATAGGTCCATTATTTTATTGGCATGGGAATGTCTATGGGGTATTATACCATACATAGGTCTAGAAAATACACATCAAAGGTATGAATGAGACTTGGTTTCCCTTTGTTATACAAGACCCTTGATTGGTACAGTTCTATTTTGCCTAGTAATTTTGATATTTATTTTAATAGAGGAATGAATTTTCTCTAAATTAAATTATCATTGAAATTTATTTGAATTATTCAAGAATTTTTGGAAGCCATGCATATTTTGTTTTGATCTTTATTATTATATTATTTTTATAATTTCACTTTGACAAAAATTTGAGAGTTATAATTTGTAAACTAACTATTATGTTTCCTGCTATGGGGGCTCGTCCCTAGAAAAATTGATGGAGAATATAACTAAATAAACCACATTGGAAAATTTAAAAATTATATGGGTAAACTTAAATTCCATTAATTTGTAGATGACTATATTATGGGCATAAATGAACCTATTAAAATATTACATTGGGATCAATATATTCACCCATCAAAATGTGAAGATATGTTTTCCCCATGCTAACCTCGCATGAGCATAGAAAAACTAGCTTGCCCTAAATAAAGTATTATAGTTTTGAAATTTAATATAAAGACATATTTATCTTACACCTTGATGCCTTCCTCTTATGTGTGTATTAACATTTAGCATTCTAAGATATCATAGGTAAATTATGGTAGATTTTTCAAAGCTTTGATGTCTTCCTAATATATGATTCCATTCTTACTTATAGAATCCTTGATGGTCATCTAAAACCATACCCATTTCTATTTATTTATCTCTCTTCAGAGTTGAATTCAATTTTTGATAAAATGGATTTATTCATACTACTATTAAAACCTTCTTTTATTCATATTGTGAGAGTGTTGTTTCATCAAAATGGTTTGGTTGTAGTTACCAGTCTTAGTCTACTATTCATTTTACTTTGAATTACCTAATTGAGGATTTATTATTATTTTGTTTAGATTTGATAAATCACTTGAAAAAACTTAATTTGGATAGTACCTAGATCTTCTTAAGCTAAAAATAAGTCAAAACCCTATTATAGATGGATATGGGTTCTCTACTCTAAACTCATTGAGTTAAAGTGACTATTATGGGTGGAAACCCTTATGTCAATCATTTCATGTTTAGATGAGCCTTGGGCTAAGTGTTATGTTTATATTCAAATTTTATTATCCTTTTATCCCTACTGATATATATTTTATTTTCTTATTTGTGGATTAATGTTATGTGTATGTCTCTTACCTTGCCCAAGTACCTAATTCCCAAAACCCTACACCAAGCTGATGGTTGGGGTGGTAAGGGCCACTGATGGTTGGGCTCATAGGGATGGTTTTGAGGAGTGTTCATTATTCTTTGTTGATGCACCTAAACTCCATTTGGTGGCAAGTCTCTCCTATTCATTCCTATTAACATATGATGCCAGCATGTTAGATTATGATTGATGATCTATTTTATATTATGGTTCTATCTCATTACCTTGTGTAGTTTAGTAATATTGTTATGTTTGAATATGTACATTATTGGTTATGATGTGGAATTGGAGATATTATTGATGGTAGTTGTGTGATTATTATACATTTAACCCAACTATATTTACTCTTTTGGCATGTGTGTTTATTACACTCTATTTACCATATGAGCGGTAGTGTTTTTAGAGTCAATCATGTTAAACTTGATCATTAAATATTGTTGTATGTATATGATTTAGTGATTTAATTTTTTTATTTAAGTGACACATAATAGAAAAGGGTTATTATTGGAATAGTTGTAAATGTAGTGTCTTAACCATGAATTTATATGGAAATGAACCAGTGTTGTTTATGATGTGATGAAATATATAGAGGTTTTGCATTCCTTAATGTAGTAGTACATATGTAATTAAATTTAATGACAAACATTATATGATGTCATCTTCACCACATGGAATTCCTATTTAACCTAAGACTTATCTATTGATTATGATAATAGTTTAGGATAGCTAACTATGTTGGAATATATTTCTATTTTGGAAAATGTTGGTAATGGTTATACTTGGGATCAAACTAGTAGTCATAGTAAAACATACAACCTAATGTATAATTAAATGCATATTCCTTGATGCTATGTTATTATTACATTTTATGAGTTACAGTTTTGTGGTTTATAATCATAGTTGAAACAAACAATTATACTTGACTTGTGCAATCAATATTACCATGGTATTATAAGGCATTCCTCATTGGTAGCATGTTACTAAACACATGGTATTATCATGTTTATAATTTTTTTGAAAATGAGATGTTTCAAATAGTTATGATAATATTTATCTGATGGTTTAAACAATATGTTTCATTACTATATTATGACAATAAATATTTAGAGGTCATATTATCATTTAAAAGAGATTACTTATATTGCTTAAGCAATAAATTAAGTTGGATTGATGTTCTTTGTATGTGGACCAATACTATGGATTGTGGGTTATTCCATTAATGGTGTTATAGAGATTTGGATATTCATCATGTTTTCTAAAGGTCTAGTAATTTTGATATTTATAATGTAACTTTTGTTCAATGGAAAATGGCTAAAGTGTCATTAATGCTCATATGATATTGGATAGTTATTAGTCATGCTATTTATGTGCATGATTAAAGGTTAAATCTTATCCTTGATAATTAACTTCATGATTTACCCTATGTCATGACTACTAAGATGTGAAAAATTCATGTGTTGGTAAATAATCATGGAATGAAGATGAGAATTAGGAGGTTATGAAAACCTTTAAGTTAACATTTGGTTATTTTATTAAATAATCTACTTTGTAAATGATTTACCTAATGATAAATTTCATTAATAAATACCAGAGTTAATGCACAAGACTATCTAATTAAAAAACTTGCATAGTCTTATGCATGTAAATTGAATGGCACAAACCCCTATGTTTATTTAACAATGTGAAAGGATAACTAAAGGGTGATTAAGTAACATTAGGTGTGAGACCCCATTGGATGAGTCATGGGATGGTGATTTCATATCATGTTAAGTGATCATATATCATGAGGATTAATTGGTTTTCTAATGCTGAATATATGCTTTTTCAATAGGATATTCATGTGTGTGATGTTACCTACCTCGAGATAGATATTTTGTAATTCTTATAATTTAATAAAATAGTTATTCCATATGGGATTACATCATGTGCCTATATTCTCTCTAATAATTAAGGGATAGAAGTATCCATGTTCATAAAACACCTTGGATCATAGTAGAGTGATCAATGGGGTAGCATAAGGAATAGTCCTTGCTTGGGTGATTTCCTAAAAGGATGTGGGATCTTAAGATTATGTCATGTTGGACTTAGTAGTGGATTATAAGTCTCCCCTCAATGATATCCTAATGTGTTAAGTATTGTCAGAGCATTTTGGTGGGATGGGCCTTTTGTTTAGTCATTTGGACCCCATGCTCATGTAATGAGAAACACACCTAAATATTAAAATCAAATCTTATAGGTGGAATTTAGACCTTAAAAGGATGAAAAATAATGAAACCCTAAGTTTGAGATGATCATTAGGATCAATATCACCAATTTTTGTTACAAAATAATGAAACTAAATGATGAAAAAAAATAATTAGAATAAGTTAAATATATATTAACATAGTTAATTACAAATTTTAAGATTTCATAATGCCAAATTAGATGGAGAGTGCTGAAAATAAATGATTGAACAAGTAATAATAATGGAAAGATAAATAAAGAAGACTAAAATGAACACACATAAGTACTATCACCAAAATTTGAAACTAGAAAAAATGTCTTGATAATTTGACTACTGTAGACATTGAATTCCTAACACCATTGTGTTGAAATTGTCAATCTTACTCAAAATTTGTGAAAACACACAATTTGGGCCAAAAATCATTTAACTGCACTAAATGGTTTGAGATTGTCATTTACAAGTGTCGATTTAGGCTAATTTGTCCCTAAATAGGGCAATGAATTTTATGTGATTATTATTTTTTCTTAAATAATTTTGATTCAAAATGCCAAAAATGTAATTTGATGCTTTGAATCACTAATCTAATTCAAAATCACATGAAACATGCATGTGTTATTTCTCATTGATAATTTCCTAAATGGGATATTTCTCCATATGTAATTGAAACCTTATAATTATAATCCAATCAAATTATGAACTAGTAACTTGATATTTTGACCAATTTGATTAATTAAGCAACCAATTTCCAAAGAATTGCATAAAATTTAATTAACCTCAATTAAGCAAATTAAACCAAATCAAAGGCTTAAGTGGAAAATCCATGGAGGTTATAGAATATATTTTTAATCATAAATTGATTTATAATATCTAAATCATTTGTGGGGTGGCATCCATAAGCCATAAATGAAACAAATATCAGGTTTAAGGCCACCCATGCCTCTTTAATGCCCCTTTCTTCCAAATATTAATGAGGGTGTTTATGATTTAAGCCTCTAAAATTGAATTGATTCGTGGTCACACATATTGATATCAAGATGGATGGTTATGGTTTATTTTTATCAATTTCAAAAATATAGAAATAAGAGGGCCAAGACCACCATTTTAAAGATCTTTTAATTTGAAATTATTATGCAAAATTATCTCCACAAGCCATCTTTGTGAAGTTTTATTATACTTAAAATGTAATATGATAGATTCATTATAGGTATAACATTGATAAAATATTATGATCCATGTTTCATTGGTGCACTTGAGATGATGGAGGAGCAAGCCACTCATCATTGATAAAGTCTTGAGCACCAAATCAAGGGGAAAATCATGTTTTGAGCCACATATGGAAATGGGAAGGTTTGTTGTTATATGATTTATTTTAATATCTCTTAGTTCCCTTTTATAATACCTCATTGAAGGATTTGGAGTTAGTTATGTTCTTTATGCATTTTTTGAGTTTTCTTGACTAATACTTGATCTAACTCACTTTGGATTCCATCTCTACCTATTGTCATGCTTAGTGGGACCTTGCATAAAATAAAAGAAAGGAGACTAATTTGACACTCTTAGAAGTTTAAAAAATGCTTAATAATTTCTAAAATCAAGTTTTATCATTATTTTTCTTATGTTTCTATTCTTTTGTCGACACACATTTTACACAGTGACCAATATAGGTTTTCTATAATTAGCATCAGTCCTGTACTAACTAGAATTGGTCCCAATGTGAAGGGAAGAACATGACATGAAGGAAAATTTTTAGAATTTTGTTGAAACTCCTAGTTGTTATTCTATATTTTAAAAACTTGCATGCTTTTTGTCTAATCATTTTGTTGCAGGATCCAAAGGTTTTCTGGGCTTTTTATACTTATTTGTGATAGCAAATGTTTTTTTGAAAAATTTGTTTTTCCTATGGGTTTTTAGGTAACTAACATCAATTTTTATTGATCGACATCAGTTTTGTTATAATCGACATCATTTTTATTGTAACTAGTATCGGTCATTATGGACCAATATCAGCGTTTGAGTAACAAAAATAGAGAAACCCAAGAGAAAGATTTCAAATCTTGATTTTATCATTGATATTTTTGATTCAAGGAAATATAAACCCTTTAAAATTATAGGTCACACATTAGATAAAAGTACAAGTTTGAAATTATTTAAATATTGAATTTCTCACTTGGTGCTTAAAATGAATCTAGGTGTTTATGTTTGATTATTTTGTGAAAGTTTTATAAGTTTTTAACTAAATCTAAGGGGATAAATATATCACAAATAATTCCATTTAGTTTATTAAAGTAAAAAATTATTTGTTTTATACTATATATTTTATACTTATTTATTTTTTACAAAATGAAGGATGCATGTATGCCCCCCGTCCCTTTTAGGGAACTCAGGTGACCAAAAGTGCTCTTTCCTTGTAAATTGTGACTTTTCCATAGCATGAAAACAATTTTGTTAAGTATTTCCCAAAATCCATATGGTTTGGGTGATCTAAACACAACCTTTAAAGTTTTTTATTTGGTCATTTATTTTTATGCAACTTGGCTTGTGAGCAAAATTTTATCACCTCCTCATGGGTTATCTAGGGAGGCATTGACCTAGGAATTCATATCTCAATGCCATTTAAAATCCAATCCATGGTGGGGTATATAAATTTAGGGTGACCTATTTTGATTTTTCCTTGAGTGGTTTAAAAAAACTCCATTAGCGGTACTTCAACTCAAACCATAAGAATAATTTGAACATCACACTACATTGAACAAGAAACATATGTAGTGGTTATGAAAAAAATAATAAATTTTCATAAAAATTATATTGATGTGGATACAATTGATGTGAAGCATCTCTAATGTTATCCACACTTGGGACCATCTAGATATGCATGAAATTTTAGTTTTAAAAAAATCCCACTTGTCGTGTACATATTGTTTATGTAGGGTGAGTAGCCTAAAGTTCTATCTCACCATGAAATCTCTTGAGATAATGGGGGTGTAAAAACCCTACTACTTCATGCACTTTTATTTTTGGATTAAAACTTAAAATCCTTCCATGAACACATATATAGATATAATTTAATGGTACAAAGCAACCTTTTCAATTTTAGGACTTTGGTCATTATACTTAGATGTATTTTGTATTTTTATCCTTTACTTGCTTACTCCTTTTAAGTCTAAAACTTATTTCAAAACCAAAACATGTCAACCAAACACCTTTTTAATCCACCATTTTATTTGAATAAGGAGGCATTACAATAACCAAATAAAAAACTCTTTTTGCCTTGTTCAAATCCTCATTTGAAACATTGTGTTTGTCTTATCTAAATAGTGTTGTTATGTTGCCCATTTGAGTCTAAACCATTTTTCAAAAATATTTAAGTCCTTTATTTTTAATTTGAATTCATAATATGACCTTTCTAATTTCTAAACCAAGGTGTTAATCAATTATGAACTTGGGTTGTCTTATGTATCACTCAGGCTCTAAGTTATAGATCCATTCTATTTCCTATTACCATGTGGTGGTGTTTTACTACCCATTTGGTTTTAGTTTTATACTTAGGAGTTCTTGTGTGTTTTCATGTCTTGAGCTTCTTAGTTTGAATTTTTACCTTTCTCATCAGAAAAACTTTTTTCTAATTTTGTAGTCATAACTCATCAAAGTTGTACCTATATTTTATGATATTGACATATATCTAAACCTATGTTTATTTTTCTTATTGGAATTTAGGTTTAAAATTTATCATATCCTCTTCTAATTCAATGATTTTAACCCACCAAAGTTGATTAATTTCATAACCATTTATTCTAATTATGTGGTGCTATGCCACTCCTCTTTTATTCTACTCTCTTTTTCCTTGTCACTTGTTTGGAAAAAATCAAAGCACACATTGTTAACATTTTTAAACATTTTCCAAATCTTATCAAACATAGAGAACAATCTTCTAAATATGACGTAAAGGTATACTCGTAGTGGGGTTTCTTATGGCCCTAGATATGAGGAAGACCACTTTTATTATGGACAAGACAATCCCGTGGTATTTAAAGACATTCCTATGACTATATAATTTGGAATAAGACTATTTTGAACATCAACCCATAAAGGGCAAAGATGATGCACTCCTAAGGTTGATTGAATCTAGTGCTAGATTTCCATCAGGATTTCTTGTAGAATAATTACATATCTTGGTTAGGGTAGAAGATAAATAGTGAGAAAAATGCCCCACTCATATTGTAAATTTAAACATTTCTTCTTCTATCAAAGGGAAGGAAGTGCTCATAGGGTGAACGCCTAATGATCAAGATCTTGCCTCTAAGATCAAGAAGATAAGTCAATGATGCATAGAAAAACTTATCATGTACTTAACTAACTCTTTAGCTACCACTTATATATACAATAATGATTCCAAGGAATATGAGAATGTAATTGAACAAACATAACACACTTTAGTTGATAACACAACTATGATGCATCATGGTATCTCAATTGAACAACCTAAGTCTCAAGAGGTTATACAACATGTTTCTCTACACATAGAGCATATATGTTTTGATCATCAAGAACCTCTTATTCCTTCATAGAATCAAGGAATAAAACACTCAATGCATATCAAGGAAATTATTCAAAATAATTTGGTAAGTCTTTCTCAAATAATGTGTAATTTGGTTAATAGACCACAGACTCCTAAAAATAAATAAAACACTTAAAATTTAAGGTGGTTGACTTCATGGAATATTTATTAACCCAAGAATCAACAACTTACATAATCAACTCAAAGAGTAAACCAAAAAAAATTATGGATCCTAGGGTGTATATCCCTAATAAATACATGTAACAGGGGCATGAACCACCCCAAAAAAATTATATTACACCTACCAATGCTCCAAACATGTAAGAGTGGAATGTGATGAAATAAATTGTGTCACGATTGGAGATAGGAAACTGAATCAAGAAGTGAAAGTTTGACAAGATATGTCCATATCAATTTGATTTGAGTATTCTACAAGTCTCCTTTCTACCCCATTTTAAGTCACCTAAATTTCAAAAATATAAATGAAAGGGTGACCCTCATGAACACATTCAATCATTTTTTTTATTATGTCAAGAGGTAGCTTGAAATAGAATTTATTTTCTTTTCTTGTTTCCATGATGTTTAACAAGACAAGATTTAGACTAGATTTTTAAGTTACTAAAGGGATTGGTGGTAGATTAGAACAATATATTTTTAAAAAGTTAACCATTTATCTTATAATATTGAACATGAATTAACTATATTCAACTTTTGCAAAGCCAAATAGTGAGATGGATAAAATTTTCTAGCATATCTACAGTGGTAGAGATCATTAGCTAGATGTTTTCTACATAATTTTCTTGATAAATAGCTAGCTAATATATTTGCACAAAAACTACACCCTTAGGTGGTGTATAATATATGACTTTCTTGCCCAAACACATTTGAAGAAATTATAGACAAGGGTGTGTAGATTTAGAATATTCTTATCACTAAGGGCCTTCAATATTTACTCATAGGTTTAGATGTCAAATTAGACCCAATCACCTATCGAAATTGTTGTAATAAAAAAACCTAAGGGGTTTAATAATAATAAGAACATGGTAGAAAATAGAGTAAATGAATCAAGACACATAAAAAAAAGTACAGGCCCCACTGGCTCCTATTGTGCAATTGGATCCACCTAATCCACCAACCACTTTATAAAGAGTCCTTACATGAATAATATTCAATAAAAAATATAAATTCTTAATTAAATTTGGAGAGTCTATTGAGGTATTGTTCCAAAATCTCATAATATCTAATCTAATTATATGGCCTATCCCAAGGCGATTTCCTAAAGATCAACCCAAACTTGATTGGTATTAGGTACATGAATTTTGCAAATTCTATCATGTTGTTGTTTATGGTGTTTATAGATGTGTTTAATTACAACACCTCATTTAATATTTTATTGAAATTGGTGAATAAAAAATCAAACTTGCCTTGAAAAATACAAATCAAGATATGTGAATCTACAAACATCCCTTTTTTAAACATAATCAACAACTATCCAAAAATAATCAAAATGAAGGGAGGAATCCATGCTAAAATTAGAACCAAGGTTAGAATCATAATCAACATGATCATAATCAAGATTATAATACCCATGCTAATAACCTAGATGACAAAAACATGCCTTATGATTATAACAAAATTATGGGGTGTATTTATAGAATCTACATTACCACTATCACTATCAAAACCTATGAACTAACCTATACTCCTTGATGTACTAGACCCATTATCATAGGGTCAACACCCTCTCCCTTAGGTAACATCATGTCCATTACAAGTAATTCTATTGTGCCTTGGTTTGTATGTGTTACTATTTATAGACTCCCTTCTAATTATAATGGCTCCTCACTGACTCAAAATTACTCTGAAGCAATAGATGCTCGTGAGTCACCTTCCAAGACCCTTTGCATTAAAATTATAAAGGTACCTTGCCACCTATATATTTTACAATCACAACTAGATGCTTGTGAGTTTCCATTTAGGACCCTTTTCCCTCTTTTACCACTAGACCAACATGAACATTATGCCTTTAGATCCAAAATTAAATACTATACTAGCCAATGCTAATTCATATTGTCTTACTATTAAAAATCCTTATAGTCTATCAGACTAATTGAGTGAAACCCCTATGTAAATTTATATTTTAGATCTTTTGCATACATTTTAAGTCTATAGAGCTATTTTGAATGACACTATTCAACATATTCTATTCCTCAAGACATTAACCCTAAATAATTCCAAACACTTGTAGGACATTTTTCTTCATTTTGACAGGTTATGTTTGATCAAAAGGACATGTCCACTCTTGGTCCTAGCCATAAAAACCCCTTTAATATTGAGGTCATCATTGAAAACCATAAAATCAAGTGGGTTCTTATAGATAATGGTTTAAGGCTAAGCATAGTGTCTCTCAAACTAGTACAAATATTGGGTTGTACTATGAAGGATATTCAACCATAGATAATTACAATCAAGGCTTACAATAATTCCAAAAGTGAATCTTTTGATACTATTTGTTTTTCAATCATTATTAGGTTTGTATCCCATTATACCTTATTACATATTATGAATATTGAGTTGACTTATAACATAATTTTTGGTCATCTTTGGATCTATGAAGTATAGGCTATCCCATCCACTTTGTCTCAATGACTCAAGTTGCCCCATGATGGAATTGAAGTCACCATTCATACTGATCTATAGCCTTACCAATATTGAAAACATCTAGAGGTTAAATTTCATAATTATAGCTATCATTTTTGTTTTAAATTCATTATGAAAAATAATAAGGCAATAGTTTTGCATCCAAAAAAATCCAATTATATCAACCATAGTGACCTTGCTTCCTATTTTGTAGATCTTTTTCTTGCATTCATACAAAGCAGATTATTATAGAAGATGCGGTCATTTACACATATCATGTTAAAGATGCCTTTCATATTACTAAGTTTCTCAAGTCTCCAAAATAGTTTATTAAACCCAAACCTTCCAAAATCCCTAATATACCAAACATGATTGGTAAAATAAAAAAGAAACATAAAAGCCACCAATGGTATTTGTACTCGCTACTTCACTAAATTAGGATCGAGAAGCTTTCATTGAAGGAGACTAGTTATATTCTAATAGCATTACTAATTGTTTTCAGAATCCAAAATATGTTATCCCTAAGTGAATCATAAATAGTTATGATTATATAGGAAAAATCTTTGGCCCACAAGTGTAAATAATCTTGGAACCTTTATAAGCTGGGAATCCCAACTTAAATCAAGGTCTCAGATTTATACCACTTAAGGGTGACCTCATGAATTTTGATAGTGATTCTTCTAAATTAGCTAGAGATGAGACTCTTAGTAGTGACATAGTCTCCCATTATAGTATTTATGATGAACTGGTTGACATGGACTTATTTGTTGAATACTGTCATTGATTAAGTTGGAGATTATTGAGTATTGTCATTGATTGTTGAGTTTTAGCATTTAATGTTGTCATTGATATAAAAGGTTCATATGAAGATGCATGGTTATTTCATTGATGTATTGGTGTCAAAGGTTATTTTTAAGGTGCATGATCAAGTATGATTTGTGTCATATGTATGATGATTTCTTATGCCATCATAGTGAGTGTTGTTATATGAGAGTAGTGATATGAGAGTACTATTTGAAGTATGTTTATATGCTTGCATTGAGTCATATCATTGATAATCAGTATGATTAAGTACTAGTCAATGTGTCAAGTGTCTAGTATCTTTCAAATCTTTGTATATACCTTGTGAGAAGGTATGTATAGGTATGATGATGAAATAAGTTATCTTCGAAGAAGAAGTTGTATGCTTGGAAGATCTATGTAAGTAGCATCGAAGATGCTTTAAATGAGATACAAAGATCCTTAATGAAGATTCAAATAATGATTGATAGTGTTTGAGAATGAAATAGGTTGTTTGAGTTTGTACATGAGGTTTTAATGACCTTGAAAATTATTACAAGATTAGCTCTAAATGTCTGTGTATATAGCTCTAAAGATGCTCTAAGTGAGCTATAAAGATCCTTAGTCAAGATTCAAAGATCTATAAGAGGATATGAAGACTATATATTGAAGTTCTAAAGAAGAATGACTATATGAGGTTGCTTTATCATACATAAGAGGCATTAGAACATAGGAGAGTTTTAAGGTGAAGTCTACATGGTGGCTAGAAGATCATATTTAAGGCCTAACGAGACTTGCAAGTCAAGACCTATAAATCAAAAAGAGAGATGGTGGTTAGATAGATTATTAGGATCAATTTCCATGACATGAGTGAGTAGGTGATCATTGAATAAGGTGAGTCAAATTGTTATAAGTATGTGCATAAAGTTTCAAGTCATGATTTGCAAGAAAAGACTTGAAAAAGTATTTCAAGGTTTTTCAAATGGACATAATGAAGAGTTGTCTACCTGATAAGGTTTTTCAAGTGATCATTGGCACATGAATCATCTAAATTTGAATCTAATTTGTTCATGGTATATGATGAAGGGTTATATCTTAAATTTATAAGCATTGGTTTTTGGAAAGAGGAGCTAAGTTGTATGAATGATTTCTAAGACTAAAATTTGGTTTAAACTTTCAAAGAACCCTAACAATGACCCAATGTTGAAGATAATTTTATAAAGAGATTATAATAGTTTGATATGGATAGTTAAGTGATTATATGTTGTATTTGACTCTCCTAATAATCTCCAATTGTGATTGGTTTCTTAGGTGAGTGAGTAGACCCTTTTGGCAAGTGTTTATTTTTCAAAGATTTGATGTAGCAAATATAATTGATAGAGTCAAAATTGATAAATAAATAAAGATCAAAGTGTGAGACTTTTAGTTGTTGTCCATGAATTTTTTTGTATAGGTTATATATCTTAGGTGTGAAAAGTTGGTAATCCAAGTTGGCTAGTTGCTAATAGATCTAATGGTACAGACAGTAAGAAAATCAAGAAAAAGTGAGAAGATGATTCCTGATGTGTTTTCATATAAGAGTGATAGATTGAAGTGAACTATGATGTTGTTTTGGAATTGAATAATCTATTATGTTTTTTCATCATCTTGTAATTTAGTGTAATATGTTCGAACATTGACGCCAAAATGGCTTGTTTGGCTAAGTAGAGTCTATGAGAGAAAAGGTCAATAGACTGGTCTGCAAGCCCAATAGTTTCCATAAGAGCTTATGATATGTTTTATGGATGTTTATATAATTATGTAATAAGATATTGTTCATGCATTAAAATACTTTGAATATGTTTAATAAGTTGATATAAGTTCATGTTTTCTTGACTACATGTTGAAGTCAATTGATAGTTCTAAATGAGCATCTTGTAAAGAAGAACTTGATCCCATATACCTTGATTTGAAGCATCTGATGAAGTTTATAATGGCCTTGAGGTTATGAAGTTTCTGAATATGTAATTTTTTCCATTTTTTTTTTCAAAATTGAGTTTATGCCTTAGTTTTTCAAGACAAATTTTCTATGTATGCACATGCCTTTTATGACTAGTGTTTGAGAAAGGGTTCAAATGGTGGTTATACCTAAAAGGTATTATGGAACTAAATTAAAGTTAGATAAGGTATATTATTTTTTCATATGATTTGTCACTATCATGTGAGGTGTTTTAAAGTGTTCCAATAAGATCAAAGGGTAATGTGTTGCTAAGAAGGCCTATTAGGTCTCCATAAAGCCTAAAAGAGGAGTAACGGCTATTTGAGTTATGGCGGACCTAACAAATTAATTGATTCATGATTAAGGAATTTTATTTTAATATGATAAGACCTATTATGTGGCTGACCTAAGAATATAATAATGTATGTCTAAAAATCAAGGATATGATCAAGTGACTTGTATAAAAGCAAGATAGTTTAGGCCTATTTAAAGAATGATTAGAGTGAACTAAGAATAAGTGAATGAGATACATCATTGGTGAGAATAAGGAGGTAATTTAGACCATCATATAAATTTCATGAATGTATATAGAGATTTTTTATATGAGGATCAAGGTCATAAGACATAATAAATCCATGAAGAGGGCTAGTTGAGTGAAGAAGGCTAGAGATCAGTTTGAGGGGGATAAAAGTGAGGAAAGAGATGAAGATAAATATCACCATATATTTTATAAGAAACAAGGGTTTTTGAAGTTGATAAAGTGTATCAGGTGGATAAGGTTGTGTTGAATCATTTAGGGGGGGCAGTGCCTCTTTATGAGTGGGTTCTTGTTAAAGCTAGTTAAGTTAGTGTTGAGCTAGTTGGGGTTGGTGCTCCATGCAGATTTGGTACTTCACTAAATATTTATGTTTGTCTTATAAGATTTTAGTCCATTTTATTCATTAGTGGGTTTTATTCTCTTTAATATTTTCTCATGTATATCTTGTTTTCATGTGTTTCATGTTATTTTAATTTGGTCTTTATTCTTGCTAAGATGTACATGATTGTTAAAATAGTTCATGTATGATTAAGTGGAAGTGACTAAAAAGTTTTGAAGACTGATTCAGCCCCCAGTAATTTTGCTTCCAAAAATTGGTATCAGAGCATGGTCATTTCAAGCAAGTCTAAAAGACTAAAGTAGATCTTAATAAGTAAAGATGATTAGTTAGCAAGCTCAAGATGGTTTCTCTACCAATAAGGCTCCATTATTCAATGGATCTACCTATGCCTTTTAGAATATTATAATTAAGATATATTTTATGTCAGAAGGACATGATATTTGGTAGTTATTTGTAGATGGTTATATTGTACCTCTTATTCCACCAATAGATATAGTAGGTAAGAAGGCTAGTGAAAATAACTCTAAGGTAATGAATGCCATTATGTGTGGCCTATCAGAGGTAGAACTTGTAAAGGTAATTCATTATGTATAAACCAAATATATATTGGACAAATTAAATACCATATATGAATGAGACACCAAGGCTAAGTTTTTTAGGTTGTAGACCCACAAAATATAGTTTGATAACCTGAAGATGAAACCATTTTATCCTACATATTGAGGATTGATGAATTTATCAATATAATTAAAGGATTGGGAGAAGAAATGAAAGAATATACTATTATCCAAAAGGTGTTAATATCACTAACTCTAAATTTTAACTCTAAGGTGTCTGTACTAGAAGAGATGCAATATTTGGATAGGCAAGAGATGGATGGGTTTCATGGAATATTGATTGCCTATCAGATGATAATAAATGAAGGAAGATGTATGAAGAAGGAAGAAACTTTAAAAATTGAAAATAAGTCAAAGGCCAATAAGTTAAAGGATGAGGTACATTACAATATGGATGATGATGAACTTATAGCTTTATTTACTAGGAAGTTGAGGTTTGGCTCAGGTAAGTATAAGGGTAAGTTACCCTTAAAATGTTTCAAATATGGAAAGATTGGTCACTTTGAAACCAAGTGTCCTAACAAGGATAAATATAAGCATAATAAATAGCATGATGAACACCATAAATATGAGAGAAAGGGATATAGATCTGACAAGAGCAAGAAGAGTTTCAAAAAATATGAAGGTGAGAAGAAGTCATTTAAGAACAAGAGAAGTTTGTACACTAAAGAAGATAATAGTACCTCAAATAAGAGTGAAAGAAGTGGTTATAATAGTTATGATGATAGTAATGAATCTAAACATGACAATAATGTAACCCTATTCATGGCCATAGAATCCAATAATGAGGGTTGCTTAAATAGAAAAGGCCTTATGGTTGACATAGAATTAAATGAAATATACTATGATAGTAAAGAAAGAGAAGTTGAATTGAATCTTGAGGTAGACATGGTAAGTGACCTAGAGGAGTTGAAGTTTTAAAGAAGAAATGACCACAAACTAAGGTAATTTATCAAGGATTATGAGGAGCAGATTGGATTATTTGAGGAAAGGTTGAGCAACACTTCCAAAGAGTATGATGAGATCATAAATCAAGTTGAGGAATAGATGAAGATATTCAATGCAAGCCTAAAAGATAAATATAAGGATTACATAAAATATGAAATTGAAATTGAATCTCTAAAATATGAGTTGGATCAAGCATCTAGAAAGGTGAAGAGATTTTTTTAATTTGAAAAGAGTACTGAGGCTCTAGATGATATCCTGGGTAGTTAAAAGTCTTAAAGTCAAAAGATAGGTCTTGGTTTCAAAGAAGACCAAAATAAGGCACCTCTATTCAAGGATAAGACTATTGAAGACTAGAAATACATCATGAAAATATCTATCAGACAACTTAATGCTATAAGATATGCTAGTTCTTTCAATGGTTACTATTTTATATGAAGTTAGTTTGGTCATAGAGTAAGAGAGTGTAGAATACCCTCTAAAAATGAGTACTCATAGAATTATAGGAGTCAAAATTCTCATAAATAAAATGGTATATATAAGGTAGTCTATTACATCTATCATAATATACTACACATTGCAATATTTTATCCTAAAAGAGTTATAAGTTCATCAAGTCAAGAGAGGAAATTTGGAGTTCCTAGAGTGGAAGAAAGAAGGCAAATAAATGTTTGGAAAATAAAGGTAGTAAAGATAATTCATGATAAGTATAGAAGCTCAAGTGAAATACTTAATGAGATAGAACACGCCTCATATGTGAAATCAAACAAGGAATGTTTGGTGTTAGCTCACATTGATGATCAAATGGTTGATGATGAGATCAAGCCTATAGTCCCAATCAAGCCTAGAAATAAGTTCAATAATGTTTAGTCTTGTGATAATATGGAGATATAGGAATCTAATGAGTTTATGTTGTTTTAGTACCTTATGAAAAGGGGTGTTTCCATTAAGATTCATGGAGACATTTTTATATTAATAAAATCATGAGGTTGTAGTCAAAGAATGTTTTTTTAGAAGATTCTAAGTTTTATTTATTTAAATCAAAGAGATGAAAATGGATATTATTCATTCTTATGCTGGTAGATCTCTAGTTTGAAGTATAACAGGTAGCACGATGAGAGATCTAAGGCCATTGTCTAGTATCTAAAGTCAAAATATGAAAATAATTGGTGTATAAGAGTTAAAATTTTGAAATATGTTTATTTGAATAGTTGAGTTTAAACTATGAAGACAAAAGGGGAGTCCCTAATTCTGAAATTGGTATCAAGTATGGGATAACCTTGTGTATGGTCAAGAGTTTGATCTTATTCTAACATATCAAGGAAGGTAAGTATTTTGAGTTTCTAGTTCTTGTAAAGAAGATATGTTTGGTCTAAGGGGGAGCTTGGTATCTCTAAGTTCTTTGTCAATAAAGTGATTAATTTTTGATATGCAAGGAGTTAAAGAGAGATTGTGTCTAAGATTATTCATAGACTCTATTTGTTGAGCTTTTGATATATAAGATGGGAGAGTGATCTATTTAAGAAAAGTTTCCATAGGTGGTTTCCATAGTTTCTAAAGAATGTGTGCCATCTAGTGTCTTTAAGAGATAATATCAGCTCAAAGGGAGAAAGTATGATTTCAATAGTTATAGATGTCTACTATTAATAGAAGCATGGTGCATGCTTGGTTTGAGGGGGAGCTATTCAGGCTGTTAACTACGCTTGATATGTGTTGAAGTGGTCTTGTAATTTGAGTTCATTATAAAAGAGATTGTAGTTGTGAAAGAACCTTGTAATTAATGTCAAAGGGGGATACATATCAAAAAGGGAGAAATAAAAGGCAAGATCAAAAAGGGTGAAAAAAATCAAGAACTAGGTCTAATAGATGATTGCCATCAAGAGTGATTGACATAATTTTCTGAGTGTGTCTACCATCAATGACAAAGGGGGAGATTATTTAACATTGTCATTGATTGTTGAGTTTTGGAATTTAATATTGTCATTGATGTCAAACATTCTTATAAAGATGCATGAATATTTCATTGATGTATTGATTTAAAAGGTTCTTGTGAAGGTGCATGGTTAAGTATGCTTTGTGGTATGTGTATGATGAGTTCTTGTACCAACATAGTGAGTGTTGTTGTGCAAGAGAAGTGATGTGAAATTACTATTTGAAGTATGATTTTATGCCAAAATTGAGTGATATCATTAAGAATAAGCATGAGTAAGTACATGTTAGTATGCCAAGTGTATAATATCTTGTAAATATTTGTCTAGACCTTGTGAGAAGGTATGTATAAGCAGCATGATGAAATGAGTGATATCTAAAGAAGATGTTATTTTCTCCAAAGATCTCTATAATCATCATAAAAAATGATCTAAATGAGCTATGAAGATCCTTAATGCAGTTCCAAAGAATGCTTGACATCATTTGAGCATGAGAGAGGTTGTTTGAGTTTGTAAATGAGGTGTCGAGGACCTTGAAAATTATTAAAATGTCAACTCCAAAGATCTAAATATACAACTATAAAGATGCTCCAAGTGAGCTATGAAGATCCTTAGTCAAGCTTTGAAGATATGTAAGAAGATTTCCAGACTCTATTGAAGCTCCAAATAAGAGTGATTATATGAGGTTGCTTTAGAAAACACAATAGGAATTAGAACATATGAGATTTTTAAGGTGAAGTCTATAGGGTAGCTAGAAGGTCAGATTCAAGACATCATGAGACTTGTAGGTCAAGGTCTAGAAAGTAAAAAGAGAGATGGTGGTAAAATAGGGTATCAATTTTAGTTTCCATGACATGAGTGAATAGGTGATCATTGATAAAGGTTATTAAAGTTGTTTTAAGTATGTGTATAAAGTTTCAAGTCATGATTTGCTAGAAAAGGCTTGAAAAAGTATTTCAAGGTTTCTCAAGTGCACAAAATGAAGAGTTGTCTACTTGAGAAGGTCTTTAAGTGCTTTTTTGCATCTGAAACATCTACATGATAATCAAATTTATTCATGATATATGAGGAAATGGTCTAGATCAAAGTATCAAGCATTGGTTTTTGGAAAGATGATCTAAGTTTTATGAATGATCGTTAAGAATGGAAGTTGGTCTAAACCCTCAAAGAACCCTAACAATGACTTGATGTTGAATATATTGTTATAAAGAGATTAAAATGGTTTGATATGTCTATTTAAGTGATTGGAGGTTGTATTACACTATCCTAGGCATCTTTAGGGGGGATTGGTTTCTCAGGTAAGTGAGCATACCCTACAACTAAGTGCTTATTTTTTAGAGATTTGTTATAGCAAGCAAAGTTAAGCAAGTCAAAGTTGCTAAGTGGATAAAGATAAAAGTGTGAGACTTTTATATTTTTTCCATGAATTTTTGTGGATATTTTCTATACCTTAGGTGTGTAAATTTCTTAATCTAGTTGGCCAAGTGCTAATAGACCTAATGGTATAGACAATAAGAAAACCAAGCAAAAGTGAGAAGATGATTCCTAATGTGTTTTCATATATTAGTGATGGGTTGAAGTGCATGATGATATTATTTAGGACTTTAATAATATATTCATACTTTTCATAATATTTTAGGTTAGTGTAAGAGGTTGTAACATTAACCAAAATGGATTAGCCAGCTGAGTAGAGTCTATGAGAGACAAGGTCAATATATTAATCTACAAAACCAATAGTTCCATCAGAGCTTATGATATGTTTGATGGAGGTTTATTTTATGATGTTATAATATATTTTTCATTAATTTAAAAACCTTGAATATTTTTAATTATGTAATAAAAGTTCATGTTTCCTTGACTATGTTTTGAAGTCAGTTTACAGTTCTAAGTGAGCATCTTACATAGAAGAGTTTGAGCCTATTTACCCTAAGTTGAAGAATCTGATGAATTATTTAATCAAATTAAGGTCAAGATAATTAGTAATACTTAGTTTTTTTCCATTTTTTTTGTAAAATTGATTTTATGCTTCAATTATTCAAGATAAATTTTCTATGTATACACAGGGCTTTTATGAACATGGTTTTGAGAAAGGGTTCAAATGGTGGTTGTACCTAAAAGGTGTTATATACCTAAATTTAAAAAGTATAAGGTATATTTAAGTTTATTATGATGTATTCCTACTATTTTATGTGTTTTAAAGTGTTCTGAAGATCAAATTGTAATGTGTTGCTAAAAAGACATGTTAGGTCTCCATAAAGCCTAAAAGGGGAGAAAGGGTTATTTGAGTTATGGATGACCTAATGTATTGATTGATTCATGATTAAGGAATTTTATTTTAATATGATAAGAATTATTATATGTATTATCTAATAATATAATAATGTATGTTTGACTAAAAAGGATATTATCAAGTGACTTGTATAAAAGCAAGGTAGTTTAAGCCTATTTAAAGAATGCTAAGAGTGAGTTGAGAATAAGCGAGTGAGATAGATCATTGGTGATCATAAGGAGGTAATGAATACCATAAAATAAATGTATTTAATATCTATAGAGGTTATGAATATGAGGATCAAGGTTAGAATATGTAATCAAGGCATGAAGAGGGCTAGTTGAGCGAAGAATGCTAGAGGCCAGTTTGAGAGGGACAAAAGTGAGTGAAGAGATGAGGATGAAGATCATTATATATTTTATAAATAAGGTTTTATAAAGATAATAAAATTTATTAGTTTTCTTATTTTTTCTTAATTCATCTAGAGGGTTGATGCTCCTTATAAGTGGGTGTTTGTTAAAGCCTAGTTGAGTTGGTGCTAAGCTAGTTGGGGTTGGTGATCCATGTGAAATTGGTGATTCACCAAAGATTGATGTTTTTTTATAGGAATATAGTAAATTTTATTGATTAATTGGTTTTATTCCCTTTATTTTTTCCAATTTATAGGCTATGTTCATGTGTTTCATGCTCTTTTAATTTGGTGCTTATGCTTGCTAAGATGTACATGCTTGTTAAAAAGGTTCATGTATGATTAAGTGGAAATGAATTAAAAGTTTTTAATATTGATTCACCCTCCCCCTCTTATTAATTTTTATTCCAACATTATTTGATTCAAATTTAATTAAGACCATCATACCCCATTATTACCTTTACCTTTTCCATCCTGAACTCATTGATTGGGACCAGCAAAATTTGGTCATACAAATTAACAAATTATAGAATGAAGAATATATTGTAGAGTACATGAGCCTCAGAGATAGATTACTAATTGGAAATAATAATGAAGGATTTAATTTTTATTTGGGTCCTTCTACCTAATCTAGAGAGAATTCAAACTTTTTTTGTCATGGAAAAGATAAAACATCAAGATATTTGGGTGAAAACCTCTTCGAGGTGCTCGTTGGTCAAGGAAAAAGTAAATAAAAATACAATCCCTTGAGTGAAAACCTAT
Organism: Torreya grandis; assembly: GCA_037957365.1. Classification (NCBI taxonomy): domain Eukaryota; kingdom Viridiplantae; phylum Streptophyta; class Pinopsida; order Cupressales; family Taxaceae; genus Torreya; species Torreya grandis. Next base: position 416,380 of record JARHVA010002263.1, read on the forward strand.
TTTAGGTGATCTTGTATGGGAAATTTTTCTCATCCCCAAAGGATTCACAAGGTCCATCAAGTCTTAGCTTTGTATCCACTACTAGCATCACATTAGAATAACAACAAGTCTTGTAGCATCTTGATTTTAAATTTATTGAGATATTCACTAGTTCATTATTACCTAAATAGGAAGATTGAGATTCATGACATTATCCAGAGATTTAGGAAGAAGAACACGATATTGTATTAGAAGAAGAAGATCATGATCACACATTTCTTACTATTTTATATGATGGTTCTACACTCTTTGTATAAAACACTGTTAAAGTGAACCCAAGAACATATGATGATCCCAAAATTGTTTACCTTGGATATTCTCTCACTAATGAGGAGTGAGATCACATTATATCCATTTTTAATGATTTTACTAATAGTTTTTCATGGGCATAATTTGGAATATGAGGCTTAGACCTTGACTTAGTTATGCATTGATTTAATATTCATCTAGATGCCAAGCCAGTCAAATAGAAATCAAGAAATATGCATCCATAGATCATTTTTTTGGTAAAAGCATAACTAGATAAATTATTAATATCAAGATTCATTAGAACATTAGAATATATTGAGTGGATATCAAACATATTTCTAGTCGACAAAATGCCATAGGGTATACATATTTTCACTAATTTTAGAGATATCAACAAAGCATGCCCCAAATATGATTTTCCTCTACCTAAAATTGACATGATTATAAATTATACTAATGGGTATGAGATGTTATCCCTTATGGACATATTTTTTGGATATAATCTGATCAAGGTATCCTAAAAAGACCAACATAAAACTGTATCCACCACATCATAGGGAATATTTTATTATCAATTCATGCGATTTGGATTCAAAAATGTTAGATACATGTATTATCATGATATGAATATCATATTCCATGCCATAATGCATGATATTATTGAAGACTATGATGATGAATCCTAGATAAATTAAAAATGTATGTTGAACATCTTAATGTTCTATGTAGCATCTTTGAGAGAATTCATGATTATAAGGTCTATCTAAATCCCAATAAGTGTGTCTTTGGCAATACTTCAAGAAAATTATTAGGTTTTATTATATCTTAAAGAGGGATTGAATTAGACATTTCTAAGGTCAAGGCCATTTCTAAAATTCCTCCACCTTCAAATCTTAAAGAGATCCATAGCCTGCAAGGAAAGATCTAGTCTATTTGTAAGTTCATTTCTCAACTAATAGATACGTACCACCCATTTACACATATCTCAAAGAAAGACATCACATTTTAATGGAAAAATGAGTTTCAATTAGCATTTGTAAAGCTCATAACATATTTGGCTAACCTACCAATATTGAGACTACTGACTCCTAAATAACCATTGATTCTTTATATTTCAAAGATTGAGCATGCACTAGGGGCACTTTCGGTCTAATATGATGATCAAGGCAAGGAACATATAGTTTATTATTTAATTCACACATTAATGGCTTATGAACATAATTATACACCCATTAATAAGATGTGTTTAGCTATGGTGTTCTCTTCCCAAAAGTTTCAACACTATATGCTGAACAATAAAACCATTGTTATTGCTAAAGTGGACCCCTTCAAATTCTTATTATCCAAATAATATATTATAGGCCACATGAAAAAATGGGTCATGATCTTGAGAGAATTTTATGTTTAATAACAAAATTAGAATCTATCAAGGTGTAGGTTATTGCTAATAAACTTGTAGAAGCCCCTATTATAGACACACAACCACTCAGATTTGATTTTATAGATGATTTTATTATGATAGTAAAATAATTAAAGCATGAACCTAAATAATGGAAAGTATATTTTGATGGTTCCTTCACTTCTCATGGATTTAGATCCAACATTTTTTTATTACACTACAAGGGGATCTAATTCTCCAAGCATTTCATATCAATTTTCATTGTATGAATAATATGGTCGGGTATGAAGCACTTATTGTAGGACTTCATCTTACAATGCAATGGGATATATATCACTTAATGGTCTATGGGGATTTCCAATTAATTATCAATCAAACCACAAATTGGTATCAGACTAAAGATGATAAACTTATACACTAAAATCATATTGTGGATAATCTCAAAGCTCATTTTAAAGCCCTACAGTTTAAACAAATACCATGGGACAATATTATATTTTTTGATGTAGTGACAAAAATTGGGTTCATGATATAGATTGATAGTAGTGATAAAGAGTGTCAATTTCTCATTGAAAATATTGTATAGTTTGTTCATATATTGCCATATTTAGAAAGGGTATGCACCATTGCTAGACTCAATCCCCCACCTAAACTACCTTTATTTCAAGACATTTATAATTATTTTCAAGACCACATTTTTCCACCTAACCTTTCCAAAAATCATTAAAAACATTTCCTTCATTACATATCCTACTATACTCTCCTTGGAAACACACTTTATTGTAAATTCTATAATGGGATGTTACTTCATTATTTATCTTTGGGAGAATCCAAGTTAGCACTTAAGGAGGTTCATGAAGGAATGTGTAGGGTCCATACCAATGGTGTAGTATTAGCTAAAAACCTCCTCATAATAGGTTACTATTGGCCAAAAATGGAGATAGACACTTATAATCATGTAAAGAAGTGTGTTGCTTGTCAACAACATGGAAATTTTATATACATACCTTATTTACCACTAGATGATCACTACACCATGGCTATTTTCCACATGGGGCCTTGATCTCACCAAGAAAATAAATCCAACATATTCAGATGTTCATAAACATATTGTCACTGCTATCAAGTATTTTAGTAAGTAGATTGAGGTCATTTCTCTAAGTTACATCACTAGGAGGTAGAATACCAAGTTTATATATTACCATATCATCTATCGATATGGAATCCCAACACACATTATATATGATATTGGTAGATCATTTGTAAATAGATATTTTAAATAAATTTGTGAAAAATTCAAAATCAAGCACAAGAAATCCACCCCATATAACTCGTAAGGTAATAACCAAGTTGAGGTGTCAAATAAAATCATTGTTTTCATACTTAACAAGAGTATCAATGATGTTGGCTATAATTAACACTTGCAAAGTTTCCTTCCCTTTGGGCCTATCACACTAGTCATTGAACCCCCACAAGAGCCACTTCATAATCCCTTTTTTATGGCATAAAATCTATTATCATGATTGAGATTAAGCTACCTTCACTAAAAGTATATTTGGATAATATTAAATATAACAAATATTATAAAGATTTTAGGTTTAAATAATTATAACTCCTTGATGGAAAGCATTTGGTTACCGTAGATAACTTGTAATCCTATCAGAATATATTGTGTAGAAGTTATAAAAAGTGTATTCTCCCTAGGGAGTTTAAAATTGGTGATTTGGTCTTAAAAGAGAACTAGAAGGACACAAATGTTGAGTGCAAGAATAAGGGTAAGTTTCAACCCAATTGGCTAGGCCCATATTTCATCACTTCAAATTATGTATTAGAGGCATACTGACTGGCTACTCCACATGGAAAATAACTTCCAAAGCCCATGAAAAATATACATCTCAAGTGGTTATATGCTTGATAGTCATTTGAACCATTGCCTACAAGACCCCTTAGTTAGGGGTAACTTGTGTTGAAGTCATTTTATCCCACTATTATATCATAGACCATCCTATCTTGAACCATATTAATTTTGACCTACCCTAGACTATTCTCATGAGAACCATATTCTTGTATGAATGTAGATAGTCAAAATTTTGGATCATTGGCACTCTGGATCATTTATATTCTAGCTTGAATCTTTTGATCACACCTTAGACTATCTTCTTTTAGACCTTATTCATGTTGTTTTATCCTTGACCATTATATAAAGAACCATATCATTTTCATATCCTAGACCATTTTAACTTGGATATTATTATCCCATTCCCAATTATGATCTTGGTAATGACTCATAGGCACTCTGAACACATTCAATGCCAGTTTTATAAACTAGTTTATCTTGAATAGTATTTTATAATTTTTGTTACGGATAAGTGAACACATGTACATCAACACATGAATGGTTCTTTAGATTTATCTAAAACTACATAATTTTCTATTTTATTTTTGTTTGGTAGGCATTGTTGCCTTAGAAAGATCCTAACTCTCACTAATTTATGAGTATGGGCCATTGTAACCAACTTTAGCTATTATTAGAACTTCTAGTCTTGGATGTACATCTCCTTGATTAGTTGGTTACCTATATCATTGTTTATATCCATGATCTATATTGTAGATGATTTAGCTATTGTTTGAACTCTTTCTTATGAACATGCATCTCTTTAGCTAGGTAGTTCCCTAGTCCTTTTGTTAATATTTCATTTCTATTGATTATCTTAAAAACATAATTTTTTTAGAAAAATCAATCAATAAAAAAAAAAAAAACATTATATCACACTTATGTTCATTCTAATCCCATGGTATTACCATTTTTCAAGCACTAATTTGAATGCTCTTACCATTTTGTGAGCCCATTTTCCTTATTTCCTCTAAAATATCATTCATGTTTTCTTATCATCACTTTTCTTCTATCTCATTTCCTAGGAGAACTACATTTGGATTAAAATTCATGTTGGACCTTGCATCTATGGAACAATGTAGGCAGTATCCACTTATCTTGTACATATAGATTCAGCCTGATCATCCCCTTCCTTTTCTTCTTTTCCCCCATTTTGTTGTCTTGTTGTTTACCTATCACTTGGGGAAACTTTTCCTTTTTGTTCTGATTCTATTTCGATAGTCTCATTATTTTCTTAGATTAGGGGTCATCCTATTACAGAGAATAACACCTCTATCATAGTTACATGAAAAATTGTTTTTTGTTTTCACTGACATTATGACTAAATCTTGTTTGTGTGTGTTTATTTTATGTTTATTGTTTTTTTATTGTTTCCTTATCTCTCCCTTCATTTTGTTCTAGGTTTGTGTTCATTTTATTCCTTTGTTTTTTATTCTTGTTTATTCTTGGTATTTTTTGTTATTGTTTATTATTTTAATTTTTTCAAGTAAATCTTGGTTATACACATGGATCTTGATTATTCACATCTTGTTTTCATGTTATTTATTAAGTTATTCTTGCTTTTTTTATACATTCTTGTTCCTATATAAGTCTAGATTATTCATATCTAGATTTTAAGTTAGGTTGCATTCATTTATTTATTTTTATCTTTGTCTTTGTCTTTATTTTTTTGTTTAAATTTAAATAGGTGTAACTCTATTATTGGTATTTATTATCAATATATTTAGTTATAAATATTCACAATTAAACCATCTCATCACAATTAAAATGCAATGTCATTATAGGATACTCATACTTATGATGCATAAATTCATTTTTGCTATAGTAAGAACAAAGTGATTTATATCCCAAGTAAAAAATTAAATGCAAATCCAAAGATCAGCTCTCAATTCACAAATAAAACTAAACACTAATGGCTTATGCACTAGAATACATACAAGATGTGTCTCTTAGCATATACTATGAGTCTAATCAAATAGTTGTCCATCTTTCTTCTATTATCCATTCCTCATTCCTTTTTCTCCTACTTATGGGAAAAATACATTGGCTTGAGCTCCATCTAGACTATATAGGTAGAAATTGGATATATGACATATCTCAGGTCAGCTCAGCCAAATTTTTTTCTTCTATTCATCTCTTTCATCACTTTGTGCATCCTCATATGCTTGGTTTTTGTGGATTTTTAGTCATTAGACCATCACATCTACATTTATTCCTTCTCATATTTAATCTATGCATTGGGTTATATCCTTGAACTATGCTTGTTTTTTCCCTACAGGGGCATAATATTTAGACCAATCATCGACCAAATCAGCCTTAATAGGGAACAATTAATTATCAGTGATCAAAATCATCCCTACTAGGGTAACATTACTTTATAAATGATCAAGTCCTCTCTATTAGGGCACATTATTATTTCTTTTCTATAGAGAAACACTCTCTTATTTATTCTAATTCTAAGATCTATAGCTTTTGCCCTCATTCTAACAAATTTTAAAGTATGCAACTTGTCTCAAGATCGATCTTTCACTAAGAATGTATTTTACACCTTTTAGGTGTGTTCAAAGCGTGTCACTTATATTTTTGGATTGTATCCTTCCCATTTCTCCTTACCTTTGGGCCCATTATATTCTATTATATCTTGATCATTGAGAATAAACACATTTAAGCATTAACTCATATGGATTTAATCTCATTCATGGGTTAATTTCAATCTTTATCTCTCTTTTTGAGAGTTCATCCCTCTCTTTCATCCTCATATGTCCTCTTGAGAGGGCATCATGGGCCATTTCCTTCCAACTTATTCTTGACAACTCTTTTCTTTGAAAAGATGTTACTTCATCTAAATGTTTTTCCAGGCCTTCTCAAGGGAAAAAATGTAGACATCCAATTCCTAACACCATTGTGTTGAAATTGTCAATCTTACTTAAACTTTGTGAAAATGCACAATCTATGCCAAAATCACTTAAACATGTTAAATGGTTCAAGCTTGTCATTTACAAGTAATGATTTAGGATAATGTCTCCCTAAATGGGGTAATGCATTTTATGTGATTATTAACTTTTCTCAAATCATTTTGAGTCAAAATTCTAAAAATGCAATTTGATGCTCTAAACCATTATTTTTTTCTAATTCAGAAGTGCATGACAAATGCATGTGTTTTTTCACATTGACAATGTCCTAAATGGGATATTGATTCATATGTAAATGATACCTTCTCATAATTATACTCAAATCAAATTATTACCTACTAACTTGATATTTTTACCATTTTGATTCATTAAGCAACCAATTTCTAAATAATTGCATAAAATTTAATTAACCTCACTTAAATAAATTAAACCAAATTAAGGTCTTAAGTGGAAAATCCATGGAGGTTTTTGAACATATTTTAATTAGAAACTGATTTATAATATCTTCATTATTAGGTGACCTCATTTTTTGGGTGGAATCCATAAGCCAAAAATTGAACAAATATCAGGTTGAAGGCCTTCCATACCTCTTTAATGCCCCTTTATTTGAAATATTAATGAGGGTATTTATGATTTGATCTTCTAAAATTGAATTTATTCATGGCCACACATCTTGATCTTAATATGGATGGTCATGATTGAATCTAATTAATTTCAAAAATATATAAATAGGAGGGCCAAGACCACCATTTTAAAACTCTTTTGGTTTAAACTTATTATGAAAAATTCTCTCCACAAGTCATATTTGTGTAGTTTTATTATGCTTAATTTGTAATAGGATAGCTTCACTATAGGCATAACACTGATAAAAAATTAGGAGCCTAGTTTTATTGGTGCACTTGAGATGATGGAGGAGCAAGTCACTCATCATTGCTAAATACTTGAGAACCAAATCAAGGGGAAAATCATGTTTTGAGCTGCATTTGGAGATGAGAATATCTTTAGAATGTTTGTTAGTAATGATTTCTTTTAATTTCATTTTGCAAAACCCCATTGAAGTACTTGGATTAGTTAGTTATGTTCTTTATGCATTTTTTGATTTTTATTAACTAATTATTGATCTAACTCACTTTGGATTCCATCTTTGCAACTATGATATGGAAAAAAATCAAAATAAAAAAAATATTGATTGTATACTAGTGTAATATATTTTATCCTTTAGTGCTTTTCAATTTCTAAGATTTTTAGATCACTTCATATAATTATGATGATAAATATTGTAGATTTAATTATCTTAATTTATGGTAATGATTTCCTAATTTCATTATCCTTTATATTTAATGTAATTTTCATAATTTTTGAAGAGGAATAGAATATGCAAGTTATTTTTATTGGGCAACCTCTTTAGGAGTTATAGCTACATATCTCATGGGGATGAAATCAAGAATCTAGATAGTTATAGTACTTATGAATGAATCCAAAAACAAGGTATAAAAATAACTTCACATCTTCTCCCTAGATAATCAAATAAAACTATTTCATTGTGACCTAAGATGTGATGTCTTAAGATTTTGAATGATGTTGATGTAATGTAGGCTCAATTTATAGGATTTTTATAAAAATATGTAGAACTCTTAATAAGGTATAATTAGTATGATTGAGGGAATTGAATTGCAATATATATAGTTAAAATGATACTTTTACTTCCATTGGTTTATTTTTAAGGTTATATTTGTTTTTTAGGGCTCTCTAAGACACTTTTCATATAGGATTACCATATAAGATATTGATAATTGAAAATAAAATCATGAGGAATCAGGTTAAAGTAGAAAGGACCCATATAATAATGAAAGTTAGAATTGGCATACAATTCATTATAACTCTACTAGAATCAAAGTATGAGTGATTATAGCCTAGTTAAAATTAACACATAACTGATTTTGATCGGTTAGAATCAACGATCCACTTATTTTGACCCAAATGGAAAAAATGCTCAAAATAAAATCAAGTTTAATTGAGGATGGTTAAAAAGATATATATGTTGATAAGTAAGAGATTTGAAGTTTTTATGATTAAATATAGATGAATCAAGGAGAAGATTATAATTTAGGTTTAACATATCTTAAAATATCCAAATTTACACAAATAGACCAAGCATTACAAAGATGATATGGAAAAGGGTCTTATACCAAAATTAGGTGTCTATACTAGGTATTATTGTAGCATATTAATTTTCCCTCCTCATTAATATTTTATACCTTGCATGGATCTCATATATATATATATATATATATATATATATATATTCCCATGATTCATATATTACTATAAATATTTACATGATTATATATGTTTATAGATACATACATATGTTTATAATTTAATTTTAAATACTTGAATAACTTTAGCTATTTTTTATGATAAAACATGATGTGTATGACTCTTTATTTTTAGATGAGTGATATATAGGAAAATTTACAATCCATCACCTCAACACTTGGTTATATATCTAATTTTTATATCACATATTAATACTTTCTTACTATGATTTACCAAGATTTACCAAGAATTTCTAGATGTCTACTTCCTTGATCAGGAAGAATAATTTAATTTATAACCACAAATTCAATAAATATGAACACATTTATAGGAATTTATACTTATACTATGACCATTTATTCCTTTATTATTGATGAAATTAATTTTTTATATTACTATTATTAGTGTTTAACTAGTGTGATATCAAAGTTTTATATTGTTACTATTGGTTTTTACTAGTGTGCTATTAAATTACAATATTGCTATTATTGGTTTTAATTAGTGTGATATTGGATTCCATTGTCTCTATTATTAGATTTAATCTAACTTGAGAAAAAAATTCATAAATTTTCAATTATATTGTAGTTATTCTTGATCACATAATGTCCCATAGTTGTCGTATTACCACCTAATAGTTATCATAGTACTATATATTATATTTCCAAATTTTATCTCATATTAACCAATCACATTATGGCATATAATATTCACAAATATTAGTGCATTGTTATAATGTAAAACACATTTACACTATGACATACAAGTATTGGAAAATTATATTTATTATCCTCAAAATAGTACCATTGTACCCTTGTAAAACCAAATTTTAGATTTAATCTACCCATTTGAAATAAATAATTACTTTGTGGCCATGTTGCATCAATGTTTTAAATCAAGTTTCACACTCATTTACATGTAAATACATATCTTCATGGATAACAAACCCAGTTGAAGTCTATGATGAATTCCATAGATTAACATGAAATCAAAGAAGTCCCATTTTAATTTAAAGTTAATATGTGATCTATGAGAGTTTTTGACTCTATGATCCCATTTTGATCATCACATGTATTCACTTTTCTATGATCACAATATTATTTAAAACATTTCACATTGTATTTTTAATTGTTTTTAAAGATATGATCATGGTATGTTTATATATTATGTACATGAGAAACAAAACATAAAGAGTGATAAATTTAATTTAATGTTTCAATAGACCTGCATAGTTTGTTGAGTCTACCTTGAGAATAAATTATACCTCCATGAATCTATGACTATGTGGCCTTGTGATGATTGCCATGTGTTCTTTATTAATTTTTTATAATTATTAAAAGAAATTTATGTGATTTTATTAAATTTTTAAATGGGGTATATTTATTTAATCAATATAGGGAAGATGAAATGTGAATAAATGTTAAATAAAAAAATTAAGGTTCAACAAATACGATAACTTTGAATAAAGTCATTTTAAAATTCTAGGACTTCATGAACTTGAGAAAATGAGAGATGGCAATGTCCACACATGCTTACACCTTTCACCTTAAATTCTACTTTCATGTATAAATTTTAAGTATTCATCCTCTCGTTCCTTTATTGCATCCAATCGAAATAATGCCACATCATCAAAAAGTTGGCATTAAAAGGAGGGTTTAATTTAAAAATATAGGCAAAAAGTACATATTAAAACAAAAATTGATATAATTTCAGTATATATAAACATTTCATATACCTTTTATTTATTGAATTCCCAAAATTATGGTGCACCATTAATACTAGTGCATATCCATCAAACTTAAGTATAATAATGCATCTCCATTTATCTTAATATATTCCTAGATAAATAATCATTATTCGAACATAATTTTGTGAAATGTAACTGCATTATTAAGTTATTAAAGTACATCTATATGAATGACAAATAGTTTGATGAAATAAATATCAATCTTTCATTCAATGTGTTAAATAATAGTATAATTTTAAGGTCTTATTGGAGCATGATTTATAATAAACTTAAATAAAAAACCCATATCATGGGCCAATATGATTTCACATATTAATTTAAGATCTTAAATAGTTTCACTAAGTTAAAATTTATCACCATGTTTAATTAGTTCAAGGTATTAATATTTCTGTTGATTTCATTATCATAAGTACAATCTTTATTTTGTGAATCACTAAAATCCTCCGAGCCACTAAAAATGTGATCATTTTAAATGTGTAATTGAAAAATTTGTGTGCTTTGAAAATTTTCTCTCATAATTCCTAGGAAATGTATTATCCTTCACTCTAAACATTTTCTTCAACTTAAGTTTCAAATTCATCAACTAAAAAGTGTACTTGTAATTTTCCATCCAGTACCATGTTAACATTGACAACAAAAATCCTTTCCCCACATATCTATAATGTAGTGTCCTTATACTTTGATACACTCTAAAACTATAGTGCCTTTTGAAAACAAGTCAACTTGATCATCCTCTCCAATTATAAGAGACATCGATGCTATAATAGAAAAAATAAATGTGAGATGAAATAAAATATATAAAAACACAATAATTAAATATTAATAAAGAAATAAAAATAAATCCAAAATGAATGAAGAATATATATATATATTTACTAATCTAAGTATAAAAATATATTGTAAAGAGATTATGTGTTGTTAGGAATAAAAATATACTATATAAAAATAATAAGAAAATGTGAGTAAGAAGTTAGATATGTAAAAATAAATCATGCCATCTAATGCATCATTGATCTCAGCATATGATGAAAATAATGAGACATTGTAATATTTACTATCTAAAGATAATTATTTAAAGGTAAATTGACATAAATAGAACCATAGTCTACCTAGTAACTATATTCTAACTAGATATTCAACTTGAAAATTCTAACTATGTGGGTTTTATGACCTATTAGAGGGATACTATGATATTCAAGTAGAAGGAAAATTTAAGATTAATTAATCAAGAGGTGTCAGTGAGAGGTGTAAAGACTAATAAATTTGTGTTTAATTCTCATTATTGTTTATACATATTGATTTGGGCATATTATAGATATTCATGATGAGGCTCTTTAATAATCTATGAAGTTATGTAAAAAAGTGATCAAGAACAATTTCTATGATCAATTAACATATTTCCTATCAAGAATTTTTATTTATATAAAATAATTTCCTCTTAATTATAAATTTTACATAAATGTTTTATACATGTTAAAAATATATATTCAAATAGGTAAGGTGATGATGGAAAATGAGGTAACTATGATAGTGAGTTTAAGCAATGGTGAACTAGACTTTGGTAAGGGCTAGGCCATAAAAACCATAAAAGTGGTGAAATATTTCAAGGTGAGATGGGTAGTGATGGTTTATAAGGGGAAATGATAGGGTTTTTTAAGAAATATCATACACCAAAGGGCCCATATTGTATATAAGACTTGAATTAAAGGCATCTAGTGAATTTACATGCATTGTACCCATTACAAAGGGACATATAGCTTCCAGGGTGGTGGCATATTTTATTAATTGTTTTATATTTTTAAGGGTTGAAGAAGACATCATAAGAGCTGATTTGATTTCATTAGGGCTCCACATCCAATGTGCATCTTGAATGATTGTTGCAATACCACTGATGTGGGGACAACACATTGAAGTTGTAGAGTCTATATTTATATTTAATAATTATAAATATAATATATCCGAATATTATATAATATATTATATGTAATATAATTTTATTATGTATTTATAACTATAAATATTTAAATTTTAAATAAATTAAACTATTATTACTATTAAAGTATTATATATTAATACTATATATCATAAAATATAATAATATAAAGAATATTATTTTTAATATACTATGGATAATTATTATAAATATATTTCAATATAAAATTTATATATAATATTATATATTAATATAACATAATATAGTTAAATATATAACAAATATTTGATAGGGTTAATTTTTTTATTTGTATATATAGTTATTATATAATATAACATTTAATAATATATAGTTAAGAAAAAAGTGAAATAACCAAGTGGATTGAAAAAATACAAGTGAGTGGAATCAAGCATCGTATTTAATGTTATTAAATCAAAAATTCTCTGGTAGATGTGTTGGAATTTAATACAAAACCCTAGAATTTATAGTGTGAGCAATTTGGACTGAAATAACTTCATAGTAGGTGGTGTTTTATTAATTATATACATGTTAATCCAATACATTTTCATTTCAAAACCTTAGTTTTAACATGAGGAGACAATGGAGTGTCCATGAGTAGGTGGACATATTTCTTATGAAATGACCATGGTTACATCATAGATAATTTTATAGGTCAAGAGTTTAAAATAAATACATAAGACATGTATTTTTTTGTATTTAGTTTTACTTTTGTGTATTCTTCAATTTACATATGGGAATGAAGATTGTAATTTGTGTTTCATATCCATTGAATATGTGCATTTCAAATTCATGTCATGACTTTTTTTTATCTATTTCTTGAAGGCATTTCCAAACCTTTCATTGAAATATTTGTTCTTGTTGCTATATTTATTCTAATTTAGTGCTATGTTATGAAGTTTCCCTTTTTATTTGGCATAGAACACATATTTGTGTGAAAAGATAATTTAAATTTATGGTTGTAGTGGATCACATATAGGTGAAATTATTTGTTGGTTACTCTAACTTACTTTATATTCAAAACAAATTAAACCTTAATTACTAGAATAAACACTTTGAAATATGGGGTTTGGTACTATGTGCTAGTACATATTTGAATGACATGTTGGATGCCACTTGAAATCAATAAATTTTATTATTTAAAATTTTATTGATAATAAGGGTTGTGGGGTCCCTCACTCATCTAATAAAATTTAAAAATGGATAAAATAAATTAATACATAATGGATGCTATCCATTTTTTTATAAAAAAGGTATGACATTCAAGAAAGGAGAAACCACTATGTAATGTGGTTTCATAACAAAACACAACCAATATAATAAATAAAAAGACAAAAAAAGATTTTAAGGAAGTAAAATAACATCCTAAGGTGAGATATTATCCCATAATAAATGATCATCCAAATCCTTCTAACCCATTACATTTAGGAGAGAAGTGGTTGTAGCCACCTCTAGTTTAACAACCTCACCCACATAATCTAATGACACGCCAACAAAATTTTCACCATATTTATAGATAATAGAAGCTCCAACATCCTAATCACTACCCCTAGATAGATTCTTATTGTATATTCTCATAACATACCCTTCAAACATTTAACCTTCTACCTTAATTTTGACCTTTAACTTCTCATGCAACCTCTCACTCACATGTTGATTATTTCTAAAGATCATAAGGCCACCACATAACCAGTTATTTTGAGGTTTGAATCCCATTAATCTAATGAATTTATTATTTTTATTGAGGGTAAAAGTGGGTGTTAAAGGGACCCATCCTGTACAATACTAACAATATTGTGGATGCCCAAAGGCCTAGAGCAATTCAATCTCCCAAGGAACAAAAGGAACCAAAAAGAACAAACACAACAAAAAATAAATAAAACCACATAAAAATAAAAACACGCAATAAATCTAAGCCAAAACTTAAAGTAATTAGCTATTTAAGATTTTCCAATTTTCATAAGCCTTGGTCCATTCTTTGGTATGCTCTTAAGGTTTATTTTGATGACTTTGTTGATTATAACCTCCCCACTGCCACTGGTGATTCCTTTAGGAATTTTGTTGGGTTTGATTCATTCAATATTCTCATCCTTATTGTTGAATCACATGGATAATCTATCCATACTATACATGTCATTGTCGGTAGTTCATTTGCTAAAGTTGACTAGGATATAAAGCTTGTCTTTGGGGTCTTTATTCTCCTTTTATAGATTATATACCTAGTCATTGAGTGATTCAATCATGGAGAATAGTTCCACCTCCTTTTATTTGATATAATAGAGCCCATATTTTTGATTGATTTTTCCAAAATCTTGCTTTAGGTAGGTATGGTCTTTCATAAACCATCTAAGAAAGCCTTTGTGAAGATTGACTTCATCTTCTAATTCTTCCAGCTTGCTCTAGTTCTTCACATAGTCTTCCAAAGTTTTGAGATCCAAATTGTTATGAGTTTTTGGGGAAGGCTCCCCACCCTTGTCATCATTCTTTTCCTACCCAGGTCTACTACCAGACCCCAAATTTAAATCTTTTTCTTTCTCAAGAGAAGACATGGAAGTGATGGAGTTAATTTGTTTTTGATTCGATTGGTTGTCTATAATTTCCTCAAGGTCAACCATAAATATGTTCTCCTATTCAAGAGGATTCTCAAACTAATGCTCCACATGCCCTATAGAGGGAGATGCCTTAGAATACTTCCTAGGTATAGGCCTAGTACTACTACAAACAATTCTAGTTGAATGTCTGATCAAAGGAGGCTATTGAGGGCTCTACCCCTCCACCTGAACCTTTAAATTCAATATCTATAGACCTATAATGATGACTACCAAAATTACTCCCCTATCCATCCTTTACCTTCTAATCTTTACTAATGCTAAAATGCATATAAAAACTGATGAGAGCATTTTATCCCATTGTGATTATAGTTGGTTTTGTCCTTATAAGATATCTCATTAATCCTATTAGGTAGTATCTCCATAGCATCCCATACTTTGAAATATATATTCTCAACCCCTCTATTACCAAAAACATCATCCAACATATTTCCTTCATGGTATATGTTCTAGAAAGTGATACTTTTAAAGTTTTTGGCCAAAAATTGAATTTCTTAAATAATGTGAGCTATGGTATAGTTGATCTCATATTTTTGTTGATGAAATTTATGATGTTGAGAGAATCCCCCCTAAATATAATGCATTGATATATTAAATCAAAGGCCATTTGGAAATCTCATAAAAATGCTAAGGCTTCCATGAAATGGTTATATTACACACCCATACTTCCTTCATAAGCAGCCAGAAAAGTTCCCTAATTATCTTGAAACACTCTTTCACCTCTATAAATTCTAGGATTTCCTTTGGATGCCCTATCAAATTTGATTTTGATCTAGTTAGGATGGGGAATAATCCATCTAACATTTTTTTAGTATAAATTTAGAATCCCCCTAAGGTTTGTTGTCTATGAAGATAAGTCATTCTTTAGCAATGGCTTCCTCAAAAGGAGAGAAAGGTTTCTTCTTACCCCAAATAATATTATTGAAATTATCAATAAGGAGGGAAAAGATGGAATTGGGAACTCTATCATATGGTTTTTTCATGTCCTTGAAAATCTTATTATTGCATTCCTTCCATAATCCCTAAATGATGTGAAGGAAAGTGAGTTACCAAAGGGTTGCGAGTTCTTGGTGTGTAAAAGGGCCTTATAGGCTAACCAAGCATCCAAAAGAGAAAAAGGGTGAGCCCAAATGACTTCAATTCTCTTATAAAGGAATCACCAAATTTTGAAAGAGAATGCACAGTCAAAAAATATATGGAAGTGTTTTATTTTTTTTAGAATAATGGAGTTTAATTCCTAATTAAATAAACAAGTCTGGAGTAAAGTAAATTAGTAAATAATGTGCAATAGTTAAACCAATGATTTATGTAAATAGATTGTACTTTTGACTTTTCTAAAAATAGTAGTAAATAAGAGAAAATATGACTTAGCTTATTCTATATTGTCCAGTCTAAGACAGGGTCTGAGAATTTGGGTACAAGACTGGGATAGTGTCAAAAATAAGTTCTTAAATTCATTTTCTAATTGGACAGTAGATCCAAAAGTGGGACACCCAATTTTCACCACTGTAGTCTTTTTTTGGCATTTTTATCTAAGTGATCTAATTTTGTGGGGTTATGTTCGGTAGGTCTATGTTGCCCTATTAATGAAATATCAAATCCAAAGTGTATGAAAATGTAACTAGATGTGAAACTAGGAATACTTTAGATGGCTAGGGACTGGTTCAAGGGTTTGAATAGGCTTGAAATAATATTGGAAGGCTATATTCAGAGAATAGGGGAAATTCCTGAGTGTACTTACTTATATTCTTGCTTCTCCCTTGTAAATGAGTGCCAACCCTTATAAATGGACTTTTAATGGAATTTTATAGGGAACCTAATGATCATGGGTTAAATGAATTCACATTATGTTGACATGATTTACGATAAGGATTCAATAAAATATGACTATTTTAACCAAACTTGCACTTGGACAACAACATTAGAAATATGACACCATGGGTTTTAGCACTCTTATCTAAGTTAGGCACTATTGTATAGAGGGAATGAGACCTAAGGGGATGGATTTAGACATGAAACAACTTCCTAGGTCTATAAGGGTTAATTCTTGAAGGCTATGGATGACTAGAAATCAGTGAAAGAAAAGCCTATGAGGATTACACAAGCAAGTAGTAAGACCTATGGATTAGGTGTCATTAGCCACACTAAAGTAACCAAATTTCACATTTTATATGACTAAATTTATCCCCCCATTATTCTAATGATGTATCAAAGTGAAATACTAAGATAAAGGAAAAAATAGAAAGCATACCTAAACTTACCTATAAAGGTGAAGACGATGAAGATTGTATGATGTTGAGTAATGTTGGATAGTGCATAGAGAGCACATTGTGAAAGTGTGAATCTAATAAATGAAACAAAGAGTAGATCAGTTCTTATTATATGTGATATAAAACAAGAACATATAAAATTTGATAGTAAAAGAAAAGGAAGAGAAAGGAATGAATACACCTCATTAGGTACATGAACTAATACAAAACCTATTATGATCCTGAGTAAGGCTGAGTGATGCTAGATTGTGTTGGATGATGTTTTACCAAAAGCTATATCATGAATGGAGCTGAGTGCTCAATTCCATAAAAAGTGGCTCAAGAATACAAAGGCTATCCCTTTGGCTCCATCATTACCTACTATGTAAATCTAGATGATTATGCATGTGATAATTGATGTCTAGACTATGTTTCCAATCCCTCTAAATAGGTAGCTTAAGAATTCAAAGGCTAGCCCTTTGGCTCAATCATTACCTCATGAAATGAAGCTATGAATTGATATCAGTATAGAATAGATGGCATATGAGATGGATCATGGGACCCATGGATGTTCTAAAAATATGACAATGTGGCATGGATAGTTGAATGTATGCCAAAAATTAAGCCACTCTTGGCCATTTTGAAAGGTGGAGGTTAGGATTGTTTAAAATCCACTCCAAAATTAATGTAATATACTTATGTGAAAGCCAAATTGGGAATTTGGGTACTCAAGAAGTTAAAATTGTGTGAAAGTTCAAATTGAAAATGATTCTAACCACCTATAGATGGAGTAAAGCATGCAACTATTGAAAATGCTTGGGTAATAAATTGAACTCAAAAATAAAAAAAGACCAATGTGCCATGCACATTGCCTCTAATCACTAGTATTTAGAACATAGATTTTGATCTAGAAGTTATGTCAACTACCTAATTTGAAACTAGAAGTGAGCCATCATGCCACACATGATACCCCCAATATCTAGATTCCTTATGAAAACTATATTGAAACTACTGATTTTGACTAATTTGGATGTGCAAAAACTATAGATGAGCTAAAAATTTTGCCTCTTACTAGAAAACCTAGGTGCTTTTCTACTTGGACAAGAGTGCCAAAATGAGGACACCCTTATGTTTTGTATCCATTTATGATGTTGTTGTCCTATGCTAAAACTAGTTGTTAAACTATAATTATCACTATTTTTCTATTCTATTCTAACTAGTTTGACCTCTAGATTCTAAACTAGGTGATCTGAATGCTACTATTTTGAATTCTAGGATCTTTGATCTCAATGACAAAACCCTTATTTATTTCCCCTTCTTTTGAGAGTAGGAATAATGAACCTACAATGACTACCCTCAAAATAAAGAGTCCTAAAAGTGTGTAATGTTATATAGATACATGATATAGTAGTGATATTTGACAAGTTATCTCTAGATATAAGAATATTTGTATTGAGAGATTGTTAGATCAATATGGGTATGTCTAGATAGATATAATAATGTAAAAACATGTTTAATGTATTGAACTAGAATTGGAAATGTTAGATGTTAGATGTTAGATGTTAGTTGTTAGTTGTTAGTTGGAGGGATGGATCATGATGTCCATCATGGCATCCAAAAAATAAAGTTAAATGCATGATATGGATCATGAAATTTCAAAAAAGGACAAGAAATCAAGAAACAATCATACAAAGAAAGAATAAAGAAGCATAAAAGGTTGGCCAAGGGGCCACAAAAATAGGGGACATGTGCACATGTCACTCAAACTAGAAAACAAGCATACAAGGAATGTTTAAATTCCATATACACATACAAGTGGAGCAAGAAAAGTTGGCACAAGGGCCACATGCACATATAAGAGTAAAAACAAAGGACATTGGCAAATGTCCTAAGGCACACACATGAATAAAAGCAAAGGACATTGGAAAATGTCCTAAGGCACATAGAGGAGATAAGTAAGAACTAGAAATATAATCCAATAAGATATGCTAAGCAAGAAGAGAAAGCATATAATAATGGGAATGATAGAATCACATATAAATAATCAAATTAAGAGTGAAAGTATGAAATACATGTTTAGTATAAGACTAGGTATATGCTAAGAGATACACAAGTGTGTGATACTATTGAAATGTCGATATAGTAATATGTGTAATCTAGTAAGTCATGCATATCATCATAATAACTTGGAGTGTGTAGTGTAAGAAAGGCATAACCTTGATGGTGTAGTCATGTAGAAGATACCCTTGGTGGTATGTATATCTATGTGTGTCTCGAATGTAGAAGTAGGATGCCCCTCCAATGGGTAGAGTGAAATAATCAAGTAGCTAGATGTCACTACACACTCAAAAAACATCAAGTGAAGCATGGTAATGAAAATAAATTAACATATAATAACATGAAAAAAATGTAAGTCCTAGCATGATAGTATTAATGTAAAGCATAGATGATGCATACAATCTAAATGTTTTTGGTATTTTTGAATTATTTGAATGTTTTTATATTTTTAAATTTTGTGAATGGTTTTGTATTTTTTGGAAATATTTGAACTATGCATAATAAATAAAAAGATATTATGTACAAGTAGGCTAGGATAGGATGATATTAATTGATGAGTCTCATGGGATACTCCCTATCATGGTTTCCTCTATCAAGGAGTAAAATCATGCATGAATGTCAAGAATGATGAAAATGCTAAGACTATGGCTCTAAAATTTGTATATGTTGTAGATACTCTAAAATACCTAAATTATAAACTAAATATGGGATCCCACTATAATAATAAGAATTGGATGTAACTTTAGGGTTATTAGGCACCCATCTAGAAGTAGGAGATACTCTCTAAACATGTGCTTTATGTGTAGACCCATGAGATCACAATGAAACTACTCTGGGTGTGAAAATAGTAGGTATAATTTATATAGAATCCCAAAGCTATGGTAGTGTATGAACCCTTTGTACTAGCGATGGATGTGTTAATTGTGTCTAAATGTATACCAGAAGAAGAATTGTAACTAGTGGGGAAACTGAAATTGGTGGAAAAGCTGAAACTAGTGACTAAAAAGTAGATGGATCTAAAGTGGGTAGTGGTAACTCATATAAAACTCCACCAATTATAATAAATTGATTAACATGAATTAATTTCATGCATCTATAAAGTGTATATGGTATTTCTCAAATTTTTGGAATCTATGGGTGACTAAGTAATATATCAAAAATTCCTGCACTAGGAACTATAGTGAAATGTGTGGTCACATGTGTTACACCAGTCTATAAAGGAAGTAAAATATCACCCAATGAGCTATGTATGTGCCCACTAAATCCACTAATAAATTTATATATTAGGGTGATATCGTACTCTGAATAACCTAAATGTTATAATAATGTAATGGTGCACATGTTGACACTAAAACCATTATTGATGAGAATACTATGAATGGGTTGATTATGAATATGTGTTATAATAAAGAGTGCATTATAATATAAATTATCCTCAAAAATATCCTAATTTTAGAAGGATATCAAAGGTCTAGATGGAACTATGGACTCATACACACTGATCATACCACTCAAAGGATGTGACTCAACAGAAGGTGCCTGATATGTAACTAGTGGTGTATGTGCATGATATGCATGGTGAAACCCTGATGTGTCCCCTATATCCTATTTTAAATACTATGTAAATGGATATAAGAATATTTTAAAACATCTATCTTGTGCTTTTTCTTCATGTGGAGGCTCAATTGAAGTGCCAAGATCAAGTAGGTGGTCACATATCAAGTCTAGTATCTTATGTTTCAAACTTATGCATCTATTTGTAGTGTAGCCTAGTGCCCTTTGGTAATCACAAGTTGAATGTTGATCATATCCCTTGGGAAGAGGTTTGGTTGGATAAACTTCCTAAATAGGAGGGATATATAATATATTACAATCCAAAAGCTAATGTAAAATTCTGGTTGGAGGAACTAGAAGATGTGAGAAAGTACACCGAGGGGGTGTTGATAAAACTATAAACTGAAGAGGCTCTAAAGATACATTTACTATACATTGATTATGCCCTTTTATATTATTAAACAAGACCTTGTATGATAATTTATTATTACTCTTAATAGTTGTGTCTGGAATGCTTGTATACTTGAGTTTGCCTATTGAAATGAGTTTCACTTCTCTTTCCTTTAATGTTTGACACAATTTAGTGAAGGAAGAGAATCACTTGAACATAATTGATTCATGAAGTGATGGTAAAATAATATATTTTCATAGGTCCTATAACTCTTGATATACCATGGGAATAGTCATGTTAGCCAAGATGGTCTTATACCGAAGAATATAGTATGTGAGATGCTCATTTGGTCATTATTTCTACTGAACAATTTGGGAATATGAAACCTTATCACCAATGCTAATGATAAAGTGTGAAAATAACATGTCATCTAAAGGATTGAATTCATGAAATGATTGAATTGGTAGACTATAAAACCATTGTAAATTATAATCCTTTAGGCTTTGTGAAAATAGATTGGTAAGTAGCTAGTCATTGGGTACATAGTCCAAGCATGCTACGTGAAATTCTATCAAGTGTGTCTCTAAATCACCCTTTCCATCATAAATATTAATATTGGGTTAAACAAAACATTATGGATATGGTGTATAAGTAATATGACATACCAATGGTGTATATAGAAAATCAAAAGAATCCAAAGCTTGTGTAGGTCTAGTGGTACCTTGCTCAAGATGTATCACCTTGGATTAAAGAGATATTATCTCTTACACAAGGGTTTCCACATTAGGAGAGAGGAATGTAATAGATGTAACTGGTGGTATAGAGGTAGGTTAGACTACTATAGGGGTTGTTGAGACATAGTTTCCCCTATAGTGTCATTTTCAACTAGTTTCTTGGTGGGGATGGAAAACTCAAATTGTTTAGCATCTTTTATTTCCATGATAGATTGAAAAATTAGTGTGTGATATTTTGGCTATTCCTTAATTCTTTCTCTAAATTTTTGGAGGATCAAATCTTTGTTTAGTACAACTTCATTATCAATAATGGGTGGAAGTGGATTAGTAGTCTAATGTGGTGGAGCATGAGCATTGGTGTGTACATCATCATTGTTATTTTCACATTGCTCTTTATAAAAATTATCGTCATTGAAATTGGTGTAATTTGGATGTGTAGAATCTATGACTAGAACTTGAGTTAATTGGTTATTCATGGTATATGGTTGAGTTGCAAGAATCTAGGTGAATTCAAGAGGATTGCCACTAAGTCTTGCACTTCATCTCAAAGGAAGAGATGTAAGGAACTTTGGTGGCACAAGGAAAATAACTTGGATAATAATAGAAAATATTAAGCTAATATAATCTAAACAAGGAACTAGAATATGCATAAAAAGCCTACAAATCTCTTAAACATATAAGGTGATTACCTCAAGAAGAAAAATAGGTGATATTATATGTAACTAAGAATCTCTAAAAAATATTTATGTAAAATAATATGAATTTTTTAATTTAAAATTGATTTTATGAGTTTTATATTCAACTAAAAATTTAGAAAATGATTGGAAAAGTACTAGAAAATAACTATGAGCTAGTTAATGCAACTAGAGATTATTGAATGAATTTTTAAAATTAGTATGATAATTTTAAAATTTTGATATGAATTTATAGAAAATTTGTATAATTTTTCTTGAAAATTTTATAAAAAATCAAAAAATACTTCTAAAATTAGCAATAAACTTTTCCTAGTGTTTGAAATGTGTTTGTATGCAAAAAGGACCTAGTATGTGCAAACTAGGGTTTTAACAAAATATATGATAATTTTGAATTTGATCTATATAATTATTATTTTTAAATATAGGAAAAATAAATAAATTATGGTTAAAAATCATAGGTAATTTATCCTAGGGTTTCTAGGGTCTTTGTGTGAAATTCAAAATAAGTCAGGTTAAACAAATGTTTTATAGTTTTTTAGAATAATGTAGTTTTATTCCTAATTAAATAAATGGGTATGGAGTAAAGTAAATCAGTAAATAATGTGAAATAATTATACAAATAATTTATGTAAATATATTTTAGTTTTTCCTTTTCTAAAAATAGTAATAAATGAGAGAAAATATGACTTAACTTATATAGTGTTGTCTGATCTAAGACAGGGTCTAAGAATTCAGGTACAGGACTGGGATAGTGTCAATAATAGGTTCCTAAACTTAATTTTTTGATTATATAGGAGCAAAAAAAGTGGGAAACCCTATTTTTTAGTGCTATAGTCCTTTTATAATGATTTTGACTAGGTGATTTGATTTTTTTGGGTTTTACTTGGTAGGTCTGTGTTCCACTGCTAGTGAAATATCAAATCCTAGAAGTCTTTAGAGATTGTTGTGTCTATTTTAATCTTCAAATACTTAAGATATATTTGTGCTTGAACTTGAATGGAAACCTAGGAAAGAGATAAAATGGATTAGTGTGTAAAGGATATGTTGGATGCACTTCACACCCCATATGTGAGCACACTACCTACATACTAATACTCTGAGTGATCAAGCTAATGTAGTTTTCCCATTGAAGTGCTTGGTGAAATTGTCTATGAAAATGAAACTATATGTGAAATTGGGTTTAATTCAGATGTCTATGGATTGGTGCAAGGGTTTAAATAGGCTTGGAATAATATTGGAAGGTTGTATGTAGAGAATTGGGAAAAGTGCTTGAGTGTACTTGCTTGTATTCTTGCTTATCTCTTGTAAATGAGTGTCAACCCTTCTAAATGGACTTTGAATGGCCTTTTATAAGGAAAATAATTATCATGGATTAAATGAATTAATGTTAATAAAACATGAATTAAGATAGGGTTTTGATAAAATATGACCATTTGAACCAAATTTGCACTTAGACAATAGTGATAGAAATAAGACACCCTAGATTTCAGCACTCCTATCCAAGTTGAACACTATTGTACATAGGGAATGAGACATAGGGGGTTGGACTTGGGCTTGAAAGGGATACTTAGGCATATAAGGGTTAAGTCCATAAGGTTGTGGATGATTGAGAATTGGTGAAAGAAAAGCCTATGAGGGTTGTGCAAGCAAGTAGGAAGACATATGGATTGGGTGTGATTATCCACACTAAAGTAACCAAATTTTGAATTTTATATGACTACAAGTAGACCATTTCTACATATTATTCATAAAGAACACATATATTATACAAATTGAGTCTTATTTTACAAATATTATCCATGGTGAAGATCTTATTTTGAGCACTTAGCCAGAAGAATATGTTTATCTTTATAATCAAGATTTTATTCCAAAATTTAGCTACCATGATGCTAGGTTGAAGTAATAAATACCTTGAGTTGACTTGATAGATACCATCCAATGAGTCCTCCAAAACTAAATCATCCTCCTTTTACAAATTAGAAATATGTATGACATGGATAATGAAGTTTAGGTCCGAGAGAATGTTAGTTGTATAGGCACCCACATTGTCTATGCTCAATAATTTCCATCTCTTTCTATCGCTACCTTCTTGGAAGTAATCTTCCAATCTCTCACCACTTGAAGATGAAAAAAGTTTATTGATTTGGTGCCATGGTTTAATTGCCTCTAGAGGGTGTTTCAGAATCCAAGTGTCTTTCTAGAATTTGATATTAAAACCATTGCGTAATTTTCACATATGGCCTTTTAGAATATTGTTTCTATTCTTGGAAAAAAAGTTTCATATGTTAAATCCTTTGGTGAATTCTTCCTCATGAAAAAAATCTAATGGAGGCCTATTATGGAGATATTAATCATATAAAATATTGGTCTATTGATTAGCATCCTTAAGAAAATGCCAACACATTTTGGTGACCAACGCTTTGTTCATGATGGATAGGTTCTTGATGCCCAGTCCTCCAAATGATTTTGGAAGACAAGCCTTCTTCCCATCTACAAGATAGAATTTTAACTTGTCCTTAACCCACTGGTATAGGAATTCATTTTATATTATATCAATTATATTTTGAGTTTTATTTGGAATTTTAAACATAGACATAAGATAAATGGGGAGAATATATAGAAAACTGTTAAGTGGGATAATTTTTTTGGCCTAGGATAGAAGATCACCTTTATAGCCATCCAATTTTATTTGGTTTTTTTCAATGAGCAGGTTTTAGTGCTCTTTAATTTTCCTTTAAATAAAGGAATACCTAGATAGGTTAAAGGTAATTACTTGATGTTACAATCAATAATTCTATAAATTTTGACTTTGTGTGGCTCTAGAGTGTTGAGAAATAATAAAGAACTTTTCATGAAGTTGATTATTTTTTTAGAAACCTCAACATATTGAATTAGAATGTTTTTTTTCTTCTTCCCATCTACAAGATAGAATTTTAACTTGTCCTTAACCCACTGGTATAGGAATTCATTTTATATTATATCAATTATATTTTGAGTTTTATTTGGAATTTTAAACATAGACATAAGATAAATGGGGAGAATATATAGAAAACTGTTAAGTGGGATAATTTTTTTGGCCTAGGATAGAAGATCACCTTTATAGCCATCCAATTTTATTTGGTTTTTTTCAATGAGCAAGTTTTAGTGCTCTTCCTTTAATTTTCCTTTAAATAAAGGAATACCTAGATAGGTTAAAGGTAATTACTTGATGTTACAATCAATAATTCTATAAATTTTGACTTTGTGTGGCTCTAGAGTGTTGAGAAATAATAAAGAACTTTTCATGAAGTTGATCATTTTTTTAGAAACCTCAACATATTGAATTAGAATGTTTTTTTTATCTCCTTGACTTCTCTAACTAAGGAAGTAGCTAAGATGATAATATCATTAACATAATACTAATGAACGGAAGGTTGAATGTTGGATGCTAGTTTTAACCCTATCAGAACTTCATTTCTAAGAACATCCAAGAGTTTCCTACTAAGGATTTAACCATGATGATGAATAAAAAGGGAGATAAGGGAACACCCTATCTTATACCTCATCCACTCCCAAAAAAAATTAGATGGAAAAATATTTATGATAATGGAGAACATGGTAGAGGATATATAGTTATGTATCAGCATTCTAATGTGTTTATTAAAGCCAAATTTGTGTA
Organism: Torreya grandis; assembly: GCA_037957365.1. Lineage (NCBI taxonomy): Eukaryota > Viridiplantae > Streptophyta > Pinopsida > Cupressales > Taxaceae > Torreya > Torreya grandis. Next base: position 442,835 of record JARHVA010002263.1, read on the forward strand.
ACACCAAATCAAGAAAACCCCTGTCCACTCTATCATAGGTTTTAGCCATAACAATTTTGAATACCATTCATACTTTTTTGTTTTATTCCATGAAATGAATCATTTCATGCACGACAAAAATACCATCTTTGATTTGTCTTCTAGATACATATCCCCTTGATTAATTGAAATGATTTTTCCCATCAAAGGTTGTAGTCTCATAGCTAGAATTTTAGGGAAAAATATTATACACTAAATTACACAGGATAATGGGCCTAAAGTATTTGAATAAATTGTCATAACTCTTCTTATGAATGATGAATATTAAGGTGTTATTAAGTTCTCTAAGGATTTTTACTGATAAAAATAATTCCCTCATAGTTGCCCATAGATCATGTTTGATTATATCCCAATAGATTTGGAAAAAAGTGACTGAAATGTTATTTAGACTAGGCACTTTATCCTTATTCATGGAGAACACCATAGTCTTAAGTTACTTTTTAATTATTTTCTTGAGTAAGGTTTGGTTATCCTCTATGTAAATAAGGGAAGGAACATATTGAAGAAAAGCCTTCACCATGTTTCCATCAAGCTCTAAATTTTTAGCAAAGAGTTCCTTGAAGTGGTTAATATCTTTATTTTTTATGATGATAGGATCCACATGCACTGAGCCATCCTCTTCAATATTTTTTTTGATCCTATTATGGCTTTTGTTCTTGAGAGTGACCATGTGAAAGAAGCTAGTGTTTTAGTCTCCCTCACTTAGCTAGGTGGCTTGGGATTCTTGTCTCCAAAATCATTCCTCCTTATTAAAGATGGATTAATAATTAGCCAAAAATTTCTACTCCTATTATAAGGAATAAGAGTTATCTCCCTGGATGCTTATGTAACTTTCAATATTCTAAATATCTGATCTAATTTGTTCCTTTTACTGAAAGATGTTTCTAAAAACCACCTAATTCTAAGTGTAGATTTTTTTCTTAACCTACTTTAACTTTTGAACCAGTTTGTACATAGATGATATTAAAACATCCAACCACCACCATTCCTTTATTTTTTATATCAACTTTAGATAAGAAAACCACATGTGCTTGAATTAGAAGGGAGAATGTTAAGTTTTAAGTCTATTGAGAATATTACGAGCCAATGGATTATGGTCAGATCCTATTCTTGGAATTGAGGATAGGCAAAATTCTTGACCATAAAACCAATTAGGTGAAATAATAACATGATCTAGGTGGGTTTGAATAAGGCTATTTCCCATCCTTCTATTACACTAGGTGTAAGTGAAGGGAAGCCTCTGAGCTCAATGTCAAGCATATTATTGAGACTAATGAATTTGGCTAAGTCCTCCATGTTTTGAAAATGATATTGAGCCCCACCTTTTTTTACCCACACATATAGGGTTGTTAAAATCACCATCTGACATCCACCTGATGTTATCTGATGCTCTTTTTAAGGATGCCAATTTGTACCATAGTTTTTTATGAGTAGCCATCAAGTTAGGAGCATATATATTAGAGAAGATCCAAGAATCAACTTGATTTTTATTTGATAAAATGATGGGTAAATGATGACTATTTACAACCAAGATCTCACCATTCAACTCATTATCCTTCCAAAAAATGGCTAAACCACTAAAGGCTCCCTTAGATTCCACACAAGTAACCTTCACTTCCTTCCAAAGCTAAGTTTTGGTGTTATTGAGAATGTTGGTGGTCATTTTAGTTTCTTGAATAGTAAGTATAGTTAGTCGATGATTACTAATAAAATAATTGAACACTTTATGTTGATTGCTTTGGTTCAAGCCTCTGATGTTCCAAGTTATAGCCTTTATTGATATGATTGGAGCTCCTACCTAGCGGATTCTATTATTGGTTTCATTCCTAGCATAGATTTAGTGTCATTTATGATCTCTTCTTCTATTTGATTCTTTATAGTAACTTCATTTAAATTTATTCATTTTTTTTTCTTTTTTGACCTATATATGCTTGTTTTTTATTTACTTTTGGAGGGATGTCATTATCCATGTTACTTTTTTCTATATAAGGGTAAGGGATATGACCACTAATGTTATTATATTGATGAAATAATCCTTCACTCTAACCCCTTATAAATCTGATTGAAAGGAAGTGTATGTGTTTGGATTTGAAAAGATAACACAAGAAGAGTAATCTAATTTTTGATCACTTTCATCTAATCCTTCTAGACTATGAAAGGGATTAGTGTGGATAGGTGAGTTGAATTCCTTGAATATTGTGTTATCTATTACTAAAATAGAGACATCTTGTTCTAACTAAAATTTATTATCCTAGATAGGTAGCTCCTTTTGCCTATTTCCAAGGTTTGAGTAGTCCTTTGTTACCTTTGAATCTATTTCTATTGTGGCTATGGTATTCTTGTGAAAATACTTCAATTGAGTGGTCTCTTTGAATTTACCTCTCTCCAAGCTAGTTTGGCTCCCTACCTCATTATATTTGATTTTTTTATAAGAGGAGATTATAGATACTAAGACAAGACTAATGTTGATTATATTTTGGTGTAAAAATAATTTTCCCTTCTTGTTAATATTTTATACTTAATCAATAATTATGTAGGAGGTTCTTGGGTTAATCACCCTAGTCCTTTTCCTAATACTTATAAATATTTATTTTACACCACATTATAGGAGTAATTTCACTAATTATGTAAATTCAAACTCTCACTTCTATTTTAGGACCAAATATAGATAAGGTATGGGTTGCTTCATTTTATAAACATTCATTGGTTTGAAACTCCACCCTGTTAGTTTCCATTACAAAATTTATTCTTTAGTTTAACTATGATGGATAAGAGCACATAGAAACTTTACTCAATAATTTGAAATAATTTCATAGAAACCTTCCCCCTTGCTTCTCCACTATATAATGAAATATGCTAACAAATTATAAGATCCACTTACTTAAGGTCTTTCTCAAACCCAACCCAAAAATAAGGTCTCACAAGGGAAGTTACTATAGATGAAATAATCTCCTTGTCCTTAAGAACCATTAATAGGTTTGATATAAAGGCCAAATCCAACTCATATTTTACCCTACACCTCTAATAAACATTATCTTATAAATTTCATAACAACAATTCTAGGTTATAAATAAAATAGAGATAGAGAATCAAGTAATCTAATCTTGCTCCCTTAAACTAGGATAGGAATCCAATAGCCTATTATAGGGGAGGTCCTCCACTTGTGATATGTCATAATTTTATATGAAGATAGCCATTGATTTCACCTATTTAAAATAATGAGAAATATACCAAGAGGCATTGGATATCTAATACAATACCAAGAGCTACCACATGTGCCTTAGCTTTGTTGTTCATCCCATCAACTAGCTTATAAGGTGAAACCTTAATGAGTAATCTAGAATAGTCCTTAATGATATAACTAGTGCCATAAAATTAGGTTTTTTTGTCAAACCCATCAAAATTTAATTTGAAAAATACAACTGTGGGAGGAGACCAAATCAAGTTACTTACCCTAAAATTATTTTAAAATGTACCCTTGACCTATTAATAGGATAAATTTGATTTATTTATATTAATTAATGTGTATTTAATTTTGAATATACATTTTAGTACTACCAACAAATAAGATAAATCATACATGTGATTCATTATAGGCATAATTTAAATAAGTGTCAATCATCCTATTGAATAGTTACATCTAACATCCACTAAATTTGTATGGTTACTTACAAATAGAACAACAAAAAAAAGCATACAATCATTGTATTCCATGAGACCACATCTAATTCATACATGTTTTCAAATAATTGACATGCCTAATTTATGAATTAATAATTGGCATACATGCCTATAAAAGCATTTGAAACTAAGACATCTAAAAAAAATTGATTATTCTTTAAGGGAACCCCATACCCTGATTCAAAGCCCCTATTTTATATCAAGCTAAGAGAATGATGGAAAAATTTATGATGGAGTTTATATTTATAACTTCTAATTGAATTTTCATAAAAATTTCCAAGGAATTTTTATCAAACCCATTGTGTGCATATCCAATAATCATAATCTCTATGAGACCACTTTTATTTGATTCATTTTGTCAAAAAATTCCCATGCCTTATGTATGCTTTCACAATTGGCATACATTTCTACTAGGATCAACACAACTATAACATCAAATGATCATAATTTCAATTATGCCTTTATGAATTTCCGTAGCTTCCTCCAAATCTCCCATTTTAGTACAAGATCTTAGGAAAGGGTGTGGATGCTAGATTTAAAATATACATACATACATATATACTGAAATGAAAAATAAATATTAAAATAAATAACCATTGCAATTAAGTTATCTGAATATATTTTAACAAAAATAATGTTAACTACAAAGTTTTTTTAAAAAAAATAGTAAGTTTCCTAGTGAAAAATCACACCAATTTCTTTCTATTTATAATTTTGAGTTTTAGTTTTCATTTAATAGTATAGGTATTATACATATGTATGTACTATGTATGCATATACATATGTATGCATGTGTCTGTGTATGTACACCACAAATTTATATATATATATATATATATATATATATATATATATATATATATGCACACACACAAACACATGCATAGAAAAATTTTAGAGAATGTAAAGCCTTATAATCCATCTCTCTCTCTCTCTCTCTCTCTCTCTCTCTCTCTCTCTCTCTCTCTCTCTCTCTCTCTCTCTCTCTCTCTCTCTCTCACACACACACACACACACACACACACACACACACACACACACACACACACACACACACACACACACAACTACCACATGTTTAATTCAGTTTTAATATGATGTTTAGAGGTTCCAACAAATAATTTCAACTATACATGTCATCAACCATAGGCATAGTGAAAATAAATATCAATCATCCTATTAAATTATATACATCCCTAATCCACTATAATCACATGTTTTATTTTAAATATAACACAAAATGATATCCTTTAATCATTTCATTTCATGAGACTACATTTCAGGTGTACATTTTGTATACAGTAGTTACTATGTTTAAATATATGTAGTAGTTGTTTGTGTGCACTTTAGTTTTTAAATATTTATCCCTGATTTCAAACCCTTAAATGATTACCTCTCCTTAGATCATGAAAATATAAGGATAAATCCATGTGGTGATTGGTGAACACACATAAAAAATAATCCATATTAATGATGTAAAATATGCCCAGATCTATAGTTAATGCATCTCCCATAGACTTTAAAATAACAAAAAAGGCTTTAATATGTAAAACATTATTCATAGGTTTTTTTTGTATTAAAATCTAACACATATGTAAAAAATAAATAAATTAATTAAGTGAATTATTCCACTTAATTCCATTTCCTTGATTTTTGTTTGAGATTAAAGTTAAGTCCAAATTGAGATTACTATATTATTTGGAGTTATCTCTATTTTTAATGCCACTTAGTTATTTCACTTTTTTCTTATTAATTTGATGATTAATACTATAAATAATGGGGATTAATTTAATTTCTCTTATATCACCAAAAATTAAATATGAGATGCCATTTAGGATAGCCCATCTCTTTTGAATCTTAAATCCAATATTTATACACAAACAAAACCAAAAAGTGCCTAAATAAAACAAGAATCCAAAGCAAAGTTTTGAAAAATGTATGTTTTACCTTTGAGTTAACTAAGGCCACAACATTACAAATATGTTCACCTTATTATGGATATCTAGTAAGAATGTAATTATTCTCTGGATGTTTTTTAATGAATTTATGTCTCTAAAGGGTGAATTTATAATCAATAATTCAATAGTGTGTTTCTCTCTTATTTACACTATATGTAAAATGGATCAAATGTTTAGTTTAACTCATTTATTTTACCTCTAAAATTAATGGATAATAAATTGGCTCCTTTCATTAAACCTAAGGTTTTTTAATGTAACTGTATTGGATTAACAACTATAAAATTAATAAAACACCTCTTTTATGAAGGTGTTTGAATCTAGTGTGCTTAGGTTGTAAATTATATGGTTTTATATTAAGTTACAACACATCTTCCATAACCTATCCCAATTAAATGTTGGGATTTTTATTAGATATCATCACCTCTCCCATTTAATAACATTAAATTTAATTCATGATGCCACTTTCTTATTGTTTGGTTTCTCACTTTTTTCTTAATTATATATGGATCTTATTTTTCATGCCTACAAATGTTACAAATTTTGGCACAATTTTTAACTTGAACCATTAAACTTTTAAATTTAAATCCAAGCCAAAACACCAAAATAATAGTTATACTAAAATGGGAGCTTTGGAATAAGATATGGGAATTCATCAAGTTATAGCCAAATGGGTATTATCTAATGATATAGTTATTTAGTGCATATAGACATGTATGCCAATTGTGAAAACATATAGAGGCCATATTTCAAACTATATGACAAATTTAATGACTTGAATAAAACACACACATATGGATGGATGACTTAAATTTCACAAGGAAAAAAATAGGTTTCCTTTTATTTAAAAAGTGTAACCAAACTTGGGTGTAAATAGTAATAGTCAAACACATTACAAAGATGATAGGATAATGTTAATGTAGAGATACATCTCACTATATGACACAAAAGTACAAACCATAACTATAATTAAGATTAACTAATATTAGGAATGGAACTCAAATATGTGTTGGTATGTAGTATAAAATATCATTATTTAGAGTGATTATCATAGTAATTAATGATTAAATAAATTCTATTTGAATGATTCATAAAATGAAAGTGGCATAAGGGTAAGTAGTGTATACACAATGTTTTCCACTTTATCATTTGATAATGCTTTCTCTTGCACTGACTTGTCAAACATTGATCTCCCTAAGAGCACACCTTATATTGTTCATGTGGAAAGGAGTAGGTAGGCTTTTGGTGCTTCAAGAAATATGTTACCAATATATTGTACTATAACATTCATATTATCACTTTTGTTTCCTTAGATTATCATACCAATTACTCCCTTACATATTCTCCTTGAAATTTCCCTATATCCTAAAGGATAAACCTAGCTGATACCATTTGTTTTAGTTACTTTTACCCTTGTTATATTGTATCATCTAGCCCAATACAGTTATAATAATATATTTTGACATTTATATTATATCAAACTGGCCAATATTGTTATATGCTAGCAAACTTATTTCAATTATATCATTTGTTCCAATAGTGTCAGCTTAGTATTTAGGGTCTATTTTTGGTATTGGATCAGTATATATATGAGTCATAATTTATTTTGAAATAATCATATACACATTATTCACTATGATTTCACTCACACTTCTACCCTAAGTCATACTTGGAGGCATTTGTGGTCTAGAACCTTATTTTGAAGAAGATTGTCTTGAGGTAATATTTGAAGCTCAATAGGAAGAGTCATTAGAGTTACTAGATGAGGATAGCTTAGGTATTTATCCATAAATTTTAATTTTTCAACCCAAAACATCTCTTACAAATCTCCACTTGATTCAAGGGGATATTAAGGCTCGATGTGTCCACTCCAAGGTAAGTATTTATAACCCTATACTCTTTCTTTTATTTACATAGTAGATATATGTTACATATTGCTTACTAAATGAATGTGTTTGTATCATTTTCTAATATTTATACATTTAATAAGCTAGTGTGGATATATTATTTCTTAGACTTTACATATTTCCTTTTTGATTGGATACAACCCTATTTGGTTAACCATGACACCTTACCTTTTATGATCATTCTAACCCTTCCCCTTAGTTCATTTTAATTTACTTGAATTTACTTTAAATTTAATTTCATAGAGATCTAATGATAATTATATGATTCTATCATAGGATTAGGCTTTGGAACACTTTCCTCATGGCATTTACAATATAGACAACCCTTTACTAGATCTATAAATTTCATTGGTCATTACCTAGACAAACTAAATGTCATATGATATATTTTATTAACCCTCATGTAAGTTCGAGTATATTGAGATAGGATAGGTGTAGGATAATCCTAGATCATGTATATAATTGGTACAAACATGGCATTCAAACATTTGTTGTAATGCAATACAAAACCCCAACATTTAAAGTGCTTGTTATAGTAATTAAAGCTTAATTCATTTTGAATATAGATTAGATTAGATATACGAACAAAGACATTCACCATATATATGATCCACTTAAAATTTTTGAGTATAAATTTCCATACTTATAGATAATTCTAAAATAACATAATTAATAATGAAGTCATTTACACTCATTTTATTGTTGTAATATTTCTATCATATTTTCAATCACCAAATTCTTAATTCAATGACAAAATACTTTTAATTAATATTGATTGTTCTATTAATTGATGTTTAATTCATTTTAAATATGGATTTTATATCTCATCACATAACCCAAAAATATAAAACAAAAATGTGGTTAAGATTAACCCAGTTTGTTTTATCCAATGCCTTCCCAGTTATGCCATCAAAGAGATATGTAAATCCAAATTTGGACCATATTTTTAACTTGAATAATTTCAATTGTAAATATAAATTCAACCCAAAAGGCCAAAAAATTGAGCCCTAGTACTGAAATGGGAGCTTTGGAAAAAGATATGGACATTCATCAGGGCATTATCAAAATTAGGATCTTCTAATGATGTAGTTGTGTAGGCCTTGGTAGATATATATGCCAAGGATGAATGTATCAATATTATTTTTTATAATTACATAATAATAATTTTAAAATATATATATATATATAACCTAATTTTAATAATCATCTTGAGAATTTAAAAAAACTATACTATACATAGTAATTATATTAATATGTAAGTATATATTTATTTAGATTCTTTTTAATTCTTAATATGTGAATATATAAAAGGGTATTTGTATATAGTTTTGTTTACTAGTTAAAACTTTGTAAAATACTTTAAATTATTATAAATATAGTATTTTATCAAATATATCTAACAAATTCATTATCATACAATTGAACTTGGTTCATTATAGCTCCAAGATGGAAGTTTCTTTTTTTTAGCATCCAATTTTATTTTGTTGTTTAATTCCTAGACAAACATATTTTTTGCATTTTTTCTATTATTTATTTATATCCAAACATTTTTCAAAGCACAAATTTCAACATCTTTTCTTATGTCATCGACAAGCTTAGTTTGTACATTTATTGATGTTAACTATATACAAATAATCATTTCATAAAATCAAATTTTACAATAACTTATTTTCACTACATTGTGCATTCCCATTCAAAACCATATTTATTATGTCGATTGTTTCTCATTGTTGAACCTATTTTATGTAGTTATTTGTTTATTAAGTTTATGTGGTCTATCACTTTTTTAAACAACCAAAATTTTCCCATCAATAAAAAACCAAGTACCAACATTAATAAACATTAAAACAAATCTAAAGGATTCCATATTATATTTAGGCATATTATAACCACCCCAAAATATTAAATTCAAAATCAAATCTCATTTAACAAAATTTGGTAGGGGAAAAATAGGTTTCTTTTTAAAGTGTGGCTAGAATTGGGTGTAGATAATAACCATCAATCAAGGAACAAAGGTGATAAAAGAATATTAATTTAAAGCTAAAGATCATCATAAAACATAAAAATCAAAATAAAATTGAAAATTATTAATATTTACCTAGTTTGTTTTATCCAATGCCTTGTTATTAATGTCTTCAAAGAGATACCCAAAATCATAAAAATTGGAATGGAATTAACAAATCAAAAATCAAAGAATGATATTAAATATATCCTAATTTAATTTTGAGCTAACCACGATCATGGCATTCAAAATATCATGTTTTACCATTGAGTTAATCACGGTCACAAAATTAAAACAACTCTTGCTTTACCATTGAGTTAACCATAATCACAACATTAATAATTTATTCACTGAACCATGGATGATGGATATGATCAAAATAATTTAATTTACTCCTTAAATCATGAAAAAATTAGGCTGCATCTGCATGGTATTTGGTTATCACCACAACAAATAATCCAATTAACTCACCCAAAAATTACATATGAGAGACAATTTATGAGAATCCATCTATTTTAAATCTTAAATCCAATATTTAAACACAAATGGAGGTATGAAATTAAAAATATTATTTTATAATTACTTATTAGTTAACTACAGTAAAAAAAAATTAAATTTCATTCCCCTTCTCATGGATCTGATATGAATTCAATTATAATTTGAGGGATTTGTAATAGATGAACGTAATTCTCCAAAAGGTCACATATATAATAAATATTTTAATAAAAAGATTGACCCTTATTTTTTCTATGCTCACATTGGTGATATGTTCCATTATGATTCTCAAAGACCATGTTTTGGCCTTTTGGATTGCATTTACATTTACAAGTAAAATTATTCAAGTTTTAAATAGAGTCCAAATTTTCAACCCTTGTAGAGCATTCAAAGGTTATGTTGTTCATTAGGCATTAATAAGAGTTACACAATTACCCTTAGAATTATTATTTTTATATGCCCACATTATTTTTTTGATACTACACATATTAATGCTTCACAAAACATAAAATAATTATATTTTAAATACTAAAAACATAATATTTTTCAAACCTAACCCATGGGTGCCACCTCTACTCCAAATAGAATTTTCTAATTAGTAGACAATCTAACATGCTTAAATTTTCTATAAGTTGATACAAGGATTATAAAATAATTAAATATTAATTTTGTGTACTCATATTCAAGGATGCATTCATTGTAGTTATCAAGTTCTATTTTGAGTGATTTAGATGATTTGAACAATTTGAACATATTAAATTAACCTATTGAATAATATTCAGATAACCTTAAGCACTAAAAATTATATTTTACTCCTATTATCTTCCATCCATGATTCAATAATCTATTTCAAAAAAAATTATGGCACTTATAAAGGATGGTGTTTAATCATTTTTTTTAAATAAGGGTAAGGAACATAGCCTAATAAACTAAGTAATATATTCTACAAGTGGTCAAATTAAATAATTCAAATTTACAATAATCATTTATAGTTTTGATTTATGGAAATATGTTAAATATAGAAAGTAAAATTCCAAAAAATAACTAGATTACTTAAACATGAAGAAGAGACAATAATTACCTTTATTAGTGATGCATACAAATATTTAAAAAATGGAGGTGCATAAATAGTCAAGATGATGATCAAGTATGATTTTCTAGAATCTAGAAATTATCTCTTTGTCAGCCCAGATAATACATTTGGAAAATGGATAGTAGCATTGACATTTATGTCCTAGTTTCAATGTTTCTATCCACATTAAATTACATATTTTTAATGTAAATTTCACATGCTCTTGTTATGTATTACTATCATCTTAATGCTTCTCTATTTTTATCATGCACACAAGTTTCATTTATTAGTGTGTAGCTCAAAACCTAGGTACACTAATTAGGGCATACAATCTTGCAAAACAAGGGTTAGTGGGTTTAAGTGAATTTTTGTTGACCTCAAAGACCCCAACTATCAATGAGAATTTCCTACATATTCATATACTCCTTAGAGGGTCTAAGTTTGATGTAGTTCTCCCCATTATGTGGGTTTATGTGTAAATAATTATGTAATATGATATATGTGAGTGCATGTATTGATATAGCTTGTAATTTAAAAATATTTCTCATGGGATACTATTTGAATGTTTTTTTTTAGAAAATTTAATGTCTAAGTGGGATTATTTAGACCCTTATCATAATTTGGTTTATTATTAAATAATAATAATTTATTATTTATTAAACATAAGGCGAAAACCTCATGTAAATAAATAATAAAATATTATGATTTATTATTAACCAATTAATTTAAATGATTCTTGGGAAGGATGGACACATTGGTTAAAATTGTTACCTCCCCTCAAATTTTATTATAAATTGGGTCTTAATCTTATTATATTATTGATGTAAATACACTCAGTGAATTTAAATTTTGCATGTGGTAAATATTTACAAAGGTTCTATGAAGGCTTATGTGAAGAATTGAGAAGGGAAGGATTTATTTTAGGGTTCATAGTTTCTCAATTATTGAATATCATATTCATGGGTTTCTTACCTCTAAGAGGTTTTCCTTGTTTAAATTCGTGTATACTATGTCAATTTTGTGTACTTTTTGCCATCATTTATTTATCTAGATCTAATTTATATTGCATATATATTTTATATTCTATTGATTTTATCATGGAATTAGAGTCATGAGATGATTGGGTGATTGGTAAGATTTTTTGTTGGAAGATTCAAAACTTTTTCAAAAAAAAAAACTATTTATTTGAGCCTAAAGCACCATAACTAGCCTGGAAAAACTCAAAAAATTATTTTTTAGTTAAAATTCATTTTTAAAAATTCCTTCATTGTTAAAAAAAATTAAAATTTGAAATAAATTTGAATATTTTTGAGTGCATTTACAAGTTTATGGGCTCTCTCAAGCATTTATAGGGGTGCCATACTTCAACTTGGGCAATTCAAAATATTGAATTCTTCATCAAAAATTCCATTTTGAGGGTCTAGTTGTGTTTATAAACAAAAATAGGAGGGTTGCTAAATTTTAAAGAAAATTTGAGACTTGTACAAGGAGATTTGAGCTCTTTAAATTCTATGGAGGATCCAATAATCTACAGGTGTTTTTTTAAATTCATATAGTTTTGAAAAAGTATTTAAAAAATAAACTATTTATTAATTTCTTTTTTTCAAACCTGAGGTCCCACCTTGGAAAAAGAAAGATTTACTAAAAATTTATTATTATTTTTCACTCATGTTATTTAAATGCACATATATATTTATTTATATGTTTTTTTAGAAAATTAAAAATAAAATAAAAGGTCTCAATATAGATTAGTACATGTATTACTTTGAAACATTTCCTAGAAGAGTTGGTCTATCTTTTTGCTAGATCTTACAACAAAGGATGTCCCAAGTTCAAAACTAACTTATTCAATATTTTTTGTCTTGATAAAAATATTTTTTTAAATTTATTTTAATTTAAAATACATTTTTTAGTTCACATGCCAACTTTGCTAAACCCTTGACCTATTGTCTAGTTTTTCGACTTTTGACCTAGTGAATAATATGTTGACAAACATAGTCATGTAACTAGTTGATCTCTAAGTTTTGGCATGTTCCAGATGCATCAAAGTGGTCTATTTTTTGTTTTTAATCCTATTATTAAATTTTTTACACATTTTTAAATAATAGTGTTTAAGTGGTCATTTTGAGTACGACTCTTTTGAAACGTATATTAGTGTAACTTTAATTCCATTTTTTGCATTATTTTACATATAAATTATATAATTAAGTATATTTTTATGTGAAATTCACTTTATTTTTAAAATATTTCAAAGCATCATTTAAAATAGTTTCTTTTTAAGTATTGTTTTAATGTCTTGTTTAAAAAGAATTTATGGCTTTGCCTTATTTTTCCTTACATAAATCTCAAGTGCTTAATAGAAATAACTATAATATATGAAAAATTCATGTTAAAGTTTAATTTATGGCCCAGAAATTATGTAATTTTGTCATTATAACTATTAATTAACTTCTAGATGACATGTGACCCCTAAGTTTACCAATGCATTTCAATAGAAATCACAAGAAGTTATGTCCATTATCTTGTGGATTGTTAAGGATGAATTCCTTCTCCACATTGATAATAAAGAGTCTCATAGTGATTCTTGTAAAATATTTAAATATATGCATGAGGGTAGTTGCATCTTGAAGATTATTAAGTTAATCCTTGAATTACTAATTACACCTATGAAAGGTGATAAGAAATTTGTGAATTTTCTTGCTAAAATTAAAAGTATTAAAGCTCAATTATATGGATGTAATTTTAATTTAATTTAAGATAAATTGATTTATTTTATTATTAAATTAAATATTTATGAAAAAATTATAAATTTAATTCAATTTTAAATTCTAAGTATCAAACTAAGCAAGATATCCCTGATCTTACCACTTTATCTACTCTCTTAATTCAAGAAGACAAAGTTATGACTAATTTTTATTGTAAAGAGAATGCCACTCAGGTACTTATCACTTTAAATAATGTTTTTGATAACACTAAAAACCATAAATCTAATCCTAATTTTACTAAATGCAAATATGGGAATAAAAAATTTGGTAATAAGAATCATACACCTAAGTTTAATGGAAATTATAATTTATGTGGTAATTTTGGTCATATAAGGGAAACATGCTATAAAAAAAGGATAAAAATAATAATAAAACTTCTAAAAATAATAAAATGAAGAGATCTAATTTTTTAAAAAAAGAATAAAAACCCTAATTAGAATAACAATCAGGATTTAAATGTTATTGCTTTGTATGCTGATTTATTATTTTAAATGAAAATGAGTGGATTTTAGATAGAAGTGCATCACACCATATGAATTTATTATTATTATTATTATTATTATTATTTTATATATATATATATATATATATATATATATATATATATAAGAATTTACTTAAGAGATAATTCTTTTTTAGAAGTAACTAAATACGAAAAATCAATGTTTTCAAATGTTACTATAAATGATGTTCTCTATGTACTTAACCTTAAAAAGAATTTCATATCTTGTTATCAACTTAAAAATGATAATTTAATTTTAATATTACTTAAATATATCTGGCCTATTATAAATCAATCTAGTTCTTTGATTATTGAAGGTGTTTAAAAGAATGGTTTATATATCTTTTCTCCTTCTACATGTTTTTTTATTGCATAGTAAGAATGAATCTTGATTATGGCATGAAATATTAGGAAATTTTAATTTTATAAGTTTACATGATATGTCTATAAATAATCTTATTTTTTTACTTCCTTATATACACTCTCATCATGAAACTTGTGAGGGTTGCTTACATGGTAAGCAACATACTAACCCCTTTCAAAAGAATCATTATGTGAATTCCTCACATCATTTAGAATTGATTCATAGTGATGTTGTAAGACATATTGAATTTGTATATCTTAATATGTATTTGTATACTATTACTTTTATTTATGATTATACTATAATTATTTGGTTTTTTTATTAAATTTTTTTTGATGTGTTGTCTAAATTCAAAGAATTTAAAGCTAGTGTTGAAAATGTATTTGATTTTTCTATTAAGATATTAATAACTAATAATAGTTTGAATATGTTAGTAAAGAGTGTGATTATTTTTGTATTAGTTGTGGTATTAAAAGGGAACTAACAACTCCCTATTACCCTTAGCAAAATGGTATTGTTGAAAGGAAAAATTGCACCATCATAGAAATGGCTAGAATAATGTTGAAATATGAAAATGTTTCTAAGTTTTTATGGGCCAAAGCCATCAATATTGTTGTTTATATTCTAAATAGACTCCATACCAAAGCCTTTCATATTATACCCCATTATAAATTTGTACTAAAAATAAACTTAGTATGGCTCATCTTAGGATCTTGGGTATTCTTACTTCTATGTTTATTATTAAAGTTAATATAAATAAGCTTGATCCCACTTCCTATTCTTGAATTTTTGTAGGTTATGGAGGTAAAAAAAAGGTTTAAGAGTGTATGATCCTTATAAATGTTATATCATTGAGAATATGGGTGTTATTATTCTTGAAAAATCCTTTTGTGATTCCTCTTTGGAACCTCCTCAGTGTTCTTCTATTGATGAACATGACTCTCATGTTTATCTTAGTGATGAAATAGATGCCCATAAGTAAGTTGATCTAGTTTTGGATAACTTAGAGTTTGAGGAAACCCCTAAGTTTTATGTTTAATATAAAAGACCTAAATGGTCAAAATCCCTAATTCAATCTTCTAATGGTGACAATATTAATAAATTAACTATAAATCACAAATTTTTATCATCCATTAATGACTATCTATGAATGTGAACCTCAATCATTTAAGGAACCCACTCAAGATGATAGATTAAATATTACTATGCAAGCTAAATATAATGCTTTAATTAAAAATTAGACTTGGTAACTTGTCCCTCCTCAACCTAAAATGAATATTGTCAGTTTTAGATGGTTTTATAAGATCAAATATAATTTATTTAGTAAAATTGACAAGTTTAAAACTAGATTAATTGCTTGTGGGTTTACTCAAAAACCCAAAATTGACTATGTTGAAACATTTGCTCCTGTAGAAAAAATAAGTAATATTAGACTTCTTATGGCTCTTTCAACCCAAAATGGTTGGGTCATCCACCAAATGGATGTCAAGAATATATTTCTAGATAGTGATTTAGAAGGATAAATTTACATGACTTAGTTTAAAGTTTTCACTGATCCTAATAGAGAACATTATATATGCAAGTTAAAAAGTCTTTGTATGGTTTAAAATGAGATCCTTGATGTTGGTATTCTAAAAATATTTATTTTTTTAATGAATTAGGTTTTGTTAACTACTATTCAAATAATGATATACTTATTAAATTTTAAAATGGTCATTTGATTCTAATTGTTTTAGATGATGATGATTTGTTGATTACTGGCAATCTATCTAGTTTAATTCATAAATATAAGGATAAACTAAGTCAAATGTTTGAAATGATTGATTTAGGTATTATACACATTTTTTTAAGATTTTTTTTTATTTCAAGATAAAAATTCAATTTCTGTATCATAATATGATGCAAAGAAATTACCTCAGCTTGCAATACTTCACTTTGCTTTGTTTACAAACATGCAAAGCTTCCTTTGCCAACACTACACTTATCTTATTCCACTTGATCAAATCACTATAACATGCTTAAAAAAATTCCAAAAAAATATATCACATTGTTCCTAACCATATCAAACTACTTTCCTCATTCATCCATTCTGACATTCACCTCCATTCATTCATTCACTCTTTCTACATTCATTCATTTCCCATAGTCCTTTTAGGCATTATGTAATTTCTTTGGTTATAAGATTACAATAGTTTTTTATTAATAATAAATTATATTTACTATTACAAAGTCTCTTTAGACCTATTATCACATTCTCTGCCTTCCATAATGCATTCAGTCATACCTATACAACTCTGCCTATCTTGTGACCCACTCTTGTATCCCTTTTTCTTAGAAATCTAACCTATATGAATTAGTAAAAAAGTATGTTGGGAAAACATAAAATTAATTGATTACCATCTATCCTAATACTTATTTAAATGAATTCTTATCTTCCAAATCCTTCATTAGATCACTAAACTAGAACTTTTCACTCTTTAATTAAGTTTATTAGGCTTTATAGAACCCATTTTAGTTATAGTCATCCATAAATGTACCCTCCTATACAGAACCAATTTGAAACTTATAAAAAAAATTATTATACCTTCTTACCTAACAAATAACCAAGATTAAAACTTTTTCAAGGTTTCAATCTCTCATAAATGGAGAAACCCTAGTTCTAAGGTTGTATTAGCCTGCATAGTCCTGTGGCCTTACAAAATGCCATAAAAAGAGATACATATATTCTCAAAAACTCATATTTATTTCAAAAGGTATTTTTTGACATATTACACATAATCCAAGCATTATTCACTCAATTCCAGTCCACTATCCATTTTTTAATCAAGTTATTATCTCTTTGTGCATGCAAATAGAATGAAACTATAGTCTATCTACCTGTAGAGAGATCAAAACACATAACAACATTAAAGAAATATAATTTGGGATTTTAAATATCTCTATACAACTTAACCCAATTTTTTAAGCATTCATAATCCATCTTACTATCCATTCCTTTCATAAATCAAATTTACAGTCTTATTACACTAAGCTTGTTTCAAGAAAGAGGGGTCCCTCTTGGAAAGGTCTGTGTAGAAAATAAATAAATATCTTGATATGTATATGATTATTTAAACTAATATCAATATTTAATTTCATTTTGAGAACATGATAAATAATTAACCTTGTTCATTTAGACCAACTCAATCAAAATAAAGACATTGAATGATAATTAGGGTTTCATCCTCAAAATCTTACACAAGGTTTGTTCATGAAAAAGTATAAGTAAGAGATTATTTATCACTATTTTGGTATTTCATAATCTCAAAACATTCAAACAAAACCTTCAAGGGTGTAAATTACCAAGATTAGATTCCATTGATTACCCCTATTTGAAATACAATCTATGAACATGAATACCATACAATATCTAAGCAATAATCTATATACTATCCTTCAAGAATATGAGTCAATGGTAAACCTTAATTATATTGATATTTATTATACTCATTATATTAAATTTATCCATCGCATTGTATTCATATAATCTTTAGTTTATTACATAATATGGACTTACATTGTCCAACTCACATCTTAGGAAACCTTCATTCTCTATCATTCTTGTCTACCCATTTTCATCCCCCTTCTTATGGATCACACACACTATATATTTATTTTATATATTTAAATATACACTAAAAACATTCCCATTAATCATTTATTGAAACAAGAAACTTCAAAATATCATAAGACCCACGTAGGGTGATGACCATTTAGACTACCATCTCTCACTATCAACATGACATAATGACTCAACATCATCTTAGGACTCTTCAAAGACCTTATAGGTCTATTAAAACATAATTAAACATGACATTACATTATAACCCACTTAGGCCATCTAAACATACTATCAATCTCTCATTACAAGCTTGAATATTCAAATCAAGAAAAGGTGAAAAAACTTAAAATTCAAATTTGACTCATTGTCAAGACTCAAAATCACATCCAATTTTACTTTTTAGGCATTCCTAATATGCCCTTGCATCATAATCCAAATGGGATAAAAAAAATTGACCTTTAGCTTCTTCTTCATTCAAGTGTTCATACAAATGTGTGTGATCCTTGCTACCACACCTATGCATCTGCTTCTTCTTCCATGTTCTCCTTTTATTTAGCTTCTAATATTGCTCATATTACTACTTGTACCTAAAATAATTCATCTTTATTTTATTTATCTCATGATCTTATTCAATCTTCATGGCATTGAACATGAATTTCCATTCTCTATCAATTTCCTTCTCCAACAATTCTATTGCTTCTTCTTCATCAACATACCTAATGACTAGTAGTTGATTAACAATCAGATATACTTATCTTGATCCAAAAAAATAAGGAGAGTTAACATGGACCTATACCTTATACTTAGTTTAAATGTCAACCCAAAGATGTAGACTTGATATAATGATGTCACTGTAGATGCACACTCAATCTTATAATTTGACCTTATGCTAATTTTTATCTAAGATGTTGGAGTCATGCAGTAAATGAAATACTAGAGTTAAACATAAAAATAATAATGTTAAATAAATTATTATATTTTAGAAGCTTCCTTAATAAAATCTAAGTAAGAATATAAATCACACAATGAAAAATTAAAACACACAATACATAAATAAAATACTTAATGCATAAAAAAATTCAAATAACATGCTTAGCTATTAAAATGGGTAGGATTATTGCTATAAGGATTCCAAATGGGGGCCCTTCCTCCTTCCATCTTCTAGTTTCAATCCTTTCTCTCACAACACTTCATTGAACTTAGAAATGTTTGTTCATATTAATCAAACATGTAGAAATGAATTGTTGTAAGAAATTACAATAATGATTACTTGAAAAAATTTAAATTTGATAATATCTAATCAATATCTACTCCATCTCAAATCTATTGTTACATATTTATATATCATAGAGGATATTTTTTTAAACAAAATAATATATATTCTATTCTAAGAAACATTTGATTTAGGATAATCAAAATTGTCTCCTTTTGCTAAAATCATCTTTCATGGGTATTCTGCAATATTTATATAGGATAATAAAAGTTGTTTCATTCTTCAACTAGTTCCTTGTTGGGCTCCATGGAGGTTACAATTATTTCTATGAGTTGGTTGGAATGGAATCAAAATCTATTCATCCATGAATTTGGTCATGCAATAGCTGTAGGATGGTCTATGTAACAAGATTCCTTTGTTGTAGGATGTTCCATGTCATATAACTATTTATACAAAACATATTTAAAACACATCAAAGAAAAAATGTCCTAAAGTAATATATAATTATCATATATTTAATTCCAATACATAATTATAACTATTTGAAAATTTTAAAAAATAAAATGTTATTGTCTTTTAAGTAAGGAACAATATGGAAAAGAGTTAAAACAAAAGGATTAAGTGTGATGGATGAGGACAAGATACAATATATTTATAGGGTTTATCACACCCTCATACTTAAGATCTTGCTTGACCTTGAGCAATGAACTTGATCATGACCATTTCATACAGAAATCTGAAATCCATGGGATCTATATCACCACTAGAAATGTGAGCATAAAATCCTCATCTCTGTTCAAATAGTTTCCAAGTTTTAACTTCTCTAGCTTCATCTAGTGAAACTTTATCCTACCAATCAAGAATAGGATACAAGAATATAAGAGGCTAGAATTTCAGGTTCAATAATTGGGATTCCATTTCACCTGCAAGAAGAATAAATTTGGTCATTGTATTAAATGTTGCCTTCAAGTTGAAAGGGGAATATGGCTCCTTCTTCCTTAGTTTATAAGTGATCTCATTCCATCATTCAGTGTAGGATTCTCTTGCAATAGTACCAATATAATTTATCAATCCTAAGTGAAAATCTTAGGCTTCATCACATTTCTTAGCAAACCAAGATTTGACTTCATTTTTCAACATGATATTATACCATTTTGGTAATACAACATCAAGAGCCATTGATTCTCTTTTGATGACTAGCTGGGTTTCATTCTCCTTTTTCCTATATTTAACTACTTTTCTTCCTCTTCTTTACTCGTTTAATGAATTTGATGAAAATGCATGTATTTATTCATATCTAACATATATATTAGGGTTCCACTCTCTGTCATAAGGAACGACACAATTATGAGGGTAAAACTCACACAATTGTGCTTATTCTTCTTGTGAGATTTCTCTATAGATAGAAAATAAGGAGATGGTATTAATGACTTCATGAGTCATGTCATAATAAATTCTCATAAATTTTAACTTATGACATTTCTCCTTAAGGTAGACTGAATAAACTCTTCCAAGAGGCCTACAGTCTTGAAGCTCTTAGGTAAGACCAGCCATATTCTTTCTTCCTTCAAATTATTCTCTTCTTTTAATTTTTTATTTTCTTTTCTAAATTCCTTAAAAAATTTATATTGTCTATCCATCTAATTCATCAATTTAGAATATATTACAAATAAATAATAATAACTTACATATTGAGTAGTTATATGTTCTTCCTATTGATTCACCTCTATAGAATTTTGTGAAAAAATGACTATAGGATGATCTTTGATAAAGGGATATAGCTAAGAAGCTACTATAGCAATTGCATCCATTCCTCCTCTAGAATGATCTTATATTTGATTTCTTAATCACTCAATTTCTTGTAGGTGTTACTCAAGAGTGGGAAATTCCATTCGTATAATAGGTTGCTCCAATTATTCTACTTCTTCCTATATTGGTTCCTCATGCAACTCTTAAAAACTATGCTCAACTTGTTATACTTCTTCCTACATTGGTTCCTCATGTAACTCTTCACAACTATGCGTAACTTGTTATACTTCTTCCTAATTGAATTATGGAGAACATTCATCCCTATCTATTTCATCCTCTAGAGATCTATGAGGAGTAGAAGTTACCTTGGCCTTTTTGGGAGAAGGTGGAAACTCCTCTTCTAACTCTTTTGAATTAGGATAGATAATGAGTTTATTCCTCTTTCTACATTACCTACCTATGTAATTCCTATCTTCAGTCCTTATTATAGGTTCTTGTGTTACTACAAGAATATCTTATTTTGTAGGTTCTTGTGTGGTTGTGGAAGGTCTCCTTTTATAGGGTTTTGTGGAGCTATAGGAAGGTTTTCTACTTTAGGTAAGGATTATTTTGATCTCTATTACTCTACCTCTACTATTTTATTTTTTTCTCTATCTCTTTCTATATTTTATGATACTTGGATAAATTCTTCCTAATGTATGTTGGGTCTAGTTCTTTACAAATAGTCTTGAACAATCAACTGGATTAAATAATGATGGGAAAGAGCTTTGGAATTACCCCTTATAATGTCTCTGCCATTTTAGTGATCATGTGGAGTAAAATTTTGGGGAAATTTATCTCTATATAATGCCATAAATGATTTATTAATTTCAAGTGGATTCCATGAATCATAAAATACCTCCCTTCACAAGTGAAATATCTACAGATGAACTCAATAGCTTTGGCCCATCTTATCGATAAAGATAACTATGTAGTTCCATACTTTAAAGTTTTTAGGACTTTATTTTCTATATTAAACTTTCATATTTATATCTTAGCATCAAATTTTCTTACCATTCCTCCCTTATTATCATCAATCTCATTACTCTGCTAATGATGGTCTCTACTAGCTTTATGCCCATTCCTCTTACTATTACCAGGTTATTATGCAATGAGCCAATGAATTATTCTATAATTCCATTATCTAGGGCTTGTATCTCTAAAAATAATATGCCCATAGTAAATTATAGAATATGGCTAGGATGTCCAGGATATTATGTAGAGTGATATCAAGCAGTTCATGTTTCAAAAAATCCCCTCCCATATTATGAGATGAAAGTTGAGTGGTAGGTTGTGTTATTGTAGCAAGGGTTTTGGCTATGGTATAATGTTTTGTGAATTTTTATTGGAAGTGAAATAATTAGTTTAAATATGAAAAATCTACCCCCAGATTAAATTGACACTTGTCATTGATGGATGAAGCTAACATGCACAAAACAACTCATGGTAAGAGTAAGGGGTGGTGGTAGCAATGTGTAAATGGTCACATCAAATAGTAAAGGAGAAGATATGGTGATTTGGCATGATAAGGAGAGGATATGGTGGAACTTTAATATCATTAAGTCCCACCATATTTATAAATAATTAAAATGTATGACATGAAATAAATATAAAAATAATTACCTTGTGACTTGTAGGAATACCTTTCATTAATGCACAAATGATGTTTCAAAGTGGAACTCTATCATGTGTTATCATATGATTGGAAGAAAAACACTTCATGAGAATGGAATTTATAATGTAATGATAAGAACACATCCTGTAGAAAGAAATGTTTCTTGTAATAACAAGTTTTATCTGGTAGTAGCAAGTTATCTCATGTGATAGCAAGTTTTTATCCTGTAGCAGCAAGTTTTTCATCCTGTAGAAAAGAGGAAAATGTATTTATGATCCAAGGTAATGAATCTATAAGGAAAAATAAATGAAAACAAAAGTGTTTTTATATTAGTGCCTTTCTCTCTCTCTCTTTAAATGAATGTCGATTAACTAGTAACCTAGTTTTCTGAGACAACATCCATCAGTAATGCCTGTAGGTTTTCATTACTATTTTTTTAATTTTTTGGTCCAAACTCATTTTGAATGAATAAATATAGGATGTATTATTTTAGTATACCTATACCAATTCATTATAAATAACTTGTTCTTGGTTGCAGGAAGATTTTATTCTTCTTGGAAAATATTAGAGAAGGGTTGACAAAAATACCTTTTGATTGTAAGAACATGTTGATTTACTTCATAGATGTTGTTATTCAAGAAGTTGATGAGTGAGACTTTCCTTTTAAAATGGGTTATTTTACATCTTGATCTTGTGACCATTAACAAGTAGTCAGAACCAAACATAGTCAATGGTCATGAGCTTAACAACTCCATTGTCAAAAACTTATTCGATCTCATAAGGCCCAAGCCATCTGGACTGTAGCTTTCCTTTATGATCATTATATTTAGAGTCAAAAATTAGTTCCTAATCACTAGGTTATAAATTATTAGTCTTATTTTATTATCATGCCAACTCACACATTGTCTTTGGACTATTTTAATATGATGAAGTGTTTCATTTCTCAATTCATCAAGTGCATTCAGCTACATGATCCTATCTTGTTGGGTTTGGAAAAGATCCAAGCCCAAATAAAGTATTATCCTTAATGTTTTATGTTTAAAATCAATGGGTATAAAAGTATTCTTACGATAAATTATTTCATATGGAGTGAGACCAATTATGGTTTTCCAGGTGATTCTATAAGCCCAGACTACTTTTAAAATATGAGTTGAAGAATCTTTTCTATGTAGACTGACAGTCTTAGTCAAGATATTTTTCAATTATTTATTTATCAATTCCCCCTAACCATTTGACTGAGGATAGTAAGGGGTATAATTTATATTTCTAATTTTATATTCCTTTACTAAGGTATCTGTGAGGTTTAATGTGAACTATGGGCCTTGGTCTATGACTATTTCTCTTGGTACTCCATAATGAGTAAATATTTCTTCATATAAGAACTCAGCTACTTTCTCATCTTAGGCAAGAGTGCTTTGACCTCTACCCATATCCATTTTTTGACATAATCAATGTATACCAATATATATTCCTTATTTTTGGATTTAGGTTTAATGGGACCTACAAAATCTAGTCCCCATTTATCAAAGGGTTCTAGAACCAGTTGTGGTTGTAATGGCATTTCATCAAAGTGAGTGGTTTTTCCAATATGATAGAATTGATCACATATATGGGTATCCATCATGGTATCCTTATGAAACGAAGGCCAATAATATCTATTATTAAGTATTCTTATAACATTCCATTTGGTAGCAAAATGACCCCCACAGGTTCATCATGGTAGGCTTTGAGAATGTCATAAGATTCATCTTCTTGAATACATCTTCTAATAACTAAATCTAGTCCAATGATGAAGATATATCCTATAATATAGGAAAAATGTTTTCTCTTTTGGATTAGATGTTATTTTTCCCTGGGTGAGAAATGTTGTGGTAACAATCCTATAGTAAAATAGTTATCAATATCTGTGAACTAAGGACATTGAATAGTTACCATAAATAAATGTTCATCAGGAAAATAATCATCAACAAGAAGACTATTCTCATCATTTTACAATCAAAATAGAAAATATGCTATTACATTATCCTTATCTATTCTATCCATAATGGTAATATCAAACTCCTATAGCAAAAGTAACCATCCAATTATCCTACCTGTTATAGTAGGTTTGTTCATTAAACACCTTATTGTTTCATGATCTGTGTGGATGAATACATAGTAACATATAATGTAGTGTTGAAATTTATTGATGGCATAGATGATAGAAATAAATTCCTTCTCTATTATAGTGTAGTTTAGTTTAACCCCTTGAAAATTCTTTTTGATAAAATAGATTACATAACTTAGGGATTCATATTTTTGGCCAACAACAAATCCTAATGTGGTGTCAGATGCATCTGTATAGATGTGAAAAGGCCTATTCCAATCAAGTCCACTCATAATAGGAGTTTTTATGAGAATGTATTTTAGTTACTAAAATACAGTTTGATAATCATGAGTCCATGTGAATTTAGTATCCTTAACAAGCAAGCCAAACAATGGGGTGGAAATTTTACTAAAATCTTTAATGAATAATCTATAATAACCAGTATGTCCTAAAAAACTTCTAACATATTTATGCTTCTTTGGTGTGGGTATATCTTTAATGATACTTATCTTTATTGGTTCAACTTGAATTATAGTAGGGGATATGTGATGCTCTAACACAATCCCTTTAGTCATAAGTATGTAATACTTTTCATTGCTCAAAGATAATTAGTGGTCTTCACAACATTAAAGAAATTTATCCAAGTTGGCTAGTGTTTCTTTGAATGTCTACCAATAGATGGTGAAATCATCCATGTAGATTTCAACACATTCATGGGAGAGATAATAAAATATGCTCAGAAAAACCCTTTGAAAAGTAGTTGGGGCATTGCAAATACCAAATGGCAAGACAAAATAGGCATAGGTTCCTTAAGGGCAAGTAAACAAGGTTTTATCTTAGTCTTATTGGCAAATTTGTATTTGATTATAACTATTATATCCATATAAGAAGGAAAAGTACTTTCCTACTAATGTATCTATTGACATAGGAAATTGCACCTAGGGAAAGGAGGTCAAACTCCTACCTTCTCCTCATAACATGGAAACTCCCCTCTCACTTGTGGGACTGGCGAAGCTGGAGGGGAGAGTCTCTAGGTAAGGGCTAGCTCCCTCTGATGTATCATTATTTATTCTAGTAAGTGTAAAATATAGGTATATATAGATATAGATAGATATAATGGGGGGGATGAAAAGATAAAGGAGAGTACAAGAAAACAAACCTACTCTAAGGAGGTGATACACCAAAATTAAATGACCTTCTCACATCCACTCTTGAATCAGACAAATACATACATACACTCAGTCTTGGTAGAAAGACCAAGCTACAAGAAATTGGCAAGGAGGTTATTATGAAAACACAGGAATAGGGACTCACCAAAATGCTATGAAATACATACTGTAAATGACTTCCTCTATTTTATACTTCCAAATAGAGCTCTCCTCCTGTCAGCTATAGAAAATGGTGCCTTGTGGATAATTGGTGTGTTGGTGTTGAACCTGTGAGAGCATCAAAAGACAATAACTAAACACAAATCAAACACTTAGGACATACATAGAATATCCATCCAAGAAGAGGTAAAAAACTATCTTTATTTGATTCAGGTGAAAATTTTAGTAGGGTTGCACCTTGTAAAATTGTCAAAAGATGATTACAAATGAACAAGTCACAAACTTATATGGAAAAAACAACAAGGAGACTCATTGGCTCTCCTTGTTTGCAAGTGGGCATGTTGCACCCCTCATTGGGAAGAAGAAAACACTATTGCTGATGTCATCCTTTTGCTGGAACCATGTTGGCTACCTTGTCTCTTCTTTATTTTGTCTCATTTGCTTACTCGGCCCCTAGGGCAAACTTCCTAGTGGGTCACTTCATTTTGGCTCATGGTTGGCACTTTCTTAGTTTTGAATACAAATGGTTACCTTATTTTTTAACTTTAATGTCCTCTAGGACATCCTCATGCTTAGCTAGATTTGGGTTGCCCACCAATTTCTTTTGTTATCCTCGGTGGGTCCCTCGCTTTGCATTAGACTATCGGTTGGGCCTCTAATATGTTTCATAGACCTTCCCAGGCTCCCATGGGCTTATATGTTTTGTTATCCCATGGAATTTTATCCATAGATGTTTTCGCATGGATAAAAGTCTACAAATATTCTTCTGCGCTTTGACTGTGGCTTGTATGTTCTCCACAGGCTTTTGTCTGTAGACATTTTCCCATAGATAAAAAGTCCACAGAAATTCTTTTTTGCTTTTGTGTTAAGCCATGGGCTTTGGTTTTGCTGCACCTAGCTTTTGATTGGAGCCACCCCTAACCTTTGATTCTTTCCTTTTGTAAATGTTTGAAGTTACTGCCATAAGCAACCATGCACACCAATAAGCTAGGCTGATGAGCTAATGAACCAGGCCCGTCTGGAGTTGAGGAAGAATGAACCACGTGTTAATAAATCAAGGGGCTAAACCAATGAACCAAGATGATGAACCAAAGTTTTGAACTAAGCTAAAACAAGGCCATTAGACTTTAAAGAAGATAAAGCAAATAAAGTGAATGTTGATAAACCAACCAGTTGAACCACATGACTGAACCAATCATGTTGAAACAAGCAGAGAAACACTGGCATTGAACTATGTAACCCAGAAATGATTGTTTTTTAAAGCAAGGGAAGAGGGTGAATGATTTTGTCCTGTGGATGAAAATTGGTCAATAGATTGGTGACTCAAAGGGGAAGCATACCTGCTATGCTTAGAACCCAGTTGCCTTGCAGTCCATTAGGCATAGAGTTAGATGTAGCTATGCAAAAGTTAACAACAACCCAAAAGATTTGAGAATCAAACACATAGAATTTACCCCCACACGCAAAGGGAAACACACAAGGCTAACAAACACTACTTATGCAACTACACTTAGGAAAAATAGGAAAGAAAACAAGGGAAAATATGTATAAATGAACCAAAATTTAGTGGCAATGCTTCAAATGTATCCCATTAACTGGGATATGCAATTCTTTGCCATTCAACTTGGAGAGTTGGAATGCATTATGCTGCTTGCACTAAGTAATTATGTAAGGGCTACTCCATAGGGCATCAAATTTTGCATGTTTTCTAGGCTTAGCTCGATCCTCATCCCATTTCAAGACAATATCTCCTTTAGAGAAATATTTTGACAAAGATTTCTTGTCGAAGTGTCTTTTTACTTGTTGGTGATTGGACATAGAAGCCATGGCATGGTCCCTTATCTCTTTGAGCTCCATTAGCTCACATAGCCTAACCTCCATGCTAGTTCCTTCTTCTAACTATAGCTGGTGGGTGAGATCTAATGCTGGAAATTCAAGTGTAATGGGAAGCCTAGCTTCCCTTCCATATACGAACATATATGGAGAATTTTTTATTGATCTCTTTAGAGTGATTCAGTCGGCTAATAGAGCTATCTTCAGCTTGGCATGCCAAGTTCTCTAATTTTCTTCCATGGTCCTCTTTATGATTCTAATCAAATTCTTATTAGTGGACTCAGCCAACCCGTTCCCCTACGGGTAATAATTTGATGAAGTGCTGAGGTATATACCATACCTTAGCACCCATTCACTAGTTTTGGTTCCCAGAAAAGCCAAGGCATTATCTGAGATTATGGTGGCTGGGACCCCAAATCTTGTTACTAGGTCTTCATAAAACTTTAGGACTATGCTTTCATTTGCCTCTTTCAGAGCAATAGCCTCCACCCACCTAGTGAAATAATCTATAGTAGTCAAGACCCATTTGTGTCCAGCACTGGAGGGAGGATTGATCATCCCTATGAAATCTAGGCCCCACTACATGAATGGTTTCTTAACCTGAATCAGTTGTAGAGGCATGGCAACTAGCCATTGCTTTCCATCAAAAAGTGCATTCTTACCTAGGCATGGGTGTCCTTGAAAAGAGTAGGCTAGAAAATAGCCAGCTCTCATTATCTTTGTTGCAGTAGTCCTCGGGGCAAAATGACCACCCGCTGGCCCATAATGGATCTCAGCTAGTACCTTATTAGCCTAGTTTAGGTCAATGCATCTTAGAAGAACCCTAGAGAGATCCTTCCTAAACAATACTTCATCAACCAAGACATAAGGGAGAGACTAGAGTTTAAAATATCTTCTTCCAGTCTTATCAAGACCCTGTGGGCACTCACCAGTGATAAGGAAATGTCTCATGTCTAGCGTCTAATCCTTTATGATAGCTATTTCTTCTACAGTGGCTACATCATGAATTAACAAGATATCTTCCCTTTTTTGTTTGAAGTCTGTAGCCAGCTATTCGCACAGGCCTCTTCCTCTCACCAGCTTGGTGATCTTGATGTCTACGTCATACTCCATCACTTTGGTAATCCACCCTGCCCTCTTCTCATTTAGGTCTTGATTGGTCAAGAAATCCTTGACGCCAAGATGTGGGACCATAAGGTGAATCATTTGTTAGACAACATATGCCTAAATTTCTTCAGGCTCCACACTACTACCAAGACTTGCTTTTCTACATATGTGTACCTGACCTCAAAGTCTTCTAACCCTTGGCTGAAAAAGGAAAGTGGTTGTTTGAGGTCATCACCATTTGCTTGGGTAAGCATGGCATATATCACCTCTTCATTGCTAAAAGTATAGAGGTTGAAGTCTTTACTGAAGTCTGGGCTGATCAAAGTGGGAGCCCGAGTTATGGCCCACTTGATGGCCTCAAAGTTGTCTTTCCTTTGAGCTATCCATTTGAAATCCTTGCCCTTCTTTAGCATAGGGGTGAGTGGTTTGACTATCTCTACAAAATTTGGAATGAACCTTCAAATGAAATTTATCCTGCCAAAGAAACTCTGTAGGCCTTTCTTGTGCTTTGGGAGGGACATCTCCAGGATAGAGCAAAATCTCTCGAGGTCAATGGATAAGCCCTCCTTGGACACAATGTGGCCAAGGAGTTTCCCCTCATGAACAACAAACACACACTTCTTTTGATTAAGGGAGATTCCAAACTCCCTACACCTTTCAAAAATTTGCCTGAGTTGCTCTATGTGTTGGCTTGCTTCCTTGGAGAATACCGTCACATCATCAAGGTAGACCAGTACATTGTTGTTTATCAAGCCTCCAAAATCCATGTCCATAGCTCGTTGAAAGGTAGCACTAGCATCAGATAGCCCAAATGGCATCTTCTTGTAGGCAAACGTTCCCCATTTAGTGGTGAAGGTCATTTTGTGCTGATCACAACCTTGCACTAGAATCTGATTATACCCTGAATAACCATCCAAGAGGGAGAAACGCTCACTGCTAGTTACCTTCTGAAGGATATGCTCCATGCTCAGAAGGGGATAGTGATATTTTAAAGAGACTTTATTAAGGTCTCTAAAGTCGACACATAACTTGATCTCCCCATTCTTCTTCCTAATAGGAATAAGGTTGGCCAGCCATGAGGAATGTTTGATTGGAAATATAATTCTAGACTCAATTAGCTTGGCCAATTCCCTCTACATGAGGGGTTTGATTGTCAGATTGATAGGTCTTTACTTCTGTGTGACTGGCCTGGCACCTTCTTCTAGTTCAATGGTGTGCTAGGCAAGCCTTGGGTCAAAACCCTTCAAGTCACTGTAATCCCATGCAAAAACATCTATGAATTCCTGACATAATAGAATGAAAGCTCACCTTTCTTGAACCGTGCAGACTTTTCCAAGCACAAGCAGCTTGTCCTTAAAGATCTCAACTCTTTCATAATTCTCCTCTTTGGTTGTGATACATGCCTTGTCATTTCTTAATTGGTCATCTCCATTGAAGATGCTCTCAAGCATGACCAGACCCTTAGGGAGTTTATTATTCTTTAACTGAACAATCTGATTGCCGTATTGTTATTGTAACTTCACTTGGTTGTGTGTTGTGAACTCAGCTTCTTCTTGTAGGAAGAAATCTTTTTTTTGGTTGCTTTCGAAGACTTGCCAATTTGTAATATTATCTAGGATAGAGGGCCAAACTACCACTTTCAAGTGGCATGAACCATAACCTCGACGTATTTCCTTTGAAACATCAAATTGAGAACCAAAAAATGCCATCCTATCCATCTATTTGTTTTGTTCCTTGGGAGTGGAAATGATATTGAAAGTGAGAAAACCTTCCAACAAATCTTAGACTCTATGCTTGTAAGACTTCAATAAAGAGTTCTTGGTCATATTTAGGCCTTTCACCTAATTTACAACCAGCTCGCTATCTCCCAACACTTGCAACTCTTCAATCCCTCTTTTTCTTTCCCATTCCAGCCCTTAGATCAGGGACTCATATTCTACAACATTACTGTTGCAAGAGAATTGGAAATGGAAAGATGAAAAGTACCTTTCCTTTGAAGGGGAGATAAACATCGCCCCACCACTAGCACCCAGCTTGCTTCTAGAACTGTCAAAATATAACTGCCATAAGCCAAGATCTTCTTTGCTTGCCTTCACTATATTAGGCATGAAAGCACCTTCTTCCTTCATGCAGTAGACTCCAAGGTCTACCTCCTTAATGAACTTGTATGTATCATGCTCAAATTTATCATTTCCCCACTCATCTAAGAGTAAGTTTGTGACTCCTTCAAGAGTGGAAGATGGAGATTGGTCTATCTGGGACTCTTCTGGGTCAATGATGGTGTAACTGACATTCACTACCTTGTGCATGTATGGTTATAGATGGACCTTGTAGAGTGGCTTAGACTCAATTTTTACCCTGGTCCCATACTTGGTTCTAAAAACTAGATATGACCAATTCACCGCTAGATAGCCACCTATCTTTGATGTGAAGTCTCTGGATAAGTAGATTGCAAAATAAGGAGGAATGTCTGCTACCACTATATCATAGGGAATTGAGAAGGTTGGGAAAGCATGCAATGTTAGGCCTAAACCCTTCACAATCCCAACTATTTTTTTAGGTGTCCCATCTAGTTGTAGGACTCCTTTGTTCATCTCTTCATACTTCAATCCCATCTTGTCAGTAATGCACTTGGGCATCACTAAAGTACTAGCCCTGCTATCAATTATGCAATTATGTACCAAGAAATCCTCTATGACCAAGGATACATAGAAAGGGGGAGTTTTCTCTTTCTTCTTTACCTAATCAGAAGTGGAAGGCTATCCATTGGTCATCAAGACATTATCAGTGTTTGTTGGGACAACTTGCTGATCTAACTCATGTAATTCCCTCTTCAGTACGTCCTTCTGGCCTAGAAGAGACAATGAATCCCATAAAGAGATGTTCATATGCAGCTTCTTCATCTGGTCCACTATATTGATTTGAGGGCTACCTCCCTTCAAGTTTTTTTTGGGGTTGATTCCAAGCTGAACTGCAGGCTGAGGGGCTAAAGGTATAAATGGCTACCTTAAGTTTGGGGCCCTTGAATTGGAGTGCAATGGAGGAGGTGTTGCTACTGCCTGAGTGGTATCCTAGGCTTCTATCACTACTCTTCTCTTGAACCTCATGTTAGCTACAACACAATCAACCTGATTGTCTATAGTGCTCACATAATTAACTGAGTAAAATTCCCCTTCCATGTGGTTCATCAGGGTAGAATCTAGCTAGGCCTAATTGCTACTCGTGATGGGTTGCATTAAAGGTTTGAAGACCTTGGATTGAGCAGCCATTTGGTTGTCTACATTTTGAAAATAGTTCATCATCTCATTTGTGTAAATATCTTGTTCTTGATTATACCCCATGGTCGAATAGCTTGGCTGCTCTTGTACTAGATTATTTTGAATTAGTACCATGACTTTAGATGATGAAAGGGGGCCTGAGTTGTAATTTTGAAATGGCCTGGTTGTAGTTAGTTAACCTTGTCCTTGATTATAGCCTTGAAAGGGGGTTTAAGTCCTTGACCATAATGCTAATATCCTTGGTTTGGCCTGTTGCTTTGAGCTTGCTGCCTTTTAAGGGCTACAAGTTGATTTGACATATTTTACAATAGACTTTTAACTTCATGGAGTTCATTAGATGGAATAGTAGCTGGCTTCTCAATAATGGGTAGGGGAGCAATTAGGGGAGTAATAATTAGAATTAGGGGTAGCATTTCTGGGAAGAGTGGCATGTGAGGTCTAGGGGCTATTTTCCCAGCCTGAACCAAGCAATTTTTGGCTACTATGGCAATGTCATAAGTAGCTGGCAGTATATGTCCTCCCATAGATTGGATCATCACATCAATATCACTATTTAATGCCTTTAAATAGTATAAGAAAGTGTAGTTGAGAGTCAGTCTTACTAGGATGGGAATTCTATCCCATGTCTTTTGAAAATCCATGTTGAAGTCCTGCATATACTCATGTGAAGCTCTCTTTATAGTCATCAGTTGCTCAGCAAGTGAGAGACCATCACTCTTTTCCCCAAAATGATCTGTCAACTGAGTGCCTAATTCATTCTAGGAATGTATTGAATTCATAGGTAAGGTGACGTACCAGTCAAGAGCTTTGCCTTTCAAAGATAAGGTTAACAGTCTAATGGTAATGTTTTCTTTTATTAAATTGTAAATATTGCAAAGGTTGGCAAAATTCCTAATGTGCTCAATGGCTATAATATGTCCCACTCCATCGAAAGAAGGTACATTCTTGAGAGCTATTCTCAAAATTAGATTATACCATGGGAGATTTAAGGGACTCTCACCATAAAAAGCCACAAAAGGCAATGCCATGGATATGATTAGTTATAACTGAGGTTCTATTACAACTGTGTCTCTTATAACAGGGCTTGGAGGATTGATTGTTGGATAAGGATGGGTCCTTTCAAATCATACTCTTTTAGCAGAGTTTATAGGCAATTCAACAAAATTGAAAGGAACTCCTTTTGAAGCAGACCTGGTGGTGACCTTAGGCATAGAAACTTAAGACACTGGTCTAAATTTGAAAACTAAAACTCTTACCAGTGGAGTCACCAGATGCTAGAAAACTTTAATTCATTGTATCAAGACTAGCATCAATCTTGAATCTTAATGAGTTGTCAAAATGTGTGTCCCACTGAGTGTGCCCAAACTACTGACTTAATAAATTGCACCTAGGGCAAGGAGATTAAACTCCTACCTTCTCCTCGTAACATGCAAACTCCCCTCTCACCTGTGGGACTAGCGAAGCTGGAGGGGAGAGTCTCTAGGTAAGGGCTAGCTCCCTCTAGTGTATCATTATTTATTCCAACAAGTGCAAAATATAGGTATATATAGATATAGATAGATATAATGGGGGGATGAAAAGGGAAAGGAGAGTATAGGAAAACAAACCTACTCTAATGAGGTGATACACCAAAATGAAATGACCTTCTCACATCCACTCTTGAATCAGACAAATACATACATACACTCAGTCTTGGTAGAAAGACCAGGCTATAGGAAATTGGTAGGGAGGTTCTTATTAAAACACAAGAATAGGGACTCACCAATATGCTATGAAATACATACTATAAATGACTTCCTCTATTTTATACTTTCAAATAGAGCTCTCCTCCTGTCAGCTGCAAAAAATGGTGCCCTATGGATAACTGTTGTGTTGGTGCTGAACCTGTGAGAGCATCAAAAGGCAATGACTAAACACAAATCAAACACTCAAGACATACACAAAATATCCATCCAAGAAGAGGTAAAAAATTATCTTTATTTAATTCAGGTGAAAATTTTAGCAGGGCTGCGACTTGTAAAATTGTCAAAAGATGATTACAAATGAACAAGTTGTGAACTTATATGGAAAAAACAACAAGGAGACTCATTGGCACTCATTTGAAAGTGAGCATGTCATGTCCCTCATTGGGAAGAAGAAAACACTATTGTTGATGTCATCATTTTGCTAGAACCATGCTGGCTACCTTATCTCTTCTTTATTTTGTCTTATTTGCTTACTCGGCCCCTAGGGCAAACTTCCCAGTGGGTCACTTCATTTTGGCTCCTGGTTGGTGATTTCTCAATTTTGAATACAAATGGTTAACTTCTTTTTTAACTTTAATTTCCTCTAGGACGTCCTCGTGATTAGCTAGATTTGGGTCACCTACCAATTTCTTTTGTTATCCTCGGTGGGTCCCTCGCTTGGCACTAGACTGTCGGTCGGGCCTCTAATATGTTTTGTAGACCTTTCTCAGGATCCCATGGGCTTATATGTTTTGTTATCTCATGGAATTTTGTCTACAAATGTTTTCTTGTGAACAAAAGTCTGCAAAAATTCTTCTGTGCTTTGACTATGGCTTGTATGTTCACCTTGGACTTTTGTTCACAAATGTTTTCCCATGGATAAAAAGTCCACAAAAATTCTTTTTTGCTTTTGTGTTAAGCTGTGGGCTTTGGTTTTGCTACACCCAAATTTTTATTGGAGCCACCCCTGACCTTTGATCATTTCCTTTTATAAATGTTTGAAGGTACTGCCTTAAGTAACCATGCACGCCAATGAGCTAGGCTGATGAGCCAATGAACCAGGCCCATCTAGAGTTGAGGAAGAACAAACCACATGCTGATAAATCAAGGGGCCAAACCAATGAACCAAGATGATGAACCAAAGTGTTGAATTGAGCTGGAATAAGGCCATTGGACTTTGAAGAAGATAAAGCAAATAAAGTGAATGCTGATAAACCAACTAGTTGAACCACATGAATGAACCAATCATGTTGAAACAAGTAGAGAAACATTGGCATTGAACTGTGTAACTTGGAAATGATTGTTTTTGAAAGCAAGGGGAGAGGGCGAATGATTTTGGCTTGTGGACGAAAATTGGTCAATAGTATCCAACACTTGATCAATGAATGAAAGCAAAAAGTAATCCTTCTTGGTAGATGTATTTAATTCTCATTAGTCAACACAAATATGTAATTTACCTTCTTTCTTAGGGATAATGATCAAGGGGGATACCCATTGGCTATCCAAAATAGGATAAATAGATTTTGCATCCAAGAGTTTTTGCAACTCAATTTTAACAATATATTTAACTACAAGATTCATTCATCATTGGGGTTATTGAATATGTTTGTATTCTTCTTTAATGTAAATGTGATGAGTGAATACATCTAGGGGTATTCCTCTCATGTCATGGTAATCCCATGAAATTTAATTTGTGTTCCTTATTAGCATTATAATTAACAAACTTTCTTGTTGGGTTGTTAAAGAGGTGTTGATGTTGAGAGGTTTCTTTGGTAGGATTTCTACTTACTTTGTTAAAGAAATCACGGTTTCTATGTTGGTGATTAAAATACTATAACTACATTTATGGGGAAGTAATTGATGGAATGTCAAAATGTCTCTTATAGTTTCAAAAAAATCATTCTCAAGAAAGGTATTTTTAAGAGAACATGGTGTATATTCCAATAGGTTTATGACTATAACATCTAGTCAATAGGTGTTTTACAAGATACTAGTAAGGACAGTATCTTATTCTTAGGCCTAAAAAGCTACGATCTAATCAACTGTGTGGAGAGTCTATAAGGAGACAACTTCCTCAAATTCATTAATCCAAGGTGTTGGGCCCTCATTCTAGGAAGGTTGAGATGGTGGATACAAAACTAATTTCTTGGTGTCATTTCCATTGGAAATTAGCATTTTTCCTGACTTGCAACCAATAAAAGCATCAGTAGTGGCCAACCATGGGTAGCCAAGGATAACAGGAAAACCACCCAAAGTTATTTTTAGCTATAATACAATAAATTCTAATATATATTTCCAAGATTCCATAGTGATAACAAGGTCCTCGATAATCCCCTTAGGCTTAATAGTTGATCTATTAGCCATCTAGAGGAGGGTGGGTGTTAGACAAAGAGTGATAAGTTTTAGTTGTTGCATGGTCTCCATGATCATCACATTGATGGTTACATCCAAGTTGGTTAAATTATTAGAGATGGGTTGGCCATGGATGCTAACATTAACTATAGGACTTCTCATATTAGAATATTTTTGGAGAATTATATTTCCAAACATAATATCCACTAGTTGGCCAATAACTTGGACTGTTTTAGGATCCTTCTTCTTTCTTCCTAGTTTTTTCAAACATATCTCTCTAAAAACTTTATTGTAGATAGGAACATCCTTTATTTCTTGAAAAAGTGGGATTTTGATGCACACATTCTTGAGTTGTCATAAAATATCAAATTTAGGCTTTAGTTTAGGATGTGATATGCTCAATCTCTTCAAAAAATGAGGATTGTTAGTGTTTTTTTAGATGGACTTGGCTCAATATTGATCACATGTTATGGATTAGTATGGATTAGAGGTGGTTAAAAGGGTTATGTGATTATGGGTGAGGTGGGTTGTAGTATAACTCAACCTGAGTGAAGTTGAACTTGATTATCATCCAAGGTATATGTTGGATATTGCATTATTTCAATGGATTGTGTTGGTTGAACTAGCTTATTGGTAGGATTGGGGATGGGTTGGGTAGGTAATTAAGTGGCTCAAATAGGTTTCTAAGTGTTTAGCATTATGGCCTATTTTTTTATGGTTTTTGCATTTGTTGGGGAAAACCTTGATTACCTCTCCATTACTATTTTCATGGATTAGAGGGATAAAACCATGTTGTGTTTTGGAATTGTCTAGGTTGAGGTTGTTGTCCATTTTGTTGCATCTATAACTAATTCTAGGGTAGCTACCAATTTATTTCATACAGATTTTGATTAGATACATTCATCCAAAAATGATATTGAGGATTATTTGAGAATTAAGAATTTACAAACATAGATTTTGATGGCATACCTAGTCTTTGTACTCATGGTTTCCATTGAGCCATAAAAATGCTTGATTCTCATATTCTCCTATGGCATGTAGCTCCACTACCTTAGGATTTTCCTTGGTTATGATGGATACTCAATCTTTCATAGAATTACATGTGAAATCCACCTTCTTCTTTTTGCATTTAGGGAAATAGGTGGCTAAGGCTTTCTCAATTTCTTCTTACTTCTTCTATGTATGTAATGTATCAAGCTAAGTATCTAGGTGGTTGATAATGTCCTACTTCATGTCTTGGAGAAGTTTACTAAATTCACCTTTAGACTATCCTACTATATATTCTACAAGAAGGGTTTTCCCCTTGCTTTTGTTCATGGTTGATTTGGAGTAGTTTGTACATAAAACTATTAGTTCATCAAAAGGTAGTGTAGAAACATCACCATCATACATTAGATTTAGTGCCTCTAGAAATAATCTCTAATCCCTTTAAGTAATATTATTTTGATCAATTCCTTGTTTATTGTAGACTACTTTGATTTTTTAAAGTTGAACAAAAATCTCTCCATATATTCCTCTAATGATTTATCATTAGCTTGCATCATTTAGAATATGCCATATCTCTTATAGTTTCTATCCCTATAGAAGTATTTGTATTTCATCAAAAACTTCTCTTTCATTTTTTTCCAAGTAGAAATGGCATCCTTTCCAAATCCCATGAACCATCTAGGTGTTGCATCTTTGAGTTTTTCTATAAATAATTTGAGTTTCTGAGCATCTTTATTATAATCATAGCTACAACATAAGATGTCAAACTAAAAAAGAAATGTATCTAGATACTCATATGCTTTTTCCCTAAAGGTAGGTAGAGCAGAATTAGTAATATTCTTCATGAGACAATTTATGTTAGGAGTAAGGATAAGAAATTCAAAAGTCATAGACTCATTGGTATTGTTTTCTTCCTAGTGATCCCCCATGAATACTCTCTGTGTTGGTATATGGGAGGTTGTTGCTACCCATCAATCAAAATTTCTATCAATTATTTTATTTCTTGGGGTGTAAAAATAGAGACTTTATATTTTCCTTAGGAATGTATGGATTCCTATACAATGGGGATGGTGTGGAGGTTTTAGAAGATTTATCTAGTGTCTCAGCAAAGACTTTTTCTAAATTGGAAGATTCTATTGGCCTGGTGTTTCTCCTAGGAGAAAGAGTAGCCTTAAATGCCTCCTTAACAAGAAATTTGGGAAATGAAGGGAAGAAAAATTTATATTATTAATTATGAGGTGATAAGGTGGGAACTCTCATATTTGGTACATGTGGGTCTCTTCCAATCATATAAACCTCTTTCAGGTCTCCAGTTTGTGCTACTAGTCCAACCAAAAATTCTTCCTTTTCTACCTCTTCTATTAACAATTTTAAGTGATCTTCAATAATTCCTTCATGTTCCTTAGTTACTTCAAGATTAATTTCATATATTGTAGAAATGTTAAATGATTTAGGAAAACATCTTCCTATATAGTCCCCTTCACTTTACATATGTCAACCACTTTTTTTTTTTACTTTTTTCCCACCGTGCCTACATAGGGTTAGTAATATGGGATTTTTTTTTAAATTTCCACTATAATAATTAAAAAAATATAAATATAATTATGAAATAAAAAAATCTTTAATCTAAATAACAACAAGCTTTGTAAATAAAAATAATAAACATCTAAAAACAATTACTATCGAGATTAAAGATTAAAATTGAGTGACACCCTTCCTTGACAATAGTGCCAAAAATGACTAGCATCTAATTCAGAATTGGACATACCTATCTAGATCAAAACAAACAAGTAGAGTTACCATGGACCTATACCTTCTACTTTATTTAAATATCAACCCAAGGATGTAGACTTGATAGGATGATGTCACTGTATGTGCACACTCAATCTTCTAATTTGACCTTCTACTAATTATTATCTAAGATGTTGGAATCACACAGTAAATGAAATGCTATAAATTACACATCAACATAATACTATGAAATAAATTCTTATACATTGGAATCTTCCTTAAATAAATCTAAGCAAGAATATAAATCACATAATATAGAATTAAAACACATAATGCTTAAATAAAATGCTTAATGAATAAAAGAGATCAAATAACATGATTAGTTATTAAAATGGGTTGGATTGTTTCAGTAGAGCTTACAAAGAGGGATCTTCCTCTTTTTGTCTTCCATCTTAAATCCTTCCTCTAACAACACTTGATTT
This sequence comes from Torreya grandis, assembly GCA_037957365.1. Lineage (NCBI taxonomy): Eukaryota > Viridiplantae > Streptophyta > Pinopsida > Cupressales > Taxaceae > Torreya > Torreya grandis. The sequence continues at coordinate 482,742 of JARHVA010002263.1, forward strand.
AATTAAGAAATGCTTGTTCATATTAATCAAGCATGCAATAATGAATTTATGTAGGACATTAAAATAATGATTGCTTGAGAAAATGTAAATATGATAATTTATAATCAACATATACTCCATCTCAAATATACTTCTACATATTTATATACCACAAAGGATAATGTTTTATACAAAACAATATATATTCTATTCTAAGAGACGTTAGATTTAGGATAATCATAATTGTCTCCTTTTGCTAAAGTCATTTGTCATTTGTATTATGTAATATTATTGTAATAAAAATAAATCTATTTAATTATTCAACCACTTCCTTATTAGGCTCCATGGTGGTTATAGTTGTTTCTATAAATTAGTTAGAATAGAATCAAAATTTGATCATCTGTGGCTTTGGTCATGCAGTGCTTTTAGGATGGTTTATGTAATGAGATTCCTTTGTTGCAGGATGTTTTGTGTTATATACCTATTTATCCAAAACATATTTAAAACAAATCATATAAAAACATCCTAAGCAAAAGATAATTATTATATATTTAATTCTAATACATAATTCTAACTATTTGAAAGAGTTTGAAAACAAAATGCTATTGTCTTTTAAGTAAGCAACAATATGGAAAAGTGTTCAAAACCATGATAAACAAGAGGAACAAGTGTAATGGATGAGGAAAAGAAATAAGACATGTCTAGGTCTCATCACCTACTCCCTATCATGTTCTCTTCTTGTTTTTACCATCCTAATGTCTCTTTCTTATTATAAGCTTGTCATTCACATCTTCTACCTTAATTTCCTTCATCATAGCTATTCCTTCTTGCTTGAATGTCAAATCAATCATATATTTACCTTGAATATTCTCTTTATAGACTATAAATTCAATATTATATTCCTCACCCATTCTTCTCTTTCCTCAAGCACTTCATGTGATTCCTACTTTTTAGCTGAGCTAATGAATTCTTCAAAAAATCGTATAGTGTCTTTGTACAACACATCATCATCCTCTTCAAAATACTCATCAAAGATTACATTTTCTTAATTACCTATTATGCCTTTGCCTTCTCTATCTCCTATTATTTTATTTCCATCTTTACACTCTTCTTCACCAAGGAATTCACCATCTTTAGGGTGACAAAATGCTTCACCTTCATCATTATCTACACTTTTCCATTCATCTATTTATTCTTCTTTATGGATTGTTGTCCATTCATCTTATTTATGCCAATCATACTCCTCACTTTTTAGTTCTTTACTTAAATTCAACCATAACACATCATTTTTAGAATAAAAATTTCGAGGCTTCATTTCCTCTCTCTCCTCCTTCATGGCTAGTTATGTTTCCATCTCCTTCAACTACCTTTCCATATATTCCATCACTTGCTAGTTTGATTTCTCTTTCATTATTTATATGAAGCTACACTTAACTCTTTTCCTAATCTTGATTCCACACTATAAACTATATATATTCCACATCCTCAATAACTCTCTTTCCATTCTTTCCAATGCATTCTCTATCTCCTTAATCTCTTTCTCCATTTCTCTCTCACTATGGACTTCATATTTGACCTTGTCTCTCACTTTTCTCTCTACTTCTCCTCTCATCTTCAACTTGAGTACCTCTCTTGGGTACATACTCTCTCTCATATTTTTCCTCACTTGGACCACTTATTTTGTTCACACCTATAACCTTTCTCTCTCTATCAGACCACACTTGGGCCTTTCCACCTATTGTTATTCACACTAGACTATCTTCTCCTTCTCAAGCTCTCTTTATGATCTTATCTCTCTCAATTGAGCTTGTTAATAGATCACTTTTATATAGATATAACACCACCTAAAAATATCAATCATACATTCAAATCACTAAATCAATCACAAACCATACCTTTTTTATCTCTTAAATATCAACAATACTCTATGTCATTTCCTTCTTGCCTCTCACCTAAAATATCCTGATCAATCATGAAACATACATTGATCATCAAATTATTACCTTTACTAGATTATTACCAAATATTTTAAATATCTATGATACAAAATGATGTAGAGAAATTACCTCATCCTGTAATACTTCACTTTTCTTTGCTTGCAAACTTGGAAAGCTTCGTTTTCCAATAATAGACTTATCTTATTCCACTTGACCAAATCATAATAACTTGTTTAAAAAAATTATAAAACAATCTATCACATTTTTCCTAAACATATCAAACTACTTTCATCATTCATTCACTTTACTTTTCACCTTCATTCATTCATTCACTCTTTCTACATTCATTCATTACCTACAATATTTTAGGCATTATGCAATTTATTTGGTCATAAGCTCACAATGGTTTTTGATTAATAATACATTATATTTATTATTCCATAGTCTCATTTTAACTCTTATCACATTCTCTACGTTCCACAATACATTCAATCATACCTATATAACTCTGCCCTATCTTGTGACCCACTCTTGTAGCCCTTTTTGTTAGAAATTTGACCTATACAGATTAGTACAAAAGTATTTGGGGAAAAATTCAACTAAATTTATTACCCTCTATCCTAATACTTCTTTCCATGAAGTCTCATCTTATATTAGATCAGAAAACTAGACCTTTTTCACTCTTTAATTAGGTATGTTAGCCTTTATAGAACCTCTTTTACTTACAATCATCCATAAATGTACCCTCTTATATGGAACCAATTTGAAATTTATAAAATGTATTAGTATACATTCTTACCTAAAAAATAACCAAGATTCATAATTTTTCAAGGGTTCAATCTCTCACAAATGGAGAAACTCTAGTTCTAGGGTTGCATTAGCCTACACAGTCATATGGCCTTACAAAGTACCATAAAAGGAGTTACATAATGTTTCAAAAAATAATATTTGTTTTGAAAGGTCTATTTTGATATATTACACATAATCCACTAATTAGGTACTCAATTCATAATCCAATAATTAGGTACTCACTTCTAATCCACTATCCATCTTTTCAAGTAAGTTAATATCACTCTATGCATGTAGATATAATGAAACTACAACCTATCTATGTATAGAGAGATCACAACAAATAACAGCATTCAAGAAAGATGACCTAAGCTTCTAAATACCTCTATACAACTTAACCTAGCTTTTATATCATTCATAATCCATCTTACTAATCCATTCCTTTCATAGATCAAATTCATAGCCCCATTACACTATGCCTATTTTAGGAAATAAGGGTCTCTCCTTAAAAGGTCTACGTACAAAAGAAATAAATCTCTTGATATATATATATATATATATATATATATATATATATATATATATATATATATATATATATATATATATATATATATATATATATGATTATTTAAACTACTATAAATACTTCATTTCCTTTTGATAACATGAGAAATAACTACCCACATATGTATTTTTTCATTTAGACCAACTTAGTTAGAATATAGACATTGAATGAAAATCAAGGTTTCTTCCTTAAAACCCTTACACAAGGTATATTAATGAGAAATTATGAGTAACAGATGCTTTCTCACTAGCTATGGTATTTCATAATCTCAACACATAAAAGAAAAACCTTCAAGGGGCATAAAGTACCATGATTAGATTCCATTAATTACCGCTATTACAAATACAGTCTATGAACATGAACACCATACAATATCTAAATAGTAATCTGTATATTATCCTTCAAGAATAGGGGTCAATGGAAAACCTTCATTCTATATAGATTTATTATATTCACTATATTCAATTTATCCATCACATTATATTCATATAATCTTTAGTTTATTACACAATAAAAACTTACACAATCTAACTCATATTTTGGTAGACCTTCATTTTCTATTATTTTTCTCTACCTATTTTCATCCCCCCTTCCTATAGATGACACACACACTATATATCTCCTTTTTATATTGAAATAGACACTAAAAACATGTTCCATAACCATTTATTGAATAAATAAACTTCAAACTATCAAAAAACCCATGTAGGGTGATGACCATTTAGACTACCATCTCTCACTATCAACATGACATAATGACTCAACATAATCTTAGGACTCTTAAAAGACCTTATAGGTCTATTACACCATAATTCAACATGACATATAATTATAACCCACATATACCATCTAAACATACTCTTAATCCCTCATTACAATCTTGAAAATTTAAATCAAGAAAAGGTGGGAAAACTTAAAATTCAAATTTGACTCATTGTCAAGACTCCAAACCACATGTAACTAACTTTTTGGGAATTACTAAGATGCCCCTGCATGACAATATCAATATGAACATAATCTTATTATTAAGTTTAACATGCTTGATTGTGAATCTACTTCTACTCCTATTAAAGTTTGTATTAAACTCGGTCCTAAACCTTCATGTGAAAAATCTAACTCTACTTTATATAGACAAATTGTTGGTAGTTTGATTTATCTAACCATTACTAGGTCAATTATTTTATATGTTTCTAGTATTTCTTCTATATTTATGTAGGATACATAGTTGGCCCATTATAAATTACTTAAATTAATTATTCATTATATCAAAGGAATAGTTAATTTTGGTTAATTTTGTTCTTCCATTGATAATGCTAAAATATATGGTTATTGTGATGATGACCATGATGGTGATACTATAGATCAAAAATCTACTTATGGATATGTGTTTAAGTTTGATTCAGGAGCTATCACTTGGAGAAACAAGAAGCAACCTATTGTCTCTATCTCTTCTACTAAAGTAGAGTACAAAAGTGCTATGGAAACTACCAAAGAAGCCATGTGGTTATGAAGGTTGTTGGAATAACTTAATTTGGATGTTTCTCATAATACCATCATTTATTGTGATAACCAAAGTTGTATATCTCTAGTGAAAAATCTAGTGCATTGCTAAAGAACTAAACATATTGAAGTTCAAGTGCATTTGATGTGATAGAAAGTCCTCAATGGTGATATTGATTTGAATTTCTATCCTACAAATGAACAAGTGGTAGATATATTCAAAAAACCACTTGGTGTTACCAAGTTTGGTTAGTTTCATATGATGCTAGGCCTCTCATAGTTTTGATTCAGGAGTGTGCACGACAATGCCACTTTCTAACATCCATGTGATCCTTATTATTCTCTATACTTCTATTCAATATAAATCATTATAAACTTTGTGTGGAAGTTGTGTGATTTAAGTAAACTTCATGTGGAAGTTTTAATTTTGTACCCCAATACATAAAATCATATTTTCTATTCGAGGTCCTTATGTTATAAAGGTTTGAAATATGCTTAGATGATTATCTATGAGAAACTATGAGATGTAGTCTCAATATCATGCTAGTCTATACTTACTTTTTACTAGTTTATGGATTATAATTCCTTTTGTTTTAAAAGGTGATGTTTGGCATGATGAAGTTGTTTTAAATCCTTCAATTGTGTGCATATTATAATTCATGTATTAATGCGACTATTACATTTATCCCCACTTAGATTTAAGGGGGAGTGTTAGAACATCTAATGTCCAAATGGGCTAATTTATACCCTTATTATACTTTGGTTTATTATTAAATAATAATAATTTATTATTTATTAAACACAAGGTGAAAACCACATGTAAATAAATAATAAAATATTATGATTTATTATTAACCAATTAATTTAATTATTATCAATAAATATGGACCCATTGGTTAAAATGGTCACCTCCCATCACATTTTATTACAAATATGGTCTTATTCCTATTGTATTATTCATGAAAATACAATTGGTGAATTTAATATTTACAAGTGGCAAATATTTACAAAGGTTCTATAAACACTTATGTGAATAAGTGAGAAGGGAAGGATTTGTATTGGGTTACAAATTTTCCCAATTATTGAATATCATATTCATGGGTTTTTACCTCTTAGAGTTTTTTCCAATTTAAATTCTTGTATACTGTGTCAATTTTGTGTACTCTTTGCCATCATTTATTTATCTAGATCCAATCTATATTGTATATATATTTTATATTCTATTTATTTATTCACTTTTAACCTATAATAATTCTAATATTATGATTGATATATAAATATTGAAGAATTAGGGAATATAAGTCAGTTTTATGAATGATTTAGTGAGATTGATAGGTGTTTGCTTGGTAGATGCTAAATGGATAAACTAGTGGGATTGTTTTATTTTTATACCATAACTTTTTAAATTATATAATAAAATGGTTATTTAAGATAAATAGGATGACCCATACATATTTAAATATTATAAAACTCTCATCTTTATAAAGTATATACACTAGCATCAAAATTGGGAAACTAATGTTAATGTTAGCGTCCTAGAAGATAAAGATTTATTGAAGATCTGTAACTGATAGTTAAAGATATTTATCAAATTTTAAGCATAATGTGGGATATATTTATTATTTTATTATTATATTAGGGGTTTAATATAATTTAATCATATATTCATAACAATATGGTGAATGTGAGCTTTGTGGAAATAGAAAGGTCTTAAACTGAAGGGTTGAGCTATGAGTTATATTTTACATGTGTAAAAAACTAGTTTATCATGTAAAATAAAAATTTAGAATCTACATTCCCATTATTTAATATAATAATTAAAAATGATGAATTTACTGGGTTAACATAAATAAATGTGTATTGTGGTGTGTATAGCACACCTTGATTTGACTTGAGACCGATTTAAATATGTTATATGTATGTATTACACCTATGTTTTGATGCAACCATGTTTCCCATTGATAATTTTATTTTTTAATTATGATTCCTATCTAAATCATTTGATATAGGTTCACAACTTAATGTTAGATAATCAAGAGGGGAATTGGAGGGTGATCATGTCCTTAATCCAATATAAGGAGGAATTGTGCTAAGGTCATCAAGAATATTAAATCTCTATCAAATAACTAGTTTTATACATAATCTAAATAATATATCTAATGTAAAACAATTTAAATGGTATAAACATATCAACCTAAAAAAATAATTAGTGTCAAGGCCATCAATGGAATTGAATCTTGATCATACTACTCAAAGGCTACAAATGTTGTAGTGTTTACAATAGTATATCAGAGGAACAATGAATTAAATTTGACTAATAATGATAAGAATTAAATATATCAAGATAAATATTAATTAATACAACACACTAATAAATATAATTAATAATAATGATAATTAAAATGTAATATATATTATAAAAATATTCAAATATCATTCATACACTTGCTAATTTCTTGTTTTCTTTTTTATTATCCTAACTTCATTCCTTTATATCTCAAATGAATATTCAACTTTTTTAACTTATCTAATTCTCTAATAAATTTTATACTTCCTTTTTGACATGTATACAATTAATTCCTCATTTATTTAAACTAATACAACTCCTTATGCCTATGATAATTCTCACCCAAATAAAAATAGGTGTCTCATCCTGAGATACTTAGACCAAAGTTATAGAGTGTGATATGAGAAAAAAATCAACATGAAAGGAATAATGTAATGAAAATTTATCACATGGATCACCAATTAATTTTTGGAATGAGGCAATAAAAAATAAAGTAAATAAAAATAAAAATCAATGATTATTCAAAAAGTCATTAATAATGACACTTGAAATATTGCATTTTTACCAAAATGGATCTCGTGTCATGATCAGGGGATGTATAATAAAATAAATTGGATGAGAGAAAATATGACATGCCACATCAATATCCTCCATCAACCAAACTAATTTTTTGATCCATTAAATTTCTAACATCAAATCATCATCATTGATTGTAATTAATTCATTGGGTAGAATGATGCATGGATAACTCAATGCATTTAAAGCAACGTGTCACATTGATTCATATGTGAAAAGACATATAAATAAGGACATGAAGAAAAAAATTACATTACACTTTTTTTCAAATAATATCCCTTTGATATTTATCTCTAATTCATTCATTTATGTGTGGATTGTTTTTTAACAATAGTTCATCCAAAGGTAGTATTAAAATGTTACAAGAATGGTAACCATGTATCTTTCATAGATGTTTATCCCCATAATAGATGAAAATAATAAGAAATGGGAATTTTAATTTCAATTTTAAAAATAAAATACTATGATCCAACCTATTTTGCTTCATAAACATAAACTAAGCCAATTTTTCATCCAAAAGTAACACAATGAGGAGTCTTAACTATCCAACACCCCATGTGAGGATCTAATGCAAAGTGACTCATAAATATCCCTACATTTTTAAAATTAAATTAAGTTATGATGAAAATTATTATATGATACAATTAAAGTGTGATCCATATATTTGAGGATGTCATGATATTAATAAATACAATGACCGTGGCATAGGCAATAGGACTTCTAGCTTGAGGTAAATATCCTCAACAATATAAATCCAAGTCTCCTCCCATCCACTCAAATACTAAAGACAAATACATTAGGGAATATAATGGGTTATTATAAAATATGGGAAGGATTATTTTTTTGAATTATCACTAAATTCATCACAAAGAGCTTTTGTTAGAGCACTAAAAGTGCAAGGCAGGCTACAAAAGGGGCCATTTATATTACATATCAAATGATCCAAATAAATGAAGATTTAAAATAACTATAATTTTTTGTATCTAAGTTCATAATCAACATTGATAAGGTTTTAAATGGAACATTTAAGGTGTTCCAATACTATTTCTTGGTATTACTAGTCTACTTTACATAGTGGAAGTATCCAAATGGCCTAGTGAACTTGAATATGGGTTTCTAGCCTAAAATCACATTTTCTAACATTTATTTGACCAAAACATTCAAATAATATGAATATATCATTATATTCAATGCATGGTGGGTGTAATTTTATCAAATCATCCTTTCACACCCTGAGGAACCCTTAGATGTTATGTAGTAGTTGGGGAAATATGTTACAATCACTAAGCTCCATGATAGGATCCAAATCAGAGTTCTTGATTTTGCAAAGACACCAATGACTTCTTTTTCATTATTCATCAATATGTTAGATGTGAAAGTATAAGTACTATGAAAAAAATCCCTATTCATTCACTCCACTCCACCACTATGAAGCATACCTCTAGGAGCGTAGTATCCATTCACTCAATAATCAATAACACAACTAAAAGTAGAGGTGCATGTACCACTAGAAAGAGAAGTAGCCCAATTGCAAAATATTTTAGGGAAGAGTAAGACACCCATGCATATATAATCACCACCTCCAAAAAATAAGAATATGTATACTAATAAATGCTATAATTTTTATATCAATGTTCCATAGATCATTACATAATATGATCTTCTGTAGTTGGGTGTCACAGGGGAGGATATATACAAATCAATGATTGAGGAAATATGCGTTGAGTTTTATGAGGAATAAGAATAAAAAGTGTTTTTATTTTAGAAATTAGTGTGCATTTTAAAGTTTGAAATAATGTTTTGAATATCCTTTTAGTGGACATTCCCACACCTCCTACATTCATAATTATTTATATAGTGGTAGAAGATCAAGAATACATACATAGGATGGCTGAAATTTTTGATGGAACTCTAGACACAAGGTCTTCATGGGTAGAAATAATCTCACAACAAAAAGGATCCCCATAATAGTAATTGATATACAATCATAGGACCCATACTATGCCACATTTATGATTAAAAATTATAGGTAATATGTATTCCTCTCTTGAACTATAACTAATTGATTAAGTTGAACCAAAATAGGCTTCGATGCTAGAAAAATAACCCCAAGAGATGATATAGGATTACAATTGGTTGAATAATACTTTGGTCTCTACAACTATAAAAGTCCACCATCATGTAGATTCATCATGATGGAATCAACATCTTTATCCACAAATTCATATTCATTCTCATCTTTGAATTACTCAAATCCTATGCATGAGTCCCAATCTAATACACAACCATATATGGAGTAATAAACCACACAATCATATCTTATAATGTAAAAACAAGATATTAAATATCAACTCAAGAAGGATAAGGATCAAAATGAAACTATGAATAAGGCTATAAAAAAGAGAATAAGACAAGGAAGAAGGAAAAGAAGAAATGTCTAGAAAAAGTTTCATGTAAGGCTATTAAAGAGGATGAAGAATAGAAGAGGTGAGAGGAAGAAAAGAAAAAGCAAGAAGAAGAGACTGAGGAATTTGAAAGAATAAGAAAATCAAGAAGAAAAATAAATACATAAATGGAATACATAAGATAAAACATTAGCAAAGGTCGAAGAAGAGGAGAAAGATAAACAAGTCCTAAAAAATTAGGAGGAAGCACAAAATCATACTTGAGAGCAAGCAACCAAAGACCAGGTAGAGGTAGCTTCAAAAGTAAAGGCAAAAGCTAAGCACAAAATTTAGGAAGAAGTCATAACAAAATATGTAGTAGACTTTCCCAAGAGGTGGTGATGCCTAAGGTCCAATAGCCATATTCTACATCACAAGGCTTGAGTTCCACTCAAGGGGGTGTGAAAGAATAGGTGTTCCATCAGAAAGCAAATTTATCTAGCCAATATTTGTGGGATATACTTTCACCCTCATGTAGATTGAAAAGCCTCTCACTTCCAATGGAACAGATAAATAAGGTACCTCCAACTCCTGTGGCTTCCACTTTAGATCTTGTGACAATGGTACTATTGACCAAATTATGGCCCTTCATGCCAAAATTGGACACCCCTTATTTGTCAAAAATGTTTGATTTTATACCTTTGTCCAAGACTAGTATGCAGGTTTCATTCAAAAGAAGTGTTCTTATACAAAGTTGAGGTCTTTTACATGTAAAAAACCCAAGTGTTTTCCTTTTGATAGCTTTTTTCTTTAGTCTTTTGGATAATTCCTTCACAATGAATTCTTTTGAAAATTTTGCTTTGGTCCTTTGCTAAGTGTTATTTCTCAAACTTTTCATTTGTTAGAATTCTTGTAAAGGGTAAGTTGAATCTTTCCCAAAGGAAACTTTCTCACAAAAAATGGCCTAGACAAGGCTTATGAAGGGTATGTTTCCTTTCAAAAGGGACACTTTAACTATTAAGAAGGACACTTTAGATTTGTTTAAAGTTCTTGAAGAGTATTCTTTCCTTTCAAAAAGGTCACTTAAAAATATTCTAAAGGGAATTTGAAAAAATCAAAAGGGATGTTTTCAAAAAATTTGAAAGATTTTTTCTACAAGAAAGTGGACCTTTTTAAAAAAGTCTGAAGGGTCACTTACAAAATCCTATAGGACCATTTTAAAAATATCAAAGGACACTTGCATTTTTATGGTCACTTTCAATTTGAAGGGGTCATTTACATTTCTCTTGAAGGGTATGTTCCTTTAAAAAGGGCCAAATAAGAAGTTTGAAGGGTCATTTACATTTTTTTGAAGGTATGTTTTCAACAAGTTGAAGGGCACTTTTATTTTTGTAGAGGGCACTTAGCAAAAAATATAAAGGAATTCGTTCAAAAAATTTGTCTGAATGAAATGAGAAATTATTCCTTGAAAAAAATTTGAGAGGAAAGGAAGAAGAGATTAAAATAATTCTTTTAGGAAAATTGTCGAAAAGAATGTTGAAGACAAGAAATCTAATGAAATACTTAAAGGTGACATCCCATAGAATGTCAAGTTCAAACTATGGAAATTAGCCATTGGGATTCAAACAAAAGATGATAGCCCATAAGAAGTCAATTTTGAACTATGAGGAATATCCATTTCTATTTAAAATACTTGATGGGAACCTGAGGATAGATATAGAAATGACAAATGGCATGAATCCTGATCTCTGATACATAACAAGCATAATAAGTAGGTTGATGGTTCAAGATTGTTTCACCATTATCTAGCTCAATGAGCTAGAAAAGAATAGCTTGCATCAAAATCACATTTCAATAGATGAATCCATATATATAAAAATGAAATTTGGAATATCTTGATTCTACTAGTGTAATCATAAAGGGATATTTTTACAAAAGTTAATCTAACTATTTCTTTTCTCAGGGTGATACATGTCCAAGTGACCCTTGAACTCCCTTGGATTGACCTCTCTCTCTCTCTCTCTCAAAGGCTATATATATGCATTATTTTGGCTTATTTTGGGAGCCTTTGCTGGCTATAGTGAAACTCTGGCCAGATTTGTACTTACATAACTCTTGAAGAAATAATACAAGTTATTTGCCACTCACATGCTGCATTATTGTGTATTGGTCCAAATCGTGTTGTTTGTTTTTAGTGAAAGTTATCTTTCCTAACCTATTATCCTTGATTTCCTATCAAATGTGTAGAAAGAGTATTGTTATAGGTCCTTATTAGTATTCTTTCATAAGTGTATAGACATTTTAAGAAGTGGTTTAAGACATTATTCTTTCCTAGAATTGTTTATTACTCTCCTGAATGTCAAATACCTTCTTGAATCTAACATGTGAAACACTGACGTGATAATTCACAAAAGTTGTGACTTTTGTGTGAAGAAAATTTTTTACTCTTAAAGTAGTGATATCAGTCAAGTGAGAGGATATAAAATATTAGTGCATCACCACTTATTTTCTTAGTTGTTTTCTTTCTCCCTTTTCATACACAGTGTGTAGTTTAGAAGAGATTCAAAGGTGCATCAAGGGGAGCTAGTCCTTAATCTAGAGAGTCATCTTAGTAAAATTATCACCCATATCAAGAGAGATTATTCCATTTTGCCTCTTGGATGAGGAGAACTGAGCATCTCCTTAAGGGTGTAAATCTAAGTGTTAACAGTTTTTGGCATGCTCAGTGGGACTATTGAGTCCATTTATTAAGGAGTTTTGGTGGTCTCCTCAAGACATCAGCCTTTAGAGGCATTTATAATAAACATGAATGGAACTCCACATACATATCTACTAGATGAGTAGCTTAGGTATACCAATTAGAGTTGTTTTCTTGTTTTATACTCTTTTGTGAAATGATTCATGGAGATTTGTGAGTTTGAGCTTCTTTTAACACAAGTTAAGGAGTTATGTCTAGGTTTGCCTTTTCTTATTGATTATGACCAAGTTCTTGTCCAGCCTTATCATGATCCTCATCAAGAATATGCTACCAATTACTAGACCTATCAATTTTTTACTCCATGCAGCCTACCTAGCTCTCCTCCAATCCCTTCCATTGCTAGTTTCAAAATAACTCTCCTTGGTTAACAAAAATACATGCTAGACCTTGACACTAGACATGGTTGTGGTCAAATAATACTTGGTGTTTGTATTTAGAGTGTGAAGAATGCCTTGGAACAAATCAAGGAGTGGATACCCATAGAGGTGGCTAATTGGCCAAATCTTACTTATGAAATGCTTGATGTGTGTGGTTTGATATTTAATCTAGAGGAGAGATTGAGAATTTATGAATAAATCCCATCTTGTCAACCTAATAATTCCACACATTCATCTTCAATGTGCCATCCTTACCTCTTAAAAATGTTATTTCAACCATGTTTCCTAATATCCCAAACCCCTCATGTACTTTCCCAAGTTTCCCTTCTTAGAAATACATCCAAGAAAATAGCCCAACGGAGGAGAACATCATGGTTGAGCAGGTTCATTTATTGGGAGAGGATTTTGAGAGGGAGATATTAAAATTTGAAGCTCATCTTGAAAAGGAGTTTGAATTGGCCAATCAGGGCTTGAGGTAGTCCATCATGGCAAGGGAAGGTAAACTATCTAAACCCACTTCTCTAACTTGTAATCAAAGTGCCAATCCTAAGAGAACTATAGATTTCCTAGACATATATATCACCCCTTCATCAACCTCTCAATCCCATGAAGTCATCCTTGAACCCACCTTTCCTAGATGGAAATATGTGATGGCAGCCAATGAGGAAAAGACCAAGTCATGTTTAAATGGAGAAGTTACTAGGGAAGACAAATTTAGAACCATTTAACTCCCTCCCACCCCTCCTCAATAAGTTATTAAAATCATCCTTCCACCCCTTCCAAATGATCAAGTTTCCCCTCCTAATGTTAGAAATTGTCTTGATACTTGGGAATCCCCTTTGGCCAAGATCCCTATTTTTGAAGTGCCTAAGGTTGATGTCACTAGGAGGGAAGATGAGATTGAAATATTAGATTGGATTGAAGATGAATAATGGATGGGTTATGGTGAGGAAAAGTCAAGTTTTAAGGACATGAAATAAGATTCCCCTTATGTTTGGAAAGATGCATTGGAACAAGTTCTGTTAGACTCTAAAGAAGAAGAAGAGTTGGCCTTTTTTGTCTCTCCTTTTCATGATGCAAGCCAACCAAAATATGATGACATATGGAAAATATTTGATAGAATATGTAATGAAGTTGAATCTCTCAAAAAAACTACAAATCCCTTGGAATTGACCGGTCATAATAAGCAAGAAGATGGGGCTTAAAAGGACATGTGGTAGATTTACATGCAAATGTTCCAAGAGTATGAGGAGGAAAAGACCTAGATCTTAGATAAAAAATCTCAAGATGAGATAAATCAAATACATTTTAAAGAGAAATATCATGGAGAGAGCCTAGATCATAATAAAGTAATCTATGATGATTTTAGGCCTTTTGAAAATAAATTAGAGCTTGTCTCTACATCCACCTATACAACCACCTCCAATAATATTCATGAATAATGAAATCAAGAAAAACCTTAAAATGGTGTTGATACAATGCTCCTTGAAGAGTTTGAAGAGATTATGGGAATGGAAAAGGATGATCAGATCCTTCAAGGAAAGATGAGCTTGTAATAAGTTGTCCCATACATGAATGTTCATATTTGTTATGACAAGATGAAGGTACAATAGTTTGAGGCATGATTTAAAGTTAAAGAGGATCTTGACTACTCTAAAAATACATGGGAAATTGCTCCATTAGATGATGGACAAGGACAAAGAGAAAAGAGGAAGCAAAAGTCATCTAATACCCCATCTAAAAAGAAGCATGCCTAGCACCTTCACTCATCTAGTGAGGAAGGAGACCTAAGATACTTCCATTTTGATCTAGGGAGGGAGGTATGAGCAATATCCATGCACATATTTATTTATTTTCTATTTTGTCTCATGTTTCCTTAAGTGCTTAGTAGCACAAGTGTGTCCTTGTCTTGTATGGGTATTTGTGTATGGAGTTCTTTCCCATTATGTGTTTTGAGGTAAGATTGTTGTCTTATTGAGTTTTCCAAGGTTTGGTCCTGATGTTCTCTAAGTGTAGATTGACTCCATTGGCCCTTAGTCAGATAAGGCTACTAGTATTTAACATAGGAAAGCATGTTACCCCTAGGAGTTGCTAATTTTTTTACCAATGACTTCTAGTTAAATGAAGTCAACCCCTATAATTTTAAACTTTTTAAGAAGCTTTACATGTATCTTATGGTGTCTCAGATTGTCCTATATGTCTTGCTTAGCCATGTCATACTCTTAGTTGAAGTTCATTCCCCTTGAATTAGCCTAGTCAACATGGTCAACTTGGTCAAACTTAGTCAAAAGTCCATTTTGTGTAAATTTGTCCTAACATGGTATTTAAAATGTTTAAATGTGTTTACAAGTCATGAGTTGTTAATTTCCTAAGTTTCATATGTAAGAAGGTGTATTTTGGCTATTTTATAGCTCATTAATGAACTTATATAGACTTATAAAAGGAAAAATTTGTTGCCAAGATTAGTTTCAATGTGGGAGAGGATAGAATAAAGTTAGGATCAGTCAGATGGCAATCAGAGGTTAGTTACAATAAAAAAAATAGGAGTTTCTCCTTGTTTTTAGGAGATTTTAGGCACTTGTACAGCCCTCATGATCAGAAATTTAGCTAAAAACATGGGTTGGGTTTCTCTTAACCTCCCCACATCCATTTACACGTTTGAAATTCAAGTAAAATTCAAAAAATTAATTTGCAACTCATTTTTTCTTCATCTTCCTCTTGGTATGTAAATGAAGGCCAAGTTTAAACACTCACTATGGGCCATACAGTTTGAGTTCAAGGAAATGTTCTTGGGGGTGGATACTACTCTGAGTCTAATTAGTTTTCATAATAGGGTTTTGTGTTTTGATGCCTCTTCCTTTATGAATGATCTTTAAAACTCTAGGTAGCTTTTTATGCCTATTCAACCAAGAAGTGGTCTATCTTTGAATCTATTTTAACTTCTCTTACTTTGGATTGATGGAATGGTTTGTTTTAGATGATTTCACGTGTTTTTAAGTAATTTATTATGATTATTTATGTGTTTTAAGTTTCAAATACTTGGAAAAGCCTCCTTTAGGCTTAGACATGGTTGGGAATGGCCTAGCTTGCATTGACAGTCAGTTTAGTTGCATGTGATTATTTTATCCACATTGGAATAGGGTATTTGGGGTTTTTTTATGATACTCCTGATTTGGATTATATATGAAAGTTTTGACAAGTGATTTTTGGTATTTAGAAGGCATAAACCATATAAAATTGTTCACTACCTAGCTTGTTACCATCACCTTACATTTGAGCTCATGGAGGTTGTACAAATGAGGGAGAATGGGAAAACATGGTGGAAGTCATAATTTATGTATATCATATCCAAGAGTCCTTTTTTCCATGCTAGGAAGGTTTAAAGGCTTCTACAAGTAGATTTTTCACTCCAAAAGAAGAGCTGACTATTTTGGGTTCTTAGTCCCAAAGTTGACCAAATAGAGGTCTTAGGGGTTCTTATGGTTTCCAAAAATTGAAGACATGATTATTTTATGAGATAAAATTATGTTAATTTTGTATTCACACATATAAACAAAACCTATACCAATTTTTGGAGCTAAAGATCAAGTGGGAAGTGGATTGTGAACCCCTCCAAGTTGCCAAGAAATCACTAAAAGTAGGCAGTGTTATCTACAAGAATCTTGATGAATACTTGTTCTAATAAATATTTGATAAGTCATATTCCATGAATGATAATGGTAAAAAAATAAAAATTTTCCCAATAGGTAACTCCAAGTATATTTTACATGAAAAGGGGCACAAATATTGTTTTGACCTCTTGGACCATCCCCTATCCATACATAGGGCAGAGCAACAATGCAGACAGTGTTTCAATGTTTAGCATAAAGGATGGTGTTTAAAGAATACATAAAGAAGATAAGTGTTAGTATTAATGATAATATACTATTTATAAGCTTCAAAATATTTACACACTCCTAAACATAACTCAAATTCTCTAATACAACCTACAGGACTAGGAACAAGAAACCTACAACCTAGGATGAGGAATTGGTGACAGTTAATAGAAAAGATGGTATTTTGTGGAAAAATGGAAGATAAAATAGGAATAAATGATGGTATAATACTATAAAGGAAACTAAATACCTTACACACACTTGTTGATATTATTAACAACCACCATGAAACCTACAACTAAGCAAAATAGGCACCTACAACCTGTTTATGAAGTTTGGTCTTAGTCAAGGGTTAATGAGGTTTTTGAAAATAAAGAAAACCATGTAAAAATATGGAATTAAAAAAAATGAAATGATTATAGAGAGAAAAAAAATGGTTTCTATGGACTTTTTAGTAGTAAAACTCACATACAGGCAAGAATCTAAGACTGTCTCAGTCAGGAAAGATAGTGAACAATTGGCAGGCCTATGAAGGCCAAGATGATAATTTTGAGAAGAATGATCCAAATTGGAAAAATTATAAGGATAAATTAAGATATAATAGGGTACTTAAATCCTAAATTACTCCCATAATAAAGGCTTTGAATAAGGATATCCCTTGCCCACTATCATAGTCAAACAAGGGCATAAGCAAGGGAGGAGCCTATGAGGGTTTGGTGCCTTAGAAAGAAAAGGGGAGTTTAATTAAATTAAAGGAGGATAATGATAAAATTATGGATATGACATGTGTAAGACATCCTACATGCACGAAATACCCTTTAACTTATACAAAAGTTGTCTCAATCCATATAGTTAAGCTAAAAGGACCTTGTTCTAAGGGGTAAGTGGTGATTCTCAATAGAAAACAAGATTTATAAAGACTTAAAAAGAGTCATAAGCTTAGAATTAATATTAGTAACATCTTTGAGTGTAATTTTGAGCATGGTTATTTCATGGAATAATTATCTATAGGCATATTTGGACCAAAAAACATATTAAAATAGGTTTTTGGACCCTTTTTTTGGGAAAATTGACCTAGTTGGACAACCTAGACATGGAATATAATGAAATAATTTAGTAAAATTTGTAATAAAGACCTTGTGAAGATATAAATTTTTTCAATTTTTCCATTAAATCAGGCATATTACCCGCTATTTTGTCTCAGAGCTAGGTTAATCCTCTCATGCAAGAAGTTGGTATTTTTTGGAAAAAGAGTTAGATAGTGAACCAAAGTTCATTATAATAAATTGGTGAGGTTTTCAAAGTTAGGGGACATATGGGAGAACATGAGGAATCAGGTTATGAGGTTGTAATTACAATTAAATGGTCTAGACAAGGAGGTTTGTAGGCAGACCTAGTAGGAAAGCATGAAAACCCAACCCCTAATGAGATGTCACTTCAAGTTATAGATTCTCTAGGTACTATAATGTTTTGTGGGATGCATAAAGGGGTAAATATGATGTTTTAATGTTATTTGAATTCACTGATTGTGATAATTATAATCTTATGGTTCACAAAGTAAAAATAAGCCTATTGGCAAGGTATAACTCTTGTTCCAAAATAGGGGTAACTTCCATTTTTGACTCTGGTTGAGCTCTATAAATTATTTGAAAATGATTTTAGGTCAATCTCAGAGGTGAGGAAGCTTTTTTTGGCTGAGAAAATCCACTAGAAGTCATCTCCAACTCCAGACTACTCAGACCCTCATGAGAGGCATGAAAGTCATTTGAAGGTTAGCTTTGGACACTCATACATCCCACCATATTTTTTATGGGACCGTAATCCACTTATATATGTTAGGGAGGTTCCTTGAGGATCCCTTAGTGTCATTTGGAGGGTGTTTCAACATCTAACCTTTATGAACAAAGCTTTAGAGTCTAGGTCACTCAAAACCCTCATAGTGACCCAAACTGAGAGATAGATAATTTTAAGCATCTAAATGAAAGGGGATGGACATGAAACCACATATAAGTTTCAATGGACTCTTGAAGGATCCCACACATGGTTTTTTTTTGTATTTTATTGCATGGATCAATGGAAAATAGGGCTTGTTTTGGCCATTTTGAGTGGTATGCAAGCTACAGAGGGAGTTATAATATGAAAAAAAATTTAAAAGGAATATTTGAACTTGAGATAACTTTAAAAATTCATTTCATCTCATGAATAAAATTATAAGTGTCCCAAATAGACTCTCACTTTCATTTAGTCCAGTGAGCCAAACTAGTGAACACTTGGGAAAGTGGTGAAAATAAAATAGGGTGACATTTTAAAGGTTTTTTCTTGAAACTAATGGTATGGGAGCCTTTGAAAAGTTTCATTTCCTCTTGTGCATGGATAATTTATGAAAATTGAAGAGTTTTTAATGCAAAATGGAGAAGGTGCATGGAAAAGAGCCCTTTTAAAATTGTCAGTGATGATTTTGCATGTCCATAAGAATAGGGATGGTCAAGGATCAATCTAATGCATGTGGGGATTTTTTTGTAGCCCCTCTTGTTCATACCAATAATCAGACATGTACATATGTATGTATAGTGTTATTTTTTCAAGGCAACTTGGATGGGCAATTTTTTATGCCATAATGGAAATTTTGTGCCATTCTTCACTATCTTTATGACTTGTCTTGGACAAGTATACACCTATGACATGAAATATATTGACCCACCTCTCTTCCACATGTAATTTTTATTGATTCTCTTAGATGTACACATGTCCAAGTGACTCTTGGACTTCCCTTCTCTCTACCTTCCCATTTCTTCTATAAATTCTAGCCTTTTAGCTATTATATGGATCTCTCTACCTGGGTATGGTGAATCCCTACCAAAATTTTACCCTAAATCAATAAATACAAGTGTTTACCTCTTTTAGATATTTCAATAAGTGTGAAATGGATGTTAGTCTTGTGTAAGTGTAGGTTATTTCTACCTTCACATGTTTCTTTCCTTAGTACCTTGTGTGTTTGTGATCTCCCACTTGTAGGTCAACAAGAATTATCAAAGTAGATTGTAGGTGTAGTTAGTAGGCTGATAAATAGAGTGTCTTAGAATGCCTATTTTTTAGTTCCTCATATCCTATGTCAGATCCAAGACCCCATGTTGAATCATTGATGTGAGAGGGGAGATTGATGTTTAAGGAAGGGTATATGTTATTTGTCCTTAGTTTCAAGTGTATGTTAAAGTTATGAGTAGAGAAAATATTTTGGTGAATCACATCCAATAGGATATATTTAATTTTAGTTATTCTAACCCTTTTCATTCCCCAAGTTTTTAGTAGTAGGAATATGATCCTAAATGATGCATCAAGAGGAGATATCCCCTAATCTAAAAATCCACTCCCAAATAAGGATACCCACAGCACTGGGGTGGTTCCATGGTGTCACTTGAGTGAGTATAATCTTGTCTAATCTCCTAATTGGGTAAATTAAAGTGACAATAGGTACAAGAATAATCACTAAATGTTTCCCACTTACTTTGTCAAATAAAATTGAAGGATTAGTTGAATTCTAGGATTTCATCACTCAAAAAGATTATGCAATAAAACAAGAGGTATCATAGCTTAAGAAAAAAAATGTAGACTTACACCTTCACCTCAATAAATCTTAGTGACTTATCAATGACACCTTCCCTACCTTTGTCACTCAATTATTAGGTGACCAATCCATGTCTAAGGAAAAGTAATACATAACCCTCATGTCCCAACTAATAAAATGTTGGATAATTATGCATATTATATAATAACAGTGCTAGAACAAAATTTCACACAAGGTTATAATCTCAAGGTATAAATAGATGCTATTATTTAATTCCCTAGAGAATATTATCAAATATTATACATCATTGTGTTCTAATATCAACATATAGCTAAATGCATACTCGACTAAAAACAAATATTGAACACCACATGCAGTGAGGCCAAACTAGAGTTATCCAAAGCTAACAAAGACAAATCAATAATAGGGAATCAATCTGATATCTCTAATGTATTATATGTTTCATTGAAGCATTCACTTAAAACAAGAGATAATTTCATGCACAAGCTAAAAACATGGAAAAATGATACATTTCACATTAAATTTGTTAGAATTTAAATGTAGAGGCATGAATATGAATGGGATGAGCTAGCATAAGAAATAAAATATAAATTATTCCATGATAGGACCATCCACACCTTCATATAATATGATGATATTCAAAATATTATGGGGTGACAAGTCCCACTATGAGCTATGATCACTATGGTGTAGGAATTTATCAATGATCAAAAGATGTTAAAAAATTACTTATCCCATTTGGATAACTTCATCATAAATGTCAATTAGGAGACACAATTCATCCCACAAAACCAACTTCAATATGAGATCTAGTATAAAATGTTTTCCATAACTACTCAACCAACCATCTAACCATTGAAAATGCCACTATCACTAGATTATATAGCTGAAACATTTTTGGAAACAACTCTAAATACATCATCTTCACAATCTCCTTTAGTTCTATAAATGCAATATATACCTCCATCTTCTATTTTGATATTGCACACTTTCCATTTTTAAATGTTAAGGTATTTTTATAGTAAGGAAGGCCTTAATCATAATGAGCAAGGCTAGTTTGGTTAAAAACCTATGAAGGGAAGCCACCTAGTTATCCTAATCTATTTAAAACCTAGAAAGGTGTTAGTTTAGTATGATACTTATTTTAAAATATGTAAGTCTAGTTAAGTAGTGTAAAAGAGGTGAAAATTGATAAATAACACCTTGAGAAAATATCAAAAGTAATATTTTTTGACCAACTCCTCAACACAAGAATTTTTATTAGCTTCAACACAAGACACAATTCCTATATCTTTATATTAGGATGAGACAACTATTTAAGTCTAGAAGTGTTGATATTAGAATGTAATTAAAAAATCACAAAGTGTAGATGCATGACAAGTGTGTGATGGATATCAGTTTATATAACATACTTCATTTTATATGTATTCAACCTGTTTTTGTATTCAAAAATAATGTGTAAAATGTATTATGAATGTACATAAATAAGGATCAGTTATAATGGAAAAGATTTTTGAAAAGATAGAGACTAATATAGATATCTGATAATAGTTTTTTTGAACATATTTTTTTATTTGTTATGTGCACAATGTATGCTACCTTTCTCTTGAATTTATTTAATCATTTAATAATAATAATTTTTTTGTACACTTATCACGTGTTTTTTGGATAACTCTATAATTATGAACTAAATAATGACTTGGCCTAATCTATAACTAAGTATATATTATAATCATGTATCCTACATCTCACATAAGCACAAATTATCATGTTTTAATGGGTTTTTTAGGAACCTATGATAACATTAAGGTAGATAAAGGCTCAAATGGTGCATCTTGGTAATGTTGGTGCATATATAAACTGAAATTATATCTATAATTTGATGTATTTACATGACAGATGAACCTCTAATGTGTCTCAAGATGAATTTTATCTATAAAACTTTAACCTTTGATCTGTAACCATGTATAATATCTATCACAAATCTAAAAAATATTATCCCAAATATGTGAAAATCAATGTTAAATGTATAATATTCTATCCCAAATGTATATTTGATTCATGTAGATTGTATCAAATAATGCCAATTATACCAAATATGTGTATGTGGATCTGTGTCGCTATGACATGGCCCTACTGATATGCCCCCTCCCCTCATTTTAGGTGAGTGAAATTCCATCTTATAGTCACCTTATCTCAAAAGTATAGGCAAACTATGATTTATCTATATCAATCATGTAGTAACAAAACATATAGTGGAATCATGTCTAAATATATGTATTAATGAAGCCCATAATATCTAAGCATGAAATACCTACTATGAATGATATGGATCATCATAATGCCTAGAAGTAACATGTACAAACTTATAAAATAATTGAGAACACAAAAAAATGTCTTCAATGTCATGAAAAAATAGGTCTAAAGAGACCCCAAACAAGCGAGATGTTTAAATGTCACATACTTAAAAGGGAGGACATGTTCCAATGTACACATACCAAATCACTAACACTTAAGGCACTAGGTCCAACAAGTGAGGGACATGTTAAAATTTTCCATATTAAACAAAATAGAAAACAAAAAGTACACTCAAGTAAGATAAATGATAATATGAATAAGTGAAATATAATAAACTAATATAAGCATATCATATTATCTCATGTACACATGTGTTATAAAAAAATTATGTAACATAGCATATCAAGTACATTGTATAAAATATAAACATGAGTATAAGAATGTATAAGTGTTACTATATAAGATCAACATGATAATGTCTAGTGATCATAAAATAATAGAACATATATCAATCATGATCAATAGAAGCAAATGGCCCTAGTGTAGTGTGTCACATGGGTAGAGGAAAGGTTCAACATATGTATGTACATGTATCAAGGATATAATGTATGCCTATATCAAACTCAATTACCTATGAAACATATGTGTTTAAATTAGTAATATGACATCTAATAGCATGAAGTAAATAATCTATGAAAAAACCATTAAACATGTGAATGCTAAATATTTATTATTTTTAATTTATTTGAATGATTTTTTTTTATTTTATTAATTTTTAATTTTTTTAAATATTTAAGGTGATGATAAAGATTGATAAAAAATATTATCTCTATCATTATTGAAGCCTCAAGTTTTATAATGATCTACTAAATCACGTAGGTGAGGGTGATTTTTACTTACTACCTCTATAGGTAATAACTATGGCATGTTCATAATAATAAGAATTTGTTGATTGTTTAATATATGTAGATATTAAAACTAAATATTTATATCATCTCTGTCTTATACCTTTAGTTTTAGAGCTTCCTAATACCAAAAGGCTTTCATTTTACTTATCATTTTACCTATATTATTATCTCTTAATCCTATCCATATCATTATGATGATCCACATCTCATGTACAACACAAAAAACACTTGATAGGATTATTTCATTTTTATTTTCCAATACATACCTAATTTTTAGCCTTTGGGACACTATCAACCATAGAGGGGCATTGCCAATGATGATAGTGCCCTGATCTTTATCTAGTGTCTATTAGCCAAAAGCCAACCAATTTAAAAAGTTACTAAAAACCATGGGTCAATAAAATTATTTTATTGACCACTACTCTAAGATATTTTAAAAATGTGTAGTATAAATACAAGTCTAACCCTTCTCATTCTTAATCTATAAAATACCTAGAAAATACCTATTAAATATAATTTAATAATTTGCACAAGAACTATATTATGTCATACACGTTCCTTTTTCATATAAAACATATGATCAATCATATTATAGGTTTGAAGCATTCAAAGATCATCTCATAAGTAATATTTTTTAAAATACAAGTTATATCTTTGCATGCATCTTTATATAGTATATTGCACCCTTTGCATATACTTTCCCACACATAAGAGAGAAATACATAAGTTTGAGGCCCTACTTGGAGTATTGGATATGTAGGTAAAGCCCATTGATAGAATGGTATTTGGATCAACTCAACACCATGATCTCACCTACTCATTTATCAGAAAATTAATTATAAGGGTGAATAAGGCTAAAGAGTTAGGGTTTGATTAATTAATGAAAAATGATGACCAATTTAACTATTTTGGGAATATTGGAGTCTTATTATTAATTTAGTTAAGGGTCTGGAATAAATAAACTAGTAAATAATATTGAAATAATAATAGTACTAATTTGTATAATTTATTTGAATTTTTTAGCTTTCTTAAAATAACAATAAATAATGAGAAATACAACTTAGCTTAAAACTAGATTGAATGGCTGAGATAGAGGTTGAAACTAGTTGTGCAAGATTAGGATATTTTCATGAACCTAGATATAGTTTTATTTTGGTAAAAGGATAGGAGATCCAAAAATAGGATACTTTGGGGCCTGAAACTATAGTCTAGGTCCTATTACTATTGTCCAAATTAGTCATAGAGATCTAAGTTTTCTGGGTTTTGTCTGTTGTCCCTCCTGCCTATGAAATTTTAAATCTTGAATGTTTATGGAGATCCTTGTAGAAATAATCTAATATTGAACCCTATACCTTTATTATTATTAAATAAAAATTGATAAAAAAGGGGGGTTAGTGTTTGTAATATACATTGAATGTGTATACATACCCCTTATGTGGGAACACTACCTACATACCAATACTCCAAAGAGGGATCAAGCCATATGTAGTTATCCGACTTGATGTGCTTTTTGAAATAATGTTATGTGGATGTAAAAATGTCAAACTAAGAGTGTTTGAGGTGGCTAGGGACTAGTTTGAGGGTTTGAATATACTAGTAGTTGTATTGGATGGTTGTATATAGAGAATAGGAAAATTTTCTTTAGTACTTTTACTTGTATTATTGCTTGATTTTGTAATATTTTCAAACCTCCATTTGTGAATAACCTTTTGATGAACTTTTATAGAGATCTATTGGTCATGGGTTAAATGAATTTATGCTAGGCTAACATAATGAAGAATAGGAATTGGATGGAAATAATCATTTGGGATTGACATGTGATTGGATAGGAGCACCAAAAATGAGACACACTAGGGTTAAACACTATAATCAAACCCCATTACTCCTATCCTATAGGATCAAGACCTAGGGGGATGCAATTAGCATGGGAAATGTAGCTTGTCTAAGTTGAAATTAGGTCTCAAAAGTCTATGAATGACTAGTTATAAGTAAAAAGGTATCTGGAAGGGTTATGAGAGCATGCACGAGGGTCTAATGTATTTGGTCTCACAAGACACACTCAAGATACCAATTTAGAAATTTTATATGATTAAACTTCCCCCCTTTTATGTTAGTGATGTAATAAAGCAAAATACTAGGATAAAGGAAAGTAGAAAATGTATCTGAACTTGCCTAAAAGGGTGAAGCCCATGAACCTAAGTGATGTTGAGTGTGAATAGAGAGAACACATTATGAAATGTAAATATACAAGAGAAAAAAAAATATTCGATTAATTATTACCAGATATGTTATATCTAAAATAAGAACATACAAAGCTAGGTAAGAGAGAGAGGAAGATAAAGAAACAAATACACCTCATTGGGTACATAAAATAATACAAAACCTATTGTGATTATGATTGATGTTGGATGATGTTTTACCAAGAGTAATATTGTGGACAAAGATGAGTGCTCAATTGCCCAATAGTGGCATTTCAATGAATTTCATACTTATTATAGAAAATGGAAACTAAGCATGGGTATGGTTGAAAAACTTAATTGATAGTATGGGTGTTGAATTAGAATATTGTGAAGAAATATTATTTAGACTGGGAGGATGACCTAAAGATAAGAAATCACTAAAGCTAACTTTGTTTGTTAGATAGATAGTTGGGTGGATTTCTTAGAAATAGCTAGATCTCAGAAGTGAGAGCTTCCTTAAGGGTTGTCAATCCACATGTTTTAAAAATTTAAGTTTATAAATAGAAAATAAAGGTGCTTACATCAATAAATCAAAAGGTAATAAAAATAAATATGAGAATTCTTGTTAAGAAAGATGTTAAAATGGTTGAATTAGAAATAAACTAATCAATACTAGTGTTAGAGGCTTGGGGTATGCTCTAAAAATCCATACGGGGTTATAATAATAGGTAGGAACAAAGAAAATTAGGTTTGGTTGGGTGTAGGTTGGTAAAAATAAACTACTAGTTTTCACTACCATAGTGACCATCAGATGTTGGGGTGACCATTAGTGGTTAAGGTGACCATCAATGGTCAACGTGACCATCGATTGTTTAATAGATTCTTAATGATTGAATCAATCATCGATGATTATTGTGTGAGGATATAGGTTGGTAATTTATTAATTGATGCGATCTAAAAGATGGATTTTGAAAGATGGGTAAGGTGTAGATTAATTTCAAAATGGAAATAAAGGAAATAGCTATTAAGAATCAAATACTTGTCTTACCAAAAGTTGATTGAGTGGATGGTTGAGGTAGCTAGTCTATTGGTGTAGCCTAGCCTAATTCTGATAGAGTAATGGTACCTAAAAGCTTGATGGAGAGGTGGTGGAAAATTAACTCTCTAATATGATTGCTAGAATGTTATATTGTTGATGGTGACTGACCTATAAGAAAAAAACTCCTAGATACACAATCTCTTAATGATAATTGTAGATGATTTTCACCTCTTTTCTCTTCTCTCTTATAGTTTAGGTGAGAGAATTGTAATAGCATATGAACTGAGCCTCCTAAAATTAACTTGTCCATGTATTGAATCATAACTAAATTATATGGGCTATAATTATAAAAGCAAATCAGATGATTTTACATGATAATTACTAGGGAGGTGGTCCCTGACTATCAATAGTCAAGGTGACCATCGATAGCTACCCTGATCATCAATGGTCGAGTGTTGAGGGTAAAAAGGGATAAAAGGTAGGGTTGAGATGCCTAAGTTAAACTTGAATACATGTTAAGTTGATTAGGGATTAGAATGTGATATTGGTCCTAAGAGAGTCTTAAGTTATTTGGATGTAAAAATGACATTCAAAATCATGGTGTGTAGATTTCTAGTGTTGACATTTTTCCCATTTTTGTTATGCGAATTTGAACTAAAAAGTTATAAAATAAAAATGAAGTATTGGTCAAAGGTCTATTGATTGTCTTGAGTATGGGAGGAGGTGTTCCCCCTCAAATTGGGAGGTGATGAGGTAAGGCAAAATTAGGTGTGAGTTTGGTAAGTGGTTGATAAGGAGTCACTTAGGTGGTGATAAAAGGTGGGTGGGCATTCAAGACACAAACATGAACAAAAAATGTGACTAAGTGTGATAGCCAAGATCACACATAGACTAAGGTTTCCAATGTTGGTAAAAATAAGGTTAATTCTAGAGGGATGAGTAACCACTATACTACATGACTACATTTGGGCATGGTGGTTGGGTACACATATTAGTCTCTTAGATAGGTCAGTGTTGTCATGGGTATCTAAGGTAGGAAGAGCTCATATGGAAAACATAAATAGATCAAATGTCATGGGTATCCAAGATAGGAAGTGTTCCCAAAATATACAATAGGGTTAGGTAAGCATGAGGTGGCATAAAATTCAAATGATCAACATGGAAAATATGGTTGATGTGGTAAAAAAATCATGCAAGGTCATCAAAAAACATGTGATAGTTTGGGTAAAAAATGACCAACATCAAGGTGGAGGTGTCCTAATGGGTGGTTAGAGAAGGTTAATCTCTAAAAATTACAAATTAGGTATGGGGGAGATAAGGTTAATCTATAAAATGTGGTTTTAAGGTATAAGTGCCAAAAAAAGGTGTGGGATCTTGACTATAAATGGTCAGGGGTTCCCTAGGGTCAATTGTCAGCAATCACCCTGACCATTTATGGTCATGGGGAAACCCTAAAAACTTGAAACATAAAAAATGAAAATGAAAAAAAAATCATTTTTGCTTTTATATATATGACCTTTAAATTTTATTCTTTGGTGATTTGGCACTTTATCATGTTATTAAGAGGTTTGATCAAGTGATTATTAAGGTGGAATTTATTTATTGGGTGAGTGTATTGGAGATCATGATTAGTGGGGACCAGTAATACAAGGTGGATGAGGTCATGATCAAGTGGTAGGATACAAACTCTGACCTCATCAGTGATCGAGGAATGAGGTAGGGGTGTATTAAATGTGGATAGTTAGTTGATTAAGTTTGTTATCTAGTTAAATTGATTACTTTGGTGATGAATTAGTAGATTTTTTTGGGGGTGTACCCTAGGTTTACATTTTGGGTAAATTAGGAGAATTGAACTGATGGAATTAAAATTAAAAGGAGGGTGTAGGATTGGATATGTGGTAAGGTAGGATTTAGGTGGTTTAATTATTGTAACATGGTTATTTTTGGTAGTTTTAAGTAGGGAAGGTTAGGGTTTCACCAATGGTTGTTACACATAATGACCATTGGTGGTTAGATCCGACCATTGAGAGTTAGGTATGACCATCAATAGTCAACCACCAAAGGAAGAGACTCATATGACCATTGATGGTTGTATGGACCATTGATAATTGAGCATAGAATAATAATTTGTTAAAATGAGTGTTTTGAATGTTTGAAAAGCTATGAGTTTGGAGTGTTAAAATGGGTTTAAGGGAACATGAGAATAGCTAAGTAGGGTAGATGTTAGTTACAATGGAGTTATGTTAGTTGTAGAATAAACTTGTAGATTGAGGGTTAAGTAGATAATGGGATACATTGGGTTTTCTATGTTTAGATAGGTGTAATAATAAGTTGATTGATTTTTTAGGTGGGTCTACGTATGATGATTGACAATGAAATGTGTGAAATAAATTGCTTGTTTTGTAGGCAAGGGACTAGATATGGATGAGGGATTGGGTTCCCTATATATTCATAGAGATTCATGATGGGATGATTATAGATTAGTGGAGGCACATGAAATAGGTTGGCCTTAGGGACATGGTTCACTATCATCACTTGCCATGTAATGTGGCTATTATCATGACACTCATTAAGAGATGGGACCTATATATGAACACATTTTTATTACTGACTAGAGAGATCACCATCCCACTAGAGGATGTTATTAGGATCACATGGTTACCCATTAGGTGGAGCCAATTTACCACATTAATAGGGAGGAGGGGGATGACCTCATGGATCTGATATATGTGAGGATTGGGTCCATCCTAGGTGGCATTCTAGTGGCTTCAGCTATAGGACACTATACTAGAAGGATCTAGTAGACTAATGTTTGGTGATGATGATGGTGGTGGTGTCTTGATTTCTATTACAAGATTTAATTAGTGGTCTATTTCCCTATCTATTTTTGGGAGTATTAGTAGAGATGCTATTAGGTAGGACCATGTTTAAATAGGATCCTATTTTTTTGGTTAAAATTTAAAGGGAGATTTGGGCATTTAGAGCTCATAAATAATATGGCATCAGTGTTGGGTTCATGCTCCATTATTGGGTGTATAATCATATTCAAGTTTTGAGGCTACTAGGGTTACCCTAGATGAATACACCCAGGTACATTTCATAATGGGTTTTTTAGATGGAGAGGAGACTATGCTTTGATATGAGTAGGTGAAGTTGATAGAGATATTGATTGGTTTAGAGATGCATTGTAAGGGTTAGATGTGGGTGAGGTCATTTAAAGGCCATTTATGGGATAGCTTAGGTGGGCCCAGTATAGTTACCACACTATATCACTATAGAGATGGCAATGGATATACAAGAGGTGAGAAGGGGAAATGGAGTTGATTCCATTTGATCAAGTTTAATGATAATATGGCCTCATATAGGGTATTCTATCTCCTTTTTAAAGATACAAGAGAGAGGATGTAGAGTTTTTACTTTTGGTGCCATATCCATAGGACTTGGTACTATACTATGAAGAGTTACCAACCAGAGTAGCTATAGATGATGCTAGTTTTATGGATGGGTATGTGGCATGGTATTAGTCTTTATATGAAAAATCCAATTTTGGATGGGTGATAGGGGTTAACAACCCATGGATGTGGATCTAGCAGGGGCACCAGTATAAGGTGGAGGCTAGGATGGATAGGCATATGTAGCAATAATAGTCACACAAGATCAAATTATAGGATTTTAGGGATAAGTGGCCACATTATAAGGCCAAATTATTTCCTTATAGGGTCAAGTGGCCACCTTGATAACAGAGTGAGATCAGGCAAAGATCTCTCTTGGTTTAGTGACTTAAGAGAGGGATACCTTAAGATAGAGGGTAGGTGCAATGGCAGGATATATAGTATCAATGATTTTCACTCTTATAGCTTGATACCTAGCTATAGTAGAGGATTTATGGTATTATGAGGCTATTATTCTAGCACAATTTCCAAATGATTTCTTAAGGGGGGAGTATAAAGCTAGTCTAGTAGGTGTTTTGACTATGGCTACTCTAGGATAATGGGCATCCATAGTTAATGGATATGTATAGGGCACTCTAGGAGGATTGACACCTAGTGGTAGTACAAGAGTAAGAGGGGCTAGTGGTAGTGGTCATCTAGGGGCTTTATCTACATGATGTATATGTTATATATGTTTTATTTTTTGATACCAGTCTACATGCCAATGATACAAGATGTACATGAGAGAGAAAGAGAGATGACACATTTCTTACATGTATCATTTACGTGGACACATATTGATTTTGGTAGAACCATGAGATGTGTGTGTGTGTGTGTGTGTGTGTGTGTGTGTGTGTGTGTGTGTGTGTGTGTGTGTGTGTGTGTGTGTGTGTGTGTGTGTGTGTGTGTTTGTGTGTGTGTGTGTGTGTGTGTGTGTGTGTGTGTGTGTGTGTGTGTGTGTGTGTGTGTGTGTGTGTGTGTGTGTGTGTGTGATCTTGTTTATTTATCATGCATATGATTATTATGATTTGATGTTTATGCTTATTTTTCATGGTGTGATGATTTTCATATGGTGTTTATGGCTTATGATGTGATGTTTATATTGCTTATAATTTATGTTTATGATATGGTTGTGTAGACATTGATATATGCTTAGCTAGGCATGAGATGGCTTAAATATATGGTTATGTTGATGGCATGCTAAATTTTTATGTGTATACACTTCTTTATTAAAATTTAGACATCTGGGAGGTAATGGTTGATATGTTTATATGCTTATGGATGTTATTGTTCTATGATGTTAGTCATGGTTATGGTTATTGTTTATGGTTATACTAATTATTTTTGGATTTCATTATGTTTAGACATGTTAACATTAAATTTATCACTTATGAATGTGATTATCATGTGTGGTATGATAATGTGGATGGTTATGGTTATGATTTTGATCATGAGGTTTTTGTGGCCATGGTTGTTATGTTAAAACACATAGGGTAGGTTAATTAATAGCCTTGGATGTGAGAATAGAGAATATAGGCAAGAATTGAATGCCATAATGAAAATACCAACTAGTCATGATAGTATAAGCAAAGATCATGATGCATATTTATTAATAAATAATTAAAAAAATTGAAGTCAGATTGATTTAATGAATATAATCCCTTTGAATGCTTCACATTAACATTTGTTAGATGGATAAAAAGGTGTCTTGACCATGTAATGTTAATTAATCTTGAAAATCCCTTACATATAGTGTAAAGGAGAGTTGGGTGGAAATGGAACCCTATTTGTGAGACTAACAATCCTTTGATATAGGTGTCCAAAAAACTAGGATAAATAGGACTATGCTAAGCTGATTGTGAAAAAACTAGGATAAAAAACTAGGATATAGGTGTCAATCAATGAAAAAATTCTACTTGTGGAAGTCGATTGTGGCTTCTACCTTATCTTGTTGTTTGAGAGCTGATTGTGGCTTTCAAGGTTATTTTTCTTTTGTTTTGATTGTGATAATGGGTCCTCTACTCATTGATATATGTGGAAAGTTGATGTATGTGGGAAGATTCCAAGAAATTACTATGCGTTTAACACATTCTTACTTAGCCATCCTTTGAGGGATTGGTCTAAGTTTATGTGCTTTACTTAATGATTTTTGATAGCTATCCTTTGAGGGAATAATCCACCTTATGTTTTGGAAATTTCTAATAAAATTTTAATAGTTGTACTTCAAGGGATCAATTTGTAAATGCTATGAATGACCCATGATTATTGTTGATAGGGATTTTGTTATTTGGATTTTATTTTACTTGACATAGACTTGCTTATGATGGCTTAGTGGTTCACCTTCATGGTGGAAAAACAAAGAGTACAAGAGGGTTAGTTAGGTGTAAAGAGGTTTAGGTGACAATGATCATGGGAATCCATCCTAAAAAGAGGTGGAATAAACCATGAGATCCATGCCATGGGTAGAGATATGATACCCATTTTTAAATATTATGATATGCTGGTGACATATAATCACATGATTCATTATTAATCAATTCCCCCTAAAAGAGTGAGATGAATCTGGGTGGATAATAAGGGATGAGCTTAAGTTAAATAAAAGGTGAACTTGATCCTTCTTAGAAAAAAATGGATGCAGATGTGAACCATTTAGGGGTTCATGTTTTGGGTGGCCTTAGAGAGAAGACAACTATTAATCTCTTTATCCATACTTGTGGGTTATGATATAAGGTCTAAGCCAATTGAAATCAAACTTTCCCCACTTGTTTTTCTCCATATTAGTGACATGTTGGTTTTCCTTTAGAACAAGGTTTAAAATATTGAATTCTCACACTTTAAGGTATTTATTATAGGCACACTTGATGCACTCTTGGTAGACATGAAGATGGGTATGAGCTATTAGGTGACACTCATTGAGTAGGTCAAAATGGGCTAAATGGTGTTGATGATAATCACTCTAAAAAATAAGAACTTTCAAGGATATGTGAAGAAAAGGGATTTGGAATTTAAGAGTTAAGACAACCTTTTCCCTAAACATAAAATAAAATGGGGTAGTACTTGTATGGGTTATAATTATAGTATGATATGCCCATAAGGTTAAGGGGATGTGTAAATACCAATCCTGACAAGATTCACTGACCATTTTAGTTAGCATGTTATTAAGGGTTTTGTTAGAGGCTTCTACCTATTTATTATCTTAAGGGTGATAAGGTGAGGAAAAGTATAAATTAATGACTAATGCATCACATATACCCTAGACTTATTATTAAATGATTCACTATCATTATTAATAATATTATGAGGGACACCAAAGTGGTAGATGATATGATGGTTGATAAAGTTGACTATCTTCTCCAATTTGGTTGAGACTAGAGGAATAACTTGTACCCACTTGGTAAAGTAATAGATCATGGTGATAATAGAATGGTGTCGGTATGAGGAGTTGGGACTAATCTCCCCAATAAGTTCTAGACCCCATTATGAAAAGTGCAAAATATATATAGAGATGCGAAGGCTATTTCTAGGTGCATAATGCAAATTAGAATGTTGTTAACATTTAAAATTATTTTTCACATAATCACAACAATATTGGTTAAGGGTAGGATAGTAATAGCCAAGATGAAGTATGTACTTATCTATAATTAGGCCACTAAAATGACCCCCATAAATAGCATCGTGAGTTTCCTTGATAGTGTGGGAGGCTTCCTAACTATGTATATAATAGAATAGGAGGCCATCAAAGCCATGATTATAAAGAATTACTCCCATAATAGTATATCATGAGGCACTCTAAATATAATCTCTTTGAACATTCCTAGAGAGGCTAAAAGGAATGATTCCAAGGTTAAGGTAGTCAAAGGTTTACTGATACCAAAGGTTAGGATGGATCTCCTCCATATTGAAAATGGTGGGGTAATATGGTTTGACATAAGATGATTGGGTAATCTTATAGAAAATGGCAAACAAATTATAATCCAAGGGTGTTAATGGTATTTGAGAGGTAAGGGAAGCCATGGTATTGTTAAACATATTAGTAGATCATGGGGTTGATTGGATATAGTAGTGTTTAAATGATGCTAGTTTTTTGTCAACTAGTTGTTTGTATTTTTGCAAAATATCTTTCTTACACTAGTAAGATCCATTGATTTGATTGGCCACAACTTGGGATTCACCAAATATATTGATTATTTTGACTCTAAGGGCCAAGTTGGTTTAAAGGCCTATCACTAGGGCTTCATACTTAGCCATATTATTGGTGCATTCAAAATCAATCTTAAATGACAAAGGAAGAGTTTCACCATCAAAGGGGATATGGATGATACCTTCTCCCCCACCACATTGACATTTTGATCCATAAAATAACATGATGACTTGATAAGTGAATTCTGCTTGAGATAGGGCCATGATGGAATCATTAGGGAACTCAAGAGGAGTTTGGTTATCTTATAAATGTGATTTATCCAATTGGTTGGATATGACTTGTCCTTCAATTGATTTCTATAGGAGGAAATCAACATCAAAATATTCTAAAATCATGAACCACTTGGCCATATGTTAGTTCTGGTATGGTTTGGAGTGCATGTACTTGAGTGGATTAGTGTTAGTTATGAAATAGGTTTTTGTGGTTAAGAAGGTAGTGGTAAAGCTTAGTGTCCACAAAGACTAAAACTAAGTAGAGTTTCTTTATATGTGTATACCTAGTCTCGTATTCTACTAGTGTGTGACTAATGTAGTATACAGCTTGCTCTCTATGTTATTCATCTAAGTGACCTAACATTTCTCCTAAGGAATGGTTAGTGGTGGAGATATAAAGGAACAAAGGATGGTAATCCTTGGGAGGCATAAAGATAGGTGGTGACAAAAGGTACTATTTGAGAGAATCAAAGGCTTTTTGAATATCACTATTCCACTTGAAAGAGACATCCTTATTTATAAGGTGGTAAAAAGGTTGGCACTAGTCTAAAAGATTAGAAATAAAATGATGAATAGACTAAGGCTTACCTTATAAGCTAATTTTTTTTAAGGTTGATATGAGGAATCATGTAAAGGATTGCTTTGATATTGGTAGGATTAAATTTGATTATGTGAAGGGAGATAATGAAGCCAAGAAGCTTTCCTGATACGACCCCAAAAATGCACTTCTTGGGGTTAAAATGGACATGATAGTGGATAAGTCACTTGAATATGATCTTAATAATGGTTAAGTGATTCTTTTAGAGTTTTTATTTTTTGAGAAGGTCATCCATATAGTCCTCTACAATCTTATGGATTAGGTTATGGAAGATTTTAGTCATGGCACATTGATAGGTTACACCAATGCTATTTAACCTAAAAGGCATGAATCTATAGCAAAAGGTTCCCTAATGGGTGGCAAAGGTTATTTTGTACTAATATTTAGGGGTGATTAAGATTTGATTATAACCCAAGAATCTATCTATTAGAGATAACATCTCATGCCCAGCTGTAATATCAATAAGTTGGTCAATGCTAGGTAGAGGAAAGTCATCTTTAGGGTAGGCCAAGTTGAGGTCATGAAAATCTAGACAAATTTGTAGTCCCCATATGGATTTAGTGATAGGTAAAACATTTTATACCCATTGTGGGTAATCAATGGGTTAAATGAAGTTGACAAATAGGGAATTCTAAATCTCTTCTTTAATGAGAAGGGCTATGTGAGGATACATGTTTTAGAGCTTTACTTGATAGTTTTAGCATCATGGTGGGTGACTATGTTATGGGTAGTCATGGTGAGGTTAATTTTAGGCATATCATTGTAAGACCATACAAATTCTATGCTATGGTCTTGGAGGAAATAGGGTAAGTCTCAAAGTTCTGTAGCATTCATTGATTAGAAAATTTTGACAATGTGTGGGTTATTTGGAGTACCCAAGTTGATATTCATAGTGGATTCATTGAAAATGGTTGAGGTATCAATAGGAAGATATTTTTAGATCAAATAATATAGGAAATAAAGGTTGATGAGAATGTAATCATCATCCTAGCACTATACAATGTTAATGGTGGGATAATCTTCTCCTATCACCTCAAAATGGGTCAAAAGGATGGTTATGATTTCCCCATCCTTTTGATAAGTCAGGGGTCTGAGGCTGATCATGTTGATGAAAAAAAATTTAGGTGGGATGATGTCATTATCCTCATGCAAGGGTATGGAAGAGGTCAATGAGGAAGGGGTATCTTCCTCAATAATAATAGCAGTGGGTTGTTTGGATTTCTTCTTATTAGGCAAGATTAAACCAAGTTTGTGTTTACCATTTGGCTTTCTAGTTTTGATGGTGACCAATTCATGTTGTCCATGCTCATATCACCTAAGACTAAAGACTTTCCAAGCACATCAATAGAGGTATGTCTTGGTGAAACTAGGTTTATTGAGGTAATATAAAATAATAGTGAATGGTTAAGGTAGAAAAGATGTGGTAGAAGAACCAAGAAATTTATAAAGTCCCCCATAAATAAAATGGGTATGATGGTTGGGAGGTCTAAAGTGAATGATAATTCCAACTTTAGAGTCATATCCTAAATGGTTGGTAAGTTTCCCATACTCATGGGGAGTAAGGAAATAATCAAGGGAAAGAAGGTGTTATTACCCCAGTGAAAGGTGATAGACCATTGGTTCCAAGGGGTCCATGGTAGGAATTTGGTGTGAAGATATAAAAGATCTAGTTGATGTCTTGTTAGTAGGGGATATGGTATCTATTTCAGCAGTTAAAGGTTGGGTTTTAGCTATTTATGGTGTGTTGGATAGGGGTAAAAGGACATCATTGGGGTGATAGGTCATGTTTCATGTCAAAAAAGGACTTGGGTTAACCTAAATAGTGATGACTTGGCCTTCATGTTAAAACTTAATTCAACAATAGAGGGTAGAGAGAACACAACCCATGGAGAAAATGCAAGGTCTTCTAAATAATATTTTGTATTGGAATTCACCTTCTAAAACATAGAAAATTTCAAGGAGTGTGTAGGTTCCTAAATGGATATGAAGGATGATAGTTCCCAATATGGTGGCCATGGTATCATTGAAGGAATAGAAGATGGACAAGGACTTAGACATAACATTCTCTAATAGGTTGATTTGGCTATAGGTGTGAGAGGAGATGATGTTAGTGCTAGTTCCCCCATCGATCATGACCCATTTGATGTGGGTTTGGTTGATGTAGGTAATGATAAAGAGAGGAAAATCTAGGTTCTTGGGGTGGATGGATGGTATTTTCTAATATTAGAAGGTATTATGGTTAGAAATATAAAGGGCACAAACAAAGGTGGATAGAGGTTGGGGGTCTTTGGGGTAGACCTTGATGGATTGAAAATATTCTATTAGTGCTTGACAGTGATGGGGAGAGGTAGAGATCAACTCAGATAGGTTCATCTTTAGCAAGTTATGGTGAATTTACTTGAGGATAACTCTCTAAATAGATTATGAAGGGTTAGATTGGGAGGAACCTAAGATAAACACCTTGGGTCTAGTCAAAGATGAATATGGTTAGGTGTAGTTTGCTTGGGAGTATGAAGAGGGGTGTGTCAAAGGAATAAAAACCTAGCCTTCCCCTTATCTTTCTATTGTGCTCTTAAGACCACTTTGATAGTATGGATAGAAGGAGAGGTTGAGTTACAGGATTGGTAAAATTCATCTTCACTCTAAGGTGAGAGTGGAGGAGTAGGTGAGTGTTGGGTAAGTATGGTGGGTGATTGGATTAGTAGGGGGTTTATAGGATATTAATTTATTAATAGATCATCCTCATAATAAAGCTAAAGGAATAGGGTTTGGATAGCTTTAAATTTATCTATATCATGGCCACGTGTCCTATCATAAGCATAAACTTGGTGATCATCATACCAAGTGGGTTTTGAAGCTAAAGGGTCAAAGGGATTGATGGGAGGTAAGGCTAAATAGGAGCTCTACAATAACCTATATAGGATGGTTGAGTATGACTTAGCTAAAGGTTGTAAATGTGTAGTGGTTTTGGCGTTGGTGGTTAGATTAAGAGGTAGATTGGAAATATATTTGGTAGCAGGTGCTTTAGGTAAGGTGGTACACTTAGTTGATGGCTTTAGTTTAAGTGAGGAGATTTATGAGCTATAGGTAGAAGATTGTAAGGTAGGCAGCTTAGGTATTACTAGCATAGTGAAGAGAGGTGCATCAAATAACAACTGTTAAGGTGTAACTAAAAGAGGTGGTGAGTTTTTGGTAGAGGTAATTGAATTCCTATTCAAGGTAGAGGGATGAGGCCCTAGAATGGAGGGAAATGGTGAAGGATTCAAAGTTTGGACCTTTTATCCTTTGTATGGATTTACCTCTTTATTTTATTTAGTTTGGTGTTGGGTTAGTGGGCTTGAAGGGGTTAGGTCCACTTTCACAAATTCGTGACAAAAGCTTGAAGTTGGAAAGATACCAAGATTCTTGGTAGACCTAGTCAGGATGATAGGAGAGCTCTTGGATACTTAGGTCTTGATTGGATTCAGTGGTTAGGGGTTGGTGGAATTGGTAGAATTGGTGGAGGTCTAATTGGTTAGATATAAGGTTTGGTAGTTTGGGTAATTATGGTAAGGGATTAGACAATGGAAGTGATGGGTTGGTCAGATTGAGAAAGGGTTGGAGGGTCTGGTTGGGTAATGTAAGGGAGACCTAATTACTACCAAAAGGTGGATCAATTTGTGTCAAGGTTGGAGATAAATTCTAATTTTTGTACTAGCCTCGAGAAGTGTTTATAGGTTGGTTTTATTCCCTAAAGAGTGGGCCTAAAATATAAGCCTCTAGGTGGAGACACAAGGATGGTAACCTTGTTCTCTTCCTTAATCAAAGGATGCAAGGTTGAAAAAAATGGTTCCTCTATGGGAGAAGTAGACATAGGGTTTTTTCTTTAGGAATGATCTTTGAAGGGAAATTAATCTACTCAATAATTAAAGGTGAAGGTGAGGCAATGATGGTTAATTATTCCAATATATCAATTAAAATCATGGATAGTGACTCCACTACCTCAATAAGTGGAGGGAGGGGGGAAAATATTTCCTCAATTTGGGTGTTTGAAGGAAAAGAAGGTGACTTTTTAACCTTAATTTATAGAAGAGGTGGAGGATCAGAATATAGGGTACTAGGTGGCTCAAAAATGATTGCATCAATGACCATGTTAACCGTATTGGTATCATGAGGACACTCGATGTTGTTACTCTCATTCTTGGTAGGATCATGGTTTGAGAAAGGTTGCCTTAATATATCAAGGGTTTGGTTTGATGGTGCATTAAGGTTATCCAATGTAAGTTCCCCCTTATCAATGAGGGATTGGACAGGGCTCTTGAAAGTGTTTCACATATTGAAATCATGTCTTATCACTCAGTAAAAGTAACATAAATCATTCTTATTGTACTAACTAGGTGTTGGATGAGAGGATTTAATTTATTGGGGTGGCTTGATAGGATGAAGTTGAATGATATTGGCTTTCAATAAATTCTCCAAGATGGAAGCATAGGATTCTCCATGTGGAGTGAATTACCTTTGGTTGTTCTAGGTTTGGTTCCTTGGGGTTCATTTTGAGGAACTAGGGGAATTGGATTGGTTAACAAAAGGTAGAAGAGCAGCTTTGAGGATATCCATATTTTTTTTATGTCAGTATTGGGTTAGTTGTTCAATTTGAAGGAAAAATCCTCATTAGTTTTATAGGTTGAATTCTTGTTCTTGGTCTTAATCTTTCCTTTGTCAATGGCTTGGTTATCCAACTTACGCACCATGATAAAATTTTCATTGAATGTCTGAAAGCTTTGGACATGCAAGGTAGAGGAGATATGCTTGGCATATGTCTAAGAAAATAGCTCTATGAGTTTAGTTTGAGGGAAGGAAAATGAAATTTGGTTAATAAGGATCTTCCAACAAGCCACAAAATTGGTGATGGATTCATCCTCAAACTATCAGAGAGAATAAAAGTTAGTGATATAAAATTTCTTGGAGATATTTATAAAAAATTGGTCTAAGAAGGTTTGGGCCAGTTGGGTAAATGAGAAGATGGAATCCTTGGATAAGGAATTATACCCATATAATTCTAGACCAGATAGAGACATGGGGAAGGTGAAAAGGAGAAGGGCATCATCATAGGTGATGAGATAGCAAGCATGCCTAAATGACTTAAGGTGTTATTAGGGATCCTCTTTACTTTTAAACTTAGAAAACTTGAGAAGTTCTCATTAGGGATGATATGACTTAATAGGTATAGATGGATAGGCTCATTAAAAATTGGATCATATGATAGGATGTCATGAAAATCCAAGATGGATGACTATAAGGTGGTAATTTTATCCATAAGTATCTTCATCAGGTCTACTTGGGGTTGTATACCTAAATGGTTCTAAGACGTATATTTTTGAGGTGGTTGAGATACATATAGATAACTCGAAGAAGGTTGGGAGGTTGACACATATGAGTAAGTGGAGTTGAATGGTTGGGTGGAAGATGCATAAGAGTAGGTAGATGTAGGTGGTTGGGTAGTGGGTACTTCTCCTTGTGGATTAGGTATGTAGCTAAAGGTTGGTCTAAGGGGTGCTTATTGGATAG
The DNA here is from genome assembly GCA_037957365.1 of Torreya grandis. Classification (NCBI taxonomy): domain Eukaryota; kingdom Viridiplantae; phylum Streptophyta; class Pinopsida; order Cupressales; family Taxaceae; genus Torreya; species Torreya grandis. The sequence continues at coordinate 523,772 of JARHVA010002263.1, forward strand.
GAGTGGTAGTTGGTTTGGTAATCAATGGAAGGGTTGTGACCCTTGTACTGATCGATGGCAAGGTAGAGGGTATGTACACCATAAGGATTTGAAGAAGATTGGTAATTATCAAGTTAAAGGTAGCTAACCAAAGGTTGGTAGTGCTAGAGGTAGGTACTCCTAAGGTGGAGGGATGGTTGTTAGGAGTATAAGGTATAAGGGTAATGGTAGTTTGGGTTGGTTGGTTGATGAGGAATCTTGGGTAGTCAATAGTTGTATAGTGATTTTAGCAATAGAGGTATTCCCCATGAGATGGGGAGGTAGGCAATAAGGTACATCTATGGATGGGTCCAAAGCTAGAATATGGTAAGATGTGGTATTAAGATATTGTTTCAAGGATACAAGATTATTGTCTAAGAAAGTAGTAAAGTCTACATCTTATTGAGGGACCTCCCAAGGGAAAGTATGACTTCCCAATGGGTGAGGAGAGTCTGATAGTTTAGAGGTATAGTCCATGGATGAAGAGGTGGAAGAGGTAGGTTGGCTTGGTGATAGGTTTTACTCCACAAGGTCTCTTCATTGTTGGTTAGTGAGAACCATGTGAGATAGGGGAGCTAGAAAGTAAAAATAGCCTCACTACTCAAACAAAAATAAGGCAAGAAAATGTCAAATAAACCCTATCACACTCTAAGAGAGATGTTAAGCCCTATAATTTTAATTAATCTCACTTTTGGCTTATGCCTTAAGAATATATGTGACAGAAGTTGGCTTGTAGAGAGGGTATTAAACAAGAAGTCTAAGGTTGGTTTCAAGTTGTTTTTAGGTTCTCAAAAATAATTTGTATTAGAATTAATACATGGCCTAGTATTGGGACCTACCCCATCACTTCACACACTATAGTGATAAGTGTGTTAGGTGCTTGGTCAAAATATATTGATTTCTAGAGATTATACTCAAACAAAGAGATAAGTTGGTCCTCCCCTTCATAACAACCTCCAAGAAAGATCACCAAGAAATGGTAAGGCTACTACTAGGTGATGAAATCCTAGTTAGGCCTTATCTTAATTTTATTTGATGTTTAATTAATGAAAGTGATTTGGTTTGAGTATGTGCAACAAGGATTAAAGCTATGATATATTACTTTGCCTTTAAGTTAATCTATGTGAACTAAAATTTCAAATAGTCAATGTATGCACTTAATTTTAAGCCCAAATGAAACTTTTGATTTCATTAATGAGAAAATAATAGAGAGAGAGAGTGTGTAAGCAATCAAGAACCTAAGTAAAGACACAAGGGTCCTACTAGGTGTGCCAAAATGTTTTAATGAATTTCTTGCTTATTATGGAAAAGGGAAACTAAGTAAGGGTATGGTTGAAAAAATTTATTGATAGTGTGCACATTGAATCAGAAGATTGGGAAGAGTTCCTCTTTAGCTTAAGAGGATGACCTATAGATAAAAAATCACTAAATCAAACATTATTTATTAGATAGATAGTTGGGTGGATTTCATAGTGATATCTAGATCATGGAAGAGAGAGATTCCTTAGGGGTTGTCAATCCACATGTTTTAAATAATTAAGTTTATAGATAGAGAAGAAAGGTAATTGAATCAATAAATCAAAAGGTACAAAAATTGAATATAAGAATGATTTCTAGGAAATATGCTAGAAATGGTTGAATTATCAATAAACTAATAAATACTAGTGCTCTATGGTTGGGTTATGCTCTAAAAAATTAGGAGATCTATGAAAAAGTAGGAACACAAAAAATTAGGTTTGGTTGGGTAGAGGTAAGTGAAAACAACTTGTTGGTTTTCAATGCCATAGTCACTATTGATGGTTGGGGTGATTTTCAGTAGTTAAGGTGACCATTGGTGGTTAAGGTAACCATTGGTAGTTGAATATATTGTTGATGATTTATTCAACCATTGATGGTTATTGTGTGAGGATATAGGTTGGTAATTTTATAATTGATGAGATTCATAAGATGGATTTTGAGAGGTGGGTAAGTCTAGGCTAGTTGTAAAATGGAAATAAAGTAGATGAATGTTGAGAATCAAATACTTATCTTACCAAAATTTGATTGAGTGGATAGTTGAGGCAGTTGGTTTGTTGGTGGAGTCTAGCTTGATTCTGATAGAGTAATAGTACCTACAAGCTTGATGGAGAAGTGGTGGAAAATTGACTCTCTGATATGATTTTTAGAATGATATATTATTGATGGTGATTGACTTACAAGAAATAAAATTTTGGATTCATAAGTTCTTGATGATAATTATAGATTATATTTCACCTCTTTACTCCTCTCTCTTATAGGCAAGGTGAGAGAGTTGCAAAGCATGTGAACTAAGTCTATTAAAATTAATGTGTCCATGCAATGGCTTGAAATTAGAATTAGATGATCTATAATTAAAAAATCAAAGTGGGCGCTTTTACATGTTAATTTTTATGGAGGTGGTCCCTAATCATCAATGGTCAGGGTGACCATCAATGGTTACCCTAACCATCGATGGTTGAGTACTGAGGGGAAAAATGGCTAAAATATAGGGTTGAGCTAGATAAGTGAAAATTGACTATGGGATAGGTTGATTAGGGGTTAGAAGGTGATATTGGTCCCTAGAGGGTCCTAGGCTATTCTAGGGGAATTATGACATTTTGAATCATGATGTGCATATTTTTGGTGTCTATAAGTGTCTCAAGAATGCAAAGGCTCACACTTTGGCTCCTTAATCACCCACTAAGTGAAGATATGAAATCATGTGTGTGATAATCAATGTTTGGACTATGTGTCCAATCCATATAAGTAGGTGGCTCAAGAATACAAAGGCTAGCTAGACCTTTGGTTCCATCATTACTCACTAAGTGAAGTTATGAATTGATATTGGTATGAATGTGTGTCATATGAGATGGATCCTAAAGCCCATGAATGCTCTATAATTGTTTTATTATTTTTAGGAATCTAGTGTTTATATCCTAAATAATAAGTGCTTGGAATAATAAGAAAAATATTTTTTAATGGGGAAAAATATAGATTTTAAATAGGTAATTTTTTAAGAGGAAGAATAATAAACTCATACTAAATTGGGCTAAACTGTATGATTCTAGACCTGGTAATTCAAAAGTAGTATTGAGACACTATCAAGAATCTAAATTTGGATTTTGTTTTTTGATTAGATAGGAGTGTCAAAATAAGACACCTTAGTGTTTAGTGTTATATTCCCTCCCTAACGCTATTGTCCTCAGGGTATAATATTTCTAGGTTTTGTTTGTCAGGTTAGTGTGAGCTTGTATACCAAATTTTAGGGGCTAAAAGTTAACAAATCTTGGTGTAGATTAATTTTAGTCTTCAATACTTATATCCATATACACATAGGCAAACAACAAACACATGAAAAATAAAAGGGGGAAAAACTCGGTTAGGGGAAGAATGATCACATGATCTAGAATCTCTGTTGTCTTGACCATTGCCTACATTAACCCTCAAGCTAGGGTCTTAGATCAAATGTATTTCTCCATTAAGGAATGTGGATAATCAATGTACATGATAGATATAAGAATCACTTTCACCTAGGCCCTTCCTGGATCAAGCATACCAGTCTATGTACGATGTAGAGAATCTAAGCTATATTATTGACTAATTTTTATCATGTCTAATGTGCCAAAGAAGTAAGTACTAGATATAAAATACCTTTTGTAGTAATTTATATAATAGACTAATTATTTTGAATTTGGGAGGTTTATTTATATTTGGCTAACATTATAAAACTTAATAATGAAGAAAATAAAAGGGGTAAGACCCATCCAATAAAATAAATTGATTATTTAGGCTCAAATTAGCTTTTATATTTTAGCACTATAGTCTAATGCTAGTGCTTCTATCCTATAGGATATGGACTATGGGGATGGAATGAGCATGGGAAACCTAACCTAGTTGAGGTGGAAAGACCATTTGAAAGGCTTGGGGTGATTGGGAATGGGTAAAAAGATGACTCAAGCTTATAAAAAGACCCAAATGGATAAAATAAAAGACATGGAAAAATGTGAAAAAAACTCATATTCTCCAGTTAGAGTCTCCTATGAAATAAATATGAAAATACATGATATGTGTGGTTGCTTAACTAATTTAGGGTGTATACATTTTCCCCCCTTTTAATATATTAATGCAATGAAATTAAGTACTAGAGTAAAAGAGAGAAAGAAGATGTGTACCTAAACTTACTTATGTGGAGATAAGTGTGTTGAAAAATGGTCCAACTTCCTGACCAAGTCAGTGGATAGAGAACTTAATAGTTCCTGGAGAAAGAATTAATCCCTAAAATAAATACCCCCTATACTTAATGTGAATAGTGCCAAGAAAAATAAGTAATCCCTAAAATGGATGCCTCTTATACTAGGTCTAAATGAAAAATGAGAAATGCTTAGAGGCCCAAAACCAATGTCTGCCCTCTATCCCACATTAACTCATGTAATCTATAATGTGTGTATAGAATTTGTATGCTATGAAGAGTAAGATATATCATGCACCCACTCTAAATAATCTAAATTGGAAATGAGAAGTATTCAGAGGTCAAAAACTAATCTATGCCCTATGTCCTACATAAACTCCTAGGTCTGGGTGATGCTATGAACCAACCACTATAGATGATCATACGATTTAACCTAGTGACAACTTGGGTATGCCTGGGTGTAATCTAAAAACTATGATAAATATGTAAGAATAAAATGGAATGTTTTTCCATTCCAATTTGTATAATCTTAGATGATGTAAAATATGAACATTTATGCCATGCCCCCGAATTTTATGTGAGTGATGCATCTATATAGTCTAGTAATCTTTATAACCACATGTGAAATGAGCTATTGTGTCATGTCCCATGTGCAAAATTGGAGATCCAAATAATATTCTCTATACTATGCCTATAATATGTTATCTGGTGTATATTATGTCATGTTATATGAAGCTATATGTGTGAGACATGTAGTGATGTACATACCCCCAAATTTGATAATTGATCTAAATCTATATTAAAGTCATTGTGAATCAATATGATTTGAACCACTATATATCTGAGTAATCTATGTATCTATAAACTAAATATATGTCCCTTTGAATATCCTAAGTAATGTCGAATGACCCATGTAATTTGAATCACTATATATCTTGACCCATCTGAGCTAAGTCTAAAAATTATGAATGTTAGAGGTGTAAGAACCATGGTGTATCCATTTATGAGAGCAAATAGGTGTGTTTGGTAGGTGTATAAATAAGAATAGTAGGAATGATGCCACCCTTTTGGGGAGAGGGACAAAATTTGTAATAGAGGAGGTTGAGCCAAATGTGATGACTAGTGGTATAATGCTAAGAACAAGGTTGGTATAGTTTCAAATTGATTTGAGAAGTTGATTGATTGTTTAGACTAAGTTATTTAAAAGCTGAACAAACTTTGATTGGTGAGGACCAAATTGTATAAAATTTGAACAAATTGTATTGGTGAGGATGAATTTATATGTATCTAGGTACAAAATAGGTATGTGTGTGTGTGTGTGTGTGTGTGTGTGTGTGTGTGTGTGTGTGTGTGTGTGTGTGTGTGTGTGTGTGTGTGTGTGTGTGTGTGTGTGTGTGTGTGTGTGTGTGTGTGTGTGTGTGTGTGTGTGTGTGTGTGTGTGTGTGTGTGTGTGTGCCATAGTAGGAAAATGATGTAATAAGATATCAAGGATTGCTAGATATTGAAGGTATTATTGTCAGAGTTTCATGGAACAAAATGGTTTATTAAATAAAGCTACAAGATTCAAGTCATGGGCAAAATGGTAATTTGCTTTGAATGAAAATTCATATAATATAGGAAAATTTGGATTGATTCTTCATTCATTTGTGTATTTACTAGGTTGAGCTTTGGACCTATAGAGTAGGAGATATGCCAAAGATATGATCACCTGCCATGACTCAGTTTGAATAATTGGTAACCTAGATTGATGCTCATGGGGAGGTTACCATGGTAAATAGCTAAAACTCATGATTTAAGCCTGATTAGAAGCCTATTTTTTATTATTTTGAGTTGTTTTGAAGATTTTTAGGAAATTTTTACTAGATCCAGCATTCTTGTCCTTATTCCAACACTATTGTCTAGGCTCCATCACTGTTTTCTATGTTGTATGTTCATGTCTAGTGTTTTTGTCCTACACCTAGCATTATTTTCCTAGATGCTAGATTTTTTAGGCAAATTATTGGTTTATTTGCTATCATTTGCTAG
>JARHVA010002263.1:535000-727500 GCA_037957365.1 Torreya grandis
GATAAAATTGTATAACATAAGTGTCTAAAAGAAGACTCTATTTGATATAGTCAATGATTGAGTAGAGGTTAGTGAAGCCCCTTAATAAAGATATGTTGAATCTCTAGATATAATAGTTTGTATGTAAATCTTAACATGTGTCTCTTGAATCTTAAGAAATACTCACTAACTAACTCTGAAGAATTATGATGTAGTGTGGCAAGTTCTCATATGTAACATGATGGCCCATATTTATGATGTGATATCTAAGAAATGCCTCCTCTAAGTCACCATATGTGTGAAATGAACCAATGGGGAGTAAATGAAAGAACCAATTATGTGTTTCCATAAATAATGTCTATTGTAATAACTTGAGTAAAATTAATGGGCTCACATGAGATCAAAAAGCCTTTTGAAAGACCTGGAGGTGTATAAATGGATCTCCAATTCCATAAAAGTGAGGTAATGACGGTATCTATAAATGCTTAGGTAATGAATCTTTTATGAATATCTTCAGAATAGGGTTACCATGTAAATCATTATCATCCATCCAAGACTTATACGCTTTGTTTTCCAAGGTAAGGATATGTACTTAGTGTTGTAATTCACCAACTACATGCATCAAAGAGATCATATCCTAGGGTGGTACATTAGTATCTTGAATTGGTTCATTTATAGTTGAATTTGATTGTTAATTTTAACCATGGTAGTCCTACATTTATAAATTGGATCATAAAGAGGTGGTGTTCTCACTTAAACCTTAGGAGTAATGGTAAGTTAGACCTTACTGGAGGGATGTGGGGTACCATTCTCTTTAGATGAAGAGTGAGAATTGGTTTCTACTATAGTGAGGGGTGGCTTAGGAGATTCATTGGTATCTTTATGTTTTAGTGAATCACATTCTAATTGAGTATAGAATGTGTTGTTATCATTAACATGTGCATTATTTGAAATAGAATCAGTCATAGAAGTAGAAATAACACTTGGAAGTGCATTATGTTTGAGAGGAGGGAGAGAAGAGTTAGAAACATGAGATTCATATTCTTATTCATTATGTGCATAATTATCATCATCATTATCATATATGTAATATTTTTCACAATCACTCTCATTTTCATATTCATTGGCATGCTCACTATCATATTCATTATCACTTCCATCATTACTAGGGAGATGTGTAAGATAAGAATTTAATTATTTTCTAAAATGTAATAAAATATCTTTTGAAATTAGAATATCATGTGCATCTATGTTATCCATGGATGAAAGACATGCATTATTTTCACGTGCAATAGAGAAGTAAGAGAAGGAGATTTTTCATTTGAACATTCATTTGATAAAGTAGAGTTAAGAACATGAGATGTATCATTTGAACTATGCATTTTTTATTTGATTCAATTTAATTTATGTTGTAATTTGAACATTAAGTAGGTTCACATCCAAGTGCATTACTAATTTCTTTCTTTTGTGCATTGTACATAGGAGAATGAGATGAGATCTTTACCATTTATTAAAACTATTTTATTTAGAAGAAATAATAAAATAAATGGGATTTAGAGAAATAGAGTCATATATTTGTGTTTCACCCTCATCATTACACATATCATCATATCTTTCATTATAATAATAGTCATTATCTTCACTATAAATGAAATCATTTTCTAAATTCTTAGTTAATGTGCAATTTTGTAATTTTTTCCAATCATTATCATAATTATAAGAAAATTTTAGAATTTTATCTATGGGATGAGGAGTAATTTCCTTTGTCTCCATTTTATTTCTTTCACCAAATAGAATTATGAACCAAATACATGCACAAATAACTAATACTATAAAAAAATTTAAATTACTATTGATAATCCAAACAATTTGCAAAAAATTCAAATTATTTTTTTGAAAATTGTAAGGGTGGAAAAATTGAGGTTTAAGGACTTAGTTTAGAAATATAGGGTTTTAGAATTTTGGAAATTATGCAATAATTTTAAATTCTAAAAATAATTTTGAATAGGAATAATGCACAAAAATTTATAGAAAAATCAAAATTTGGAAATTAAATTTTTGCACAAGAAAACTATTAATTTTGAAATTATTTTTGACAAAGTAATCAATTTGCAAAAATTCCAAAATAGTTTCTAAAATTTGCAAGGAAGGCTTGAAGTTTAAGGACCTAGTTTTAAACTCTAGGGTTTTTAGCTAGGGTTTTATATTTTTTGAAAATTATGTAATAATTTTAAATTATAAAAACATATTTTGGATAGGAATAATACACAAAAATTGATACAAAAATCAGAATTTTGATAATAAATTTTTACACAGAAATACGAATGAAAAACCCTAAGTGTAGCTAGAGTTCTAGGTTTATTTTAAGTAAGTCAAGTTCACCAAATATTTTATTATTTTTGGGAATCTAGTGTTTAGATATTAGATAATAAGGGTCTAGAATAATATGAAAAATCTAGTTTAATGGGGAAAATTATAGATTTTAAATAGATAATTATGTAAGAGGAAGATTAATAAACTTGTCTTAAATCAAGATGAAAAGAATGATTCCAGAGATGGTAATTAAATAGTAGTACTAACACACTATCAATAATCTAAACCTAGATTTTTTTATTCTAATTGGATAGGAGTGCCATAATAGGACACCCTAGTGTTTGATGCTATAGTCCCTCCTTGATGCTGTTGTCCTTAGGATCTGAGCTTTTTAGGTTTTATTCACTAAGTCAATGTGAGCTTGTGTACTATATTTTAGGGGTTATAAGTTAATAAATCTCACTATAGATTCATGTTAGTCTTCATTAATTTTATCCATCTAAACACATGCAAACAATGAATAAATCAAAAGTAAAAGGGGGAAAAACTAGGTTAGGGGAAGAATGATCATATAATCTAGAACCCCCATTATCCTCACTATTACCTACATTAACTCTCAAGCTAGGGTTTTAGATCAAATGTAGTTCTCCCTTAGGGAACATGGATAATCAACATGCATGATAGATGCAATAATGACTATCACCTAGGCCCTTCCTTGATCAAGCATGCAAGTCTAAGTGTGATATAGAGAAGCTGAGCTATATTATTGACTAATTTTTATTATGTCTAATATGCCAAATAAGTAAGTGATAGATATAAAATGTCTTGTGTAGTCCTTTATATTAAAGACTCATTATTTGGAATTTGGGAGATTTATTTTTATTTAGATAACATTGGAAAACTTAGCAAAAAAGCAAAAAAAAGAGGTAAGACCCATCCAATGGAAGAAACTAATCATTTAGGCTCAAATTGGAATTAGATAGGAGTGATAGAAACTAAACGCCCTAGGTTTCAACATTGTAGTCCAATCTCAATGCTCCTATCCTATGGGCTAGGGATTAGGGAGATGGAATGAGCATGGGAAACCTAACCTAGCTATGGTGGAATGACTATTTGAAAGGCTCAAGGTGATTGGGAAGGGGTAAAAAGATGACTCAAGCTTAGAACAAGACCTAAATATGTAAAATGAAATACATGGCAAAATGTGAAAAAAAATCATATTCTCTAGTCAGAGTCTCTTATGAAAGGATTGTGAAAAAACATGATATGCGTGGTTGTTTTAACAATTTAGGGTGTATATAGTAATGAAAAAATATGGCATGGATAGCTAAATGTGTACTATAAACTAGGCCAATCTTTACCACTCTAGAAGGAGGAGATTAAGCTTATATGAAAGCCACTCCAAAATTAGAAACTAGGCTTCTATAGAAGCCACTCGAGAATGTGGAGGTTAGTATTGTATGAAAGCCACTCAAAAATGATTCCAACCACCTATAGATATAATAAGGCATGTAACTACTAAGACTGCCTAGGTAATATACTAAACTCAAAAAGAAAAAAGACCAATATGTTGCACACATTTCCCCCAATCACTAGTGTCTATAAAATGGATTCTAATCTAAAAGTTATACCAACTACCCAATCTAAAATTGAAAGTGAGATACATCATGTCACACATGATCATCTCTTTATGTAGATTCTCTAATAAAAACTATACTAAAACTACTGAATTTGAACTAATTTATATGTGAAAAAACTATAACTAAGTTGAGTTTTCTAACTATTTCTAGAAAATGTAGATTTTTTGTTATTTGGATAGGATCACCAAAAACAAGACACCTTATTATTTAGTATTGTTGTCCCTATTTGACATTATTTTCCTTTATTTAATCTAATGACTGTTCTATAATCATCACTATTTTTTTGGTTTATTCTACGTGGTTTGACCTTTGATTCTATTCTGAGTGTTCTAAATATTGAATTTTTTGACTGGTAGGAGATCTGATCTTTGTGACAAAACCCCTATTTTCTTTCCCTCTTAAAAGGGTAGGAATGAAGACCATAAAATGACCACCCTTATATTTTTTCAAGTGTGTTATGCTATGATATACATGATATAGTAATGATAATAAAAAAGATGTCTCAAGATATATCATAGTTTGTATTAGAGATTGTTAGGTCAACATGAGTATGCCTAGATAGATGTAACAATGTAATAACATGTGAAATATAGTGAACTAGAACTAGAATTATGGTTAGTTTTTATTTATTTTTTGTTAGTTGTCAAGGAAGGATAGAGCATGATGACCATCATGGCATCCAAGAAATCAAGACAATGCATGATGTGGATCATGTCATTGAAAATAGTGAAAAATAAACAAGAAATAAACACACAAGGTAAAAGTCAAGAAGCATACAATAATGGACAAGGGACCAAGTAAAAAAGAGACATGGGCATACGCCACTTAAACTATAAATTAAGAATACAAGGCATGTTTAAATGCCACATACACATATAATTAAAAACAATCAAAGTTGGCATGAGGGCCATAATCACATAGAAGAGTACAAGAAAAGGACATTATCAAATGTCCTAAGGCACACACAAGAGATAAAATAGGAAATAATAAATGAAATTCACATCTAACTATGCAAATCAAGGAAGGAAAGAATCTAATATAGTGGAAATATAATCTCATCTAAATAATCAAATAAAAAAGTGAAAGTATTCAAGATATGGAATACAAGACTAGGTAGATGCTAAGAAATACACAAGTGATAAATACTAGTGTGTGTCAATATAGGAATCTATGTAAGCTAGTAAGTAATGTACATTAGTATGATAACTAGAGTTTGTGGTGTAGGAATGACATAACCTAGATGGTGTAGTCATTTATAAGATGCCCCTAGTGGGTAAATATATTGATGTATGTATCGAATGTATAAGTAAGATGCCCCTCAATGGGTAAAGTGAAGCAATCAAGGATCTGGATGACACTACACACACTCAAAGAAGATCAATTGAATCATGGTAATGTAGATAAATTGATAAAAAATAGCATAAAATAATAAATATAAGTCTAGCATGGGAGTAGAAATTTAAATCATGGATAATGCATATAATTGAAATGTTTTTGTGTTTTTTATTATTTGAATGTTTTTGTATTTATAAAATTTGTATTATATTTGGTATTTTGACATATTTGAATGATTTTTTATTTTTATAATAATATATGTACAACTAATCATAAGGAGACTATGTACAATAAATACTAAGAAACTATGTACAAGTAATTGAAAGGAAGCTATATACAAGTAATTTAAAAAAATTATGTACAAGAAATACTAATAGGAAATGATTATAACTAATTAATCTCATGAGATACTCCGTATCATGGTGTCATGTATCAAGGAGAGGAATCATGCATGATTGTGAAACATGATGGAAGGGCTGAGACTATGACTCTAAAAGCTATGCATGTTCTAAATGCTCTAAAATGTCTATAGTGGAAATTGACTATGGGATACCTCTATAACTATAATAAGTGGATGTAACTATAGGGATTTTATGGATCCATTTCCTATTAGGATAATCTCTTTGAACATGTTCTCTATGTTTAGATCAATGAAGCTTCAATGAGAGTGCCCTGGGTATGAATATTATAGCTTGAACTAAGAATGTTAGTATAAGTGGGTGTAAGATATCACTCTATGCATACAAACCCCATAGTTTTGTTTTACTATATGAATCTTGATGGCCAATTGAATAAGTGGACATATTACTCATGTTATGTAGGAACATGTCATGTATCCGAGGCTATTTATGATGCACTAATTATAGTTGTATGTGGAGAATATATAAGATGTAACCTCAATGGATGCACAACTAAAAATATGTTATGAATAAGGATCATCTATCTACAATCATAGTGGATTGATACATGAAATAAAACCTTGTGGCCTCTATTTTGATGTATATGACTGATTAATATATCAAGATGGAATCTTAAACTATGATGGGAGCTCATCTAATCTTAATCATAGTGGGTTACTTCATGATGTAGGTCATAAAAAACTTGATTGTAGTGATTATATATATATATATATATAAGTACTCTATAATATGGGTTCATCTAATCTTAACCATAGTGGATTTCTATGTGAGGTAGGACTTAGAAAACTCAATCATAGTGTATATCTCTTTAGAGAAGTACTCTATGATGTGGGTTCATCTAGTCTTAATCATAGCAAGTTTCTACATGAGATAGGACCTAAAAAACTTTGTTTTAGTGAATATATCTCTAGAGAAGTACTCTATGATGGGGGTTCATCTAATCTTAACCATATCAGGTTGTTATGTGAGATAGGACCCAAAAAACTCAGCCATAGTGAATATCTATCTAGAGCAGTATTCTACTACATTATGTTTGACTTTGTTGAATATGTAAATGGAACTTCACTATGTATTCCTCAAACTACACTATTATATGTAGGTTTCTCTCAATATATTTTTCTCCAAACCTTTTGAGTAGGTGTGACAGGATATCTCCTATGAGGCTATCTTAAAGACTGCATTACTCTCATGATGAGTAACCGATGATTCTTGTAAAAGAATGTCTTGGGATGACTTAGTCATGGAGTAATAAGGTATAGGAATATATGATGGAGGAGATATTAATGCCATTTATTTCAAATTTATGATGTCATTATCAACACATCTATTAATGTAATCCTTGAGTCCATAACAATCTTTATCTTTATGTCCACAAATATGATGATAGTTACAAAAGTGCTAATGTGGTTGTCTATGTAAGAGATGCGGATCTCATAGATGAGTATAAGGTAATGAGATTAACCTCCTATCAATTAGTGTTGATAACATGACATATGGGCTATCCTACTTTGAGTCAAACTATAGTGTCACATTGTTATTATTTTTTATAGTGCATACTATAGGTGATACTCTGGAAACTAGCTTATTGTTATTATTTAGTTACTTTTGTAGCTATGGTATCCTATCTTGTTTAGGACATGGTGGATGCTATGTGCTAGGAGCTATATATGGAGGTACTATTATGAAATATAGATTAAGTCAATTAACTGAATCTACCTCAATCAATCCCAATTTCTTCTCCAAGGCTAGAACTATATAACATAAGTGCCTAAAAGAGGAATTTGTTTGATATAATATGTACTCTATGAGGGCTTGGTGAAGCCCCTTATTAAATATATGTTGAATCTCTAAATCTATTGGTTTGTAAATCAATATTAACATGTGAGTCTTGAATCATAAGATATAATCACTAACTAGCTCTAAAGTATTATGCTATAATGTGGCAAGTTTTTCATATGTAATAAGAGGGCCCTTGTTTTCTATTTAATATCTAAGTAATTCCTCCTCTAGGTCATCATATGTATGTAAAGAACCAATAGGGATTAGATGAAAGAACCACTTTTATGCATTACCCACTAGTGTCTACTAGAACAACTTGAGTAGAATCAAATGACTCACATGAGATGGTAAAGCCTTCTAAAAGTCTTGAAGGTGTATGAATGGATCTATAGTTTCATCATAGTGAGGTAAGGATGGTATCTAAAAATTCTTAGGAAATTAAGCTTTAATAAATGTCTTCAGAAGAGGGTTACCATGTAAGTCATTGTCATCCATCCAAGACTTATAAGCCTTGTTTTCCAAAGTCAAGAGGTGTACTTGGTGTTTTGATTTACCAACTACATGAATTAAATAAATAATCTCTTGGGATGGTATATTAGTATCTTGAAGTGGTTAATTTAATCATTGAATTTGATCATTTATTTTATCCATTGGAATGTTACATTTAATAATTAGATCATAGAGAGGTAGTTTGCTCACTTTAACCTTTGGAGGAATGGTAATGTGAACCTTAACAGATGGATTTGGGATACCATTCTCTTTAGGTAAAGAGTTAAAAATAGGTTCTACTATAGTAGGGGGTGGATTGGGAGATTCATCTGTATCTTTATTATTTAGTGAATCACATTCTAATTGAGTAGAGGATGTGATGTTATCATTAACATGTGAATCATTTGTAATGAAATAATTCATAGAAGTAGACACAATGGAATCATGCATAGAATTAAATATAACCTTTTGTAGTGCATTATGTTTGAGAGGAGTGAGAGAAGAGTTAGAAGCATGAGATGAATTTTATTATCCAATATGTGCATAATATCATCATTATTCCATGCATTATTATAATTAGATTTTTATTCATATTCATTCTCATTTTCGTATTCATTTGCATGCTCACTATCATACTCATTATCACTTACATAATCACTAGGGAGAGGGGTAAGAGAATATGTTAATTATTTTCTAATATGCAATAAATTATTATGTGAAATTAGAATATTATGTGCATCTATGATATCCTTGAATGGAGTGCATGCCTTATTTTCATTTACAATATGAGAAGTAAGAGTAAGAGAGTTATCATTTAAACATTATTCTACCATAGTTTGAGATGACAAATTAGAATTAAGAAGATGAGATTGATCATTTAAACTATGCATTGGAAATTTAATTCTATTGTGTTTATATTGTTGTAATTTGAGAGAGAGAGAGAGAGAGAGAGAGAGAGAGAGAGAGAGAGAGAGAGAGAGAGAGAGAGAGAGAGAGAGAGAGAGAGAGAGGGAGAGATTAGGTTCAAGTGGAAGCAATTTATCACCAATGAGAGGTTCAGTTGGAAATGCATTATTTTTTTGTTCATTTTATGCATTGTGCCTAGGAGAATGAGGTGAAAATTACCTTTCTCATTTATCAAAATTATTTTCTTTATAAGAGGGAAGAAAAGAGATAGGTTTGAGAGAAGAAGATGCATCTACTTTTCTTCACTATCACTTTCATATGTATCATCATATTTATCATTAAAACAATAATAATTATCTTCATTGTAAATTAAATCATTTTACACATTCTTAGATAATGTGCAATTTTGAAAATTTGTCCATTAATTGTCATAATTATGAAAAAAATTAGAAATTTATATATGGAATGAGAGGGAAGAAGTGTCTTAGTTTTCATTTTATTTATTTCACCAAAGAGAATATGTAAAAGTACTATTAATAAAATAAATTCAAAATAAGTACTAACATAGAGATTTTGAAAATATTATTAACAATCCAAAAAATTTGTAAAAAATACAAAAATTTTATCTAAAAATTGTAAGGAAGGTTTGGGGTTTGAAGACCTAGTTTAGAAATCTAGGGTTTTGGGTTGGGATTTTAGATCTTATGAAAATTATTGAAATAGTTTAAATTATAAAATAAATTTGAATATAATAAATGCATAAAAAATTTATATAAAAATTATAAATTTGAAATTCAATTTTTGCGCAAAAATGTAAAGGAAAAACCCTAAGGGTACATAGGGTTTTAGAAGCAAAGGGTCCTAATATATTCAACTAGGGTTTGAATGAAATTATTAGAAAAAATTTACTAAGGTAAATTTAAAAATTTAATGTGAACTTTTTATTTAAATATGCAGGAAAAAATTTAAAAAAAATACTTGGAAAAATTAGCAAAGAATTTACCCTAGGGTCTCTAGGGTTTTTATGTGTAAACGAAGTAAGTCAGGTTCAGGAAATGTTTTCACTACTTTGAGAATATTAGAATATTATTATTAATTTAGTTAAGTGTTTGGAATAAATAAATTAGTAAATAATATTTCAATACTAATTTCTATAATTTATTTGACCTTTGTAGCTTTCTAAAAATAGAAATAAATAAGGAAAATGCAACTTATCTTAAAACTAAACTAAGATAGCTATGATATAGGCTGAAACTAGCTATGTAGGATTGGGACAATGTCATGAACCTAGATATGTATTTAATTTGATTAAAGGATAGGAATGTTGAAAATATGACACTTTGATGTCTGATGCTATAGTCCAGGTCCTACTATTGTTGTCCAAACTAGTCACAAAAATCTAAGTTTTCTAGGTTTTATCCGCTGTCCTTGTGTAAGCCTACCTGTGAAATTTTGAATCTTGAATGTTGATGTAACTCCTTATAGAGATAATTTAATCTCAAACCCTAGACCTTCATTATTTTTTATTAAAACTTGAGAAAGAGGGGGGTTAGTGTGTGTAAGATACACTAAACATGTATCCACATCCCTTGTGTGGGAACACTACCTACATACCAATAATTTGAGGAGGGATCAAGCTACATGTAATTCTCCCACTTGATGTTCTTTATGATATAGTTTTATGCAGATGGAAAAATCCCAAATTGAGAGTACTTAAAGTGGCTAGGGATTGTTGTGAGGGTTTGAATATGTTGGTAGCTATATTGGATGGCTGTATATAGAGAATAGGGAAATTTGCCTCAATGATTTTGATTGTATTCTTGATTTATTTTATAATATTTTCCAACCTCTTTTTTTAAATTACCTTTGGATCAAATTTTATAGAGATCTATTGGTCATGGGTTAAATTAATTCATTCTAGGCTGACATAATGAAGAATAGGAGTTAGAAGGAAATAGTCATTTGGGTTTGAAATGTGATTAGATAAGAGCATAAAAAATATGACACCCTGATGTCAAATTCTATAATCCAACCCAAATGGTCCAATCCTAGAGGGTCTTAACTTGGGGGGATGGAATTACCATGGGAAATGCATCTTGGCTAAGCTAGAATCAAGTCTCAGAAGTCTACAAATGATGGGTTATAAGCAAAAAGGTGTCTAGAAGGGTTATGAGAGTATGCAAGAGGGTCTTATGGATTGGGTGTCATAAACCACACTCAATCTACCAATTTGGACATTTTATATGACTACAATTGCCTATATCCAAAATATAAATACATATGAAAAAAGTAATAAAAAACATAGAATAGTGAAGTTGGTCACATCTAGAGCTAGTAATTATTTCATACTAGACATGTGCATCACATTCAAACACTAGCATTGATGGTAGTGTCCAAATCTAGAAGTAGTATTAATTACCACAAAAGTGAAATTTCTATAATTTGATGATTGATCTATAAGACCAATCCTCCATACTTTTCACATGTTTACAATTTAGATCTTCTTATCCATAGTAAACTAGCTAAGTACCATTATTTCCTATTTATTGAAATATATTTCAATAGATTTAAATTACCATTTTTATCCATATCAATTATATAAATTTATAATATTAATTATCTAAGGTTTTTTATTAATTATCTTGTTATATATTATTTTATCACCCTTGTATTAAAACTACTTAAATATTATTAATCATATCCCCCACTTCTGAATTTAGGGATAAACATTTGGTAAACATGACCTTTGGTCTCAAAACCCTAATTTGACCTAGGGTTTCTACATTTATTATTTTTATAATCTCTAATTCCTTTTTTCATAAATATCAAAAAATTAAAAATCATAATTTATTTTCCTAAAATCATGCTCAACATAGATGTATATACTATGTATTTCCTTGGTAAATATATGATAATCATTATTTATAATTAGCTATCATACATGATCAAATCAATACATAATTCAATAAGTTGGATAATGGGCATTGGTGAAACAAATAATAGTATTTTATCAAAAGATCAAAATCTAATCTTGTTTTCCAATCCTTCTAGAAATACTCTTGGCCTATCTAGTAGGTTGGGTATAATCCTAATCTAGTAACAAAATATAATGAGTATGATATTATTGACCAATTATAAAATACACATGATATGATTTCAATTTGTGATATTTTAAAATAGTCAAATATATATAAATATATATTATATGATGCATTATGTGAAACTAAGGTACCAAGTGACATAACATTGGATTATTTTAAGGATATCATGAAATATCTAGTAATCAATGCAAATACTATTACTTTTGATAGTAGAGATTTACCATCAAAGGATATCATAAATTAATACTTACCTTTATCCATACAAATAAAACTTCAAATTAAATAAATACAAAATGAGTGCATGCAATCATAATCAATGCTATCTAATCTTGGAATCACTCCAATAATGTTATCTGAATTTTTGATTTACTACTCAATTATCCTCAATATAAAGTTATTCTTTTTTTAAACTTTACATACCAAAACCTTACTAACCATTGTCAAAATACAAATGTGACATATGTAGTAAACTCAGTTAAATGGATAAATCATAGCATCTCTCTTGAAATGAAATATTTACCACTCCAATATACCAATGATCATTTTTGTCCTTTTAATATTTAAACATTTGTTCATTAAAATATGGATGAAAAGTTTAAAATTGAGGAAAAATCATTAATTCATCTTATATCAAAACAACATAATAGTCTCATCTTCTCCAATGCACCTAAGAGACAATTTACATGATTACCTAAATTTCCAACTTTGTTACTCCAGAAGCGTGTGGAATTCCATCTCATATCTCTCCCTCCTCCCTTAGAGGTTGATATGGGTTGACCTCTACCCAAAGTATATGATGATATTTCATATTTTTAATATCACCAAGGCCTTGGGAATTCTAATAATAGATGTTATACCTTGAATATTAAGTTCCAATACCTTATTGATCACCAAAATATTAACTTTGATCCTCCTCAAAATAATTCATGTTCATAACCTGGTGATCACCAGAATCAAAAAATATTTAACAGTCTTTATTAAGACCATTCTAAGAAAGATCTGAAAGTGAAAATGGAATATCATGCACATCCTCTTCCACCACATTATAATCACCCATTAGATGTACATATTGGTACACTAAAATATACATTTTCTCTAATAACTTAGACTCTTTCTATCATAGTTTCCATAATTCCATATGAATATCCACTTGAAAAAAAAAGTTTATTCTAAGAAAACTAACTATAAAACATACTAAGTTTAATCCCCCATGAAAGGGTAAACAATAGTAAATCCACTTTCCAATGTGTATTTTATAAACTCCACTTTTATCACTTTCATTTCAAAAATAAAAAATGGAATTCCTTCTCATAATTACATATAAAATTGTCCAAATTAATTTGTTCATCTAACATATAAGTTTGAATTCATATTGGGGAATCTCTAGGTGGGATAATTCACCATATTTGATATGTTCAATTATCATTCTATTTATTTCATCTAGTAAATTATTCTACCCTAATCAATTCACTAATTCCCCTTCATTGATCAATTAATACAATCTATTCAATTTTCTAAATCATTCTTCTAATAAAAATTCCCCACATTATGTTAATTAAATTAATCATTCTTGTAATTATAGTTATATGCAAATGTAATTATAATTTCCTTTTAATTTTTAATTCTTCATTTTATTTCCATCTTCATTCAAGAAAGAAGTTTAAGATCTTAGGGAATATTCTTTTTTGAGCCAAGCAATTTACTAAATGAATTAATACGTAAGATTATTCCCCACCCCTCATACTAGAGACAAAATGAAGAGCCCAAAATGAATATTATGATATATTTAATGAGAAATATCAACTCTTCATCTAAGAAACAAGATGAAGGGTCCAAAGTGATTATCCATGTGCTTTCTTTAAAATGATTCTCCACTCTTCATCTTGGAAACAAGATGAAGGCCCCATAATGACTCTCACAAATATAATATGAGTATAATTGTCCACATTTAATCTTGGAAATAGGATGTAGGGATCATATTAATCCTTATTTAAAATTTTCAAGAGCCCTCCTCCACCCTTCATCTTGGAAATAAAATGAAGGGCTCATATTAATACTTAGTTGATATTTTTAAGATACATCATCCACCCTTTATCTTGAGCAAGATGAAGGGATCACATTAACAATCCATGTGTTGATCCATATACATTATTGAGGACTCATTTACATTTGTTCATACTAGATTCAAGATGAAGGGTCCTCATCGATCCTTATTTTTTTAAATAAACCTATTTACGTTATAATTTACATGCTCAGATTAGATAATAAAGTGATGACAAATTATCAAGTCTTCTTATATATCACCTTTTCTATTCTTGATCAAATTAAAATATTCCATATATTGAAATAATATGTTTCAACATGAATTAGAATTGACAAAAACCTATTAACACTACATACAAGCCAAATCATATGTAAAGATGAGGTTTCCAATGAAGGTTTGCATTATGTTGGTTTAATATTAGAATTGTTAGCTAATATCTATATGATAATGAGGTCTTAGGTGTAGAGCATTAGTTATTCATGATTCAATTAATCATTTTAAAATATTTAACGAGTATAACTAGTGTATTTTAAATTCTAGTGACACATATGGCATGCCTAGTGGCACTAGCAACCTACATCTTTCTTTTGAGCCTCTTTAATTATATTACTTTATATAAAATCTGATTAGTTTAGCTCATTTTTTTTCATTTTTCATAGAAGTTTCACCTCTACATATCATAAAATTTATTTTTTTTAAATAATGAAAATGCTTCTATTTTTATACTAATCGATGAATTTTTTTAGTAATATGTGAATTCATTTATATGCTTTGTTTTCTATTTTATTACACACAAACTAGTCCAAATTCATTTGTTCATCTAACATATAAGTTTGAATTTACTATGGGGCATTTCTAAGTGGGATAATTCACCATATTTGACATGTTCAATTATCATTCTAGTAATTTTCTCTTGTAAATTATTCTACCCTGATAAATTCATTATCCCCACATTGTATTAATTAAATTAATCTTTAATTAATTTAATTAATCAATATTGTAATTATAGTTTTATGAAAATGAAATTATAATTTCCTTTCAATTTTTAATTCCATTTTTATTTCTGAAAGTCATATTCAGTCAAGAAAAAATCTTGAGATCCTATGGAATATTATTTTATGAGCTAAGTAATTTACTAAATGAATTAATATGTAATATTATTTTCCACACCTCAATTTAAGAGACAAGATGAAGAACCCACAATGAATATTATGATATACTTTATGAGTAATCTCAACCTTTCATCTTAGAAATTTCACATCGGTTATCCGTATGATTTCTTTGGAATGAATCTCCATTATTCGTCTTAGAAACAAGATGAAGGGCCCACAATGTCTCTCATAAGATATTGTGAGTAGAATCCTCCACCCTTCATCTTGGAAATAAGTTGAAGGAATCATATTAATCCTTCTTTCAAATTTTCAAGAGCCATCCTCCACCCTTCATCTTAGAGACAATATGAAGGGCTCATATTAATATTTCTTTGATATTTTCAAGAGACATCATCCACCATTTATCTTGAACGAGATGAAGGGCTCACATTAGCAATCCTCATGTTAATTCATGTGCATTTTTGAGGACTCATTTTCAGTTATTCATATTATAATTAAGATTAATGGTCCTCATTGATCCTTATCTTTTCTAAATAGACATATTTGCATTACAATTTACATGTTCATATTAGATAACAAAGTGCTAACAAATTATTAAGTTTTCTTGTGAATCACCTTTTCTATTCCTGATCAAATTCAACTAATGCATAGCTTTAAAAGATATGTTTCAACATAAATTATCATTGATAAAGACCTATTGACATTACATACAAGCTAAATCATATTTAAAGGTGAGGTTTCTAATGAAGGTTTGTATTATGTTGGTTTAATATTAGAATTGTTAGCTAATATCTATATGCTCATGAGGTCTTAGGTGTAGATCATTATTTATTCATGCTTCATTTAATCATTTAAAAATATTGAATGAGTATAAATAGTGTATTCTATATTCTAATGACACATATTGCAAGCCCAGTGGAACTAACAACCCACATATTTCTTTTGAGCCTCTTTAGAAATTTTCCTTTGTAGAAAATATAATTGTTTTGGCTCATTTATATTCATTTTTTCCATTGTTTTCACCTTTGCATATTAGAAAATTCATTTTGTGAAAATAATGAAAATACTTCTATTTTTCTAGTAATTGATGCAATTTTACAATAATCAGTGAATTTATCTCTATGATTTATTTTCAATTTTGTTTCGTATTTTATAAAGGCTTTACGATCATAAAATTACCTCCAAATGAGTGAAACCATCAAGAAAACTAGTGAAATAGTCTCATAAATTGGTGAAATAAGTCCTATGCACTGCATAGTTAATTAGTGAATTTGTCATTATTTAAATGAAATCATTTTATATTTTGGCAAAATTAACTTATATTTTGGTGAAATCATCACATTCATTAATGAAATCAAAATTAAAATTGGTAAAAACATTTACATTCTTTATTATTCATCTCTTTTATTCTTGTGAATATTTTTATATTTAGTGAAATCATCAAATAATAAGTGAAATTATTAAGTAAATTAGTGATATTATCTCAGAGTTTATGAAATCACTCTTGAGTATATTTTAGTATGGTTTACTGCTAATTGGTGAAATGATTTTTTATCAATGAAATTATTCTATTATAGGGGAAATTAACCAGGTAATCAGTGAAATCATTTATTTCTTTATTTTGTTCTATATTCTATGTAGATTTATGAAATCAATGAATTGGTCTTGATAAATGTCAAATTTACCTCTATGCATCAAAATATGAAAGTTGTAAAAACATAGAAAATCAACTTCATTTACTTGTCAAAGACCCACCAATAAAAACTACTTACCTTTTTTGTTTGAAAATTTCAAAAACAATGTGGTGATTCATTCAAACATACACTATCTACTCACATTTCCTTTAGTGTCTTAAAAATAATTCACATTTTTTTGGGTTATAATAAAACTTTCTTAATTTCTAAGATTTTTCATCTTATACAAGTTCTATTGTTGCTTCTTGTTTCTTGAGTGTTTTGTGAGGATATTTATTGCATATGTTCTCCTATTTTAAGTGACTTAAAAATGCAAGGTTTATATTTGTTTTATCTTAAATATTTTCCTATTATGTTCTTCACTTTCCCTTAGTGTGAATTATTTTAATTAAAATGATAATACCTTTCTTTTTATTTGGCTATGTGGGTTCTATTTCATCACCTTCTCACAAGTCTCTAGGGAATGATGAATTGGCATCATTACCCATAATTTTTACCAAATCCCATTTATGTATTGGGGTATACAAATTTATGAGTTTTGCCATTGTAAAGGCCTATATTTGTGATTTCACATTATCACATAAGGAAAGAACCCTAAGAATTTGTTTCTAATGTTCAAGGCCAAAGTGTGGTACCTTAGAAAAGATAAATATCAACAACATATTATAATTTTTCATTGAATTAATTGTGCCCATGTACCACATATTATTGGTCATATATAAGGACCATCTATAAATCCAAGTAAAATTGTAAATAAACCCCAAATCCAATAGAACTTCACTAAAACCCTTATGGTTGAAGTGGTTATGAATGAGAAATACCCTATCATGAATATACCAATATTATATTACTTCTTATATGCCTCTTTTATCATGGATCATTCATTGATGCAAGGGTGAAAAGGTAACATCTCCCTAATATTTCTTTACTTGTACAATCCTTTTGAGAGAAGGGTCAGATTAAAACACCACCAATAAGTGTAATAATTTATATAAGGAATATTAAATTTTAGAATCCTCTCTCAAGGTTAGTATATCTAAGGTTTAATAAATGTGATGTACACCCATGTTAGTTATTAAAACTTCCTTGCAATGATTGTGTGTTAATTCTTGATTGTCATATCAAAACCTCTTTTGTATTAAAAAATTAATCCCATAAAACAAAGTCAAAAACTAAAGTCCATGACATTATCATACCATACCTACACAAAAATTCATTACTCCATCCACATTCTAGGTTAAAATTTTTACCTTCTACATATTTTGTACAAATTTGTTCAAAACCACACCTCTCTTATCATAAACCAAAGTATTATGATGTTCATGTGAATTCAAACCAATTCTGTACTTTTTCCTAAGTTTTTAGTTCAAAATAATTTTCTCATGTTCAAATCAAACTTATTCAAGTCCAAATGTTCATCTTGTCATTTACAAACATCATATTTCCCCTTCCCATCTAGGTTCATTCTAAATTCAACTCTAATATGCATAGTTACACAAAAATTAGTATGGATTATAATATTACTTATGATGATGATTGGACCCAAGGACAATAATATTATATGAACCCATATGCATATTAACACAATTATCCCCATTATCAAGAGGATTTTATGAATCCACATGATATGTAGATTCACCAAGTTGAGTATGAATAAGTTCCACCAACCTATGATGTAACTGAAACTCAATTTGAGTAAGAATTATTTGATGATAGAGATGAATTCTTTGTACACTTATTAGAGATGGGTGTTAAGGTTCCTCCTGACTTTCCCATAGACACTTTAATTCAGTTTGAGAAATCACAACCACAAAGTACTATCAAAATTATAGAGTAGAATGATGATATACCCTCTTCTAGTCATGGTCATTTAGTTCAAATATTGATAATTCTAGAAATGTATAGGAAATATAAAGAGCTACTTGTAACATCACCCACATTTTCCCTATAATTATATCCTAATTAAAAAAAGTTGGTAATGTGTTTAATGACCTTACCACATTGTAAATTAATCTAGTTTAGGATCTTACATTTGAACATTAAGCTAAATATTCATTGGTTGATCCTTTTCTTGATCCTAAGACATCTATTATTCTTGATAAAACATATACCTATAGATTAATCATAATTAGTTGTAGAAAATATCCAATAAACATTCCCTAATCCCCATAAAGTTCTAAAAATTCCACATTTCTAATTTTGTCTAAGAAAATTCCCTCTCAACAATTATAGAGTTCATTTCATTCCCAATAAGTTCCCATTGAGACACATAATATTCCTTCTAATTCCCATATTCCTCAATGTAATTATTCTAAGGTTCCATCTAATACTCATCAAATTTATTATAATACATAGTAATGAGTTCCTTATTTATAATAAGTTGCTTTTAATTAGTAACAAATCCCCATCACACAACATCAAATCCATTGTCAAAAGTAACAACTTCCTCCTATGTAATAACACATTTTCATTTCATCTTCTAATCACAATCAATAAAAATTTATTCCTACATATCAATGAGTTTCCATTCCATATTTTGTTCATAACCAATACTAAATTACACCTAACCAATTCAATTATGATTATAAAACTATTAATTCTAATAAATTATTGACAAGAATTATCACCAATAAATATAATTCACAAATTCATTCTTAGTCATATAATCCCCAACATACTTCCCAAAATATTTTATTTTCCCAAGTATTGTAGGTTATTAAGGATGTGATTTTAGGATTACAAGCTAGCATTCAAGGTCAAAAATATAAGTTGGATCACATATGTTCATAGCTAATTGATTCAATCATATTCTAGATACATTTTCCATCTCATTTTGAGATTCCTAAAATTGATAAATATAAAGGAAAAGGTGAGCCAAAAGAGCACTTAAGTCTATTTTTGTTGCTTTCCTAGAGGTAATCTATAATAGCAATTTCCTACTTTGCCTATTCTCATGAAGTTTAGTCAGGCCTACTTTAGAATGATTTACACACCTCCAAAAATGTTCTATCACAAATTTTGATGATTTATTATAGAATATTATTAAGTACTTTTGATATTACATTAAACATGAGTTTAACATGGTTTTTTGGTGTGCTATTAAATAATGAGGGGGTGAAATTTTTGTCAGGTATCTCTAATGATGGTGAGCATTTGCTAGTAGATTTACACATGTACTTCTTGATATTGAGTTAGTGAATATATTCATGAAAAATTTGAAATTAGAACTAGTTCTTAATCTCATATTATATTGTCCATAAAATTTTGATGATGTTATTTTTAAAGTTGTCAAAATAGAGAAAGGTCTCATTGATAAAGGATTGATTAAAATCTATTCATAAAATAAATCTCAAAATCAAAATTAGAACTAAACTTAAAATCCAAATCCAAAAAGTGTGATAGAAATTCCCAAGCCTTTTAACCATGATAAATATATGGTTGGTAATGGAGTTATAGAATCCAAACATGTTTAAATAATACATTCACCACTAGTACAAAATGATCCTCAACCATAACCACATGCTTTGCAAAGGCAACCTCGTCTAAGGAAATAGTTTAATAGAATACCATTTACTAATTTGGGAAATCCCATTGACAATTTATTTTGCATCCTAATTTATTCAAATGTGATTGGTTGGATAAATACTATACCCTTGGATGAAATTCAACTTAAACCAAAGTGGTATAGAAATAATGAATATTATTGGGACAAAGGGCATGCAATTCATAGATGTGTGAAACTTTTAAATCTCATTCAATACATGTTATAAATGGGAAATTAAGTTTAAAATGCATCATCTTCTAATCATATTAAAAACATGGGTATCTATAGATATCCTTTTCCTTAGTATAATACCAATTATAATGTGTAGTGGCATCATCAAAAAAATAGCAATCGTAATGTAGTCATATAAAATGCAAAATTTGGTTATTTGAGTATGGCTAATGACACCTAATCCATAGGTCCTCCTACTTGCTTGTGCAACCCTTTTAGGTTCTTCTTTCAATGATTCCCAATCATATGTAGCCTTCCAAACTTAACCCTTTTATAACTAAGAAGCTCTTTTAGGCCTAGATCCATCCCCCTAGGTCTCATTCCCTTTGGATAATAATGCCCAAGTTGGGTAGGAATGCTGAAACCTAGGGTACCCAGTTTTTAGCATTATTGTCCAAGTGCAAAATAGGTTTTAACAGTCATATTTTATTGAATCCTTATCTTAATTCATGTTGGCCTAATGAAAATTCATTTAACCCATAATCATTAAATCCCTATAAAAGGCCATTCAAAATCCATTTAGAAGGGTTGACACTCATTTACAAGAGAGAAGCAAGATTACTATTAAGATCACTCAAGAACTTATCCCTATTCTCTATATATAGCCATCTAATAGTATTTCAAGATTATTCAAACCCTCATACCAGTCCCAAGTCATTCCAAGTACACCTAGTTTCATATTTACTTTCATTTTCATCACACTATTGCACCAAACACTTCAATGGGAGAACTACATATATCGTGATCCCTCCTCAAAGTATTGGTATGTAGGTAATGTGCCCACATATGGGGTGTGAAGTTCATCCAATGTATCCTTTACACACTAACCCCTTTTCTCTATTTTCTAAATTTATATTTAATTGCATAAAAAACATAATCACAAGAAGAATAAGCTCTATAAAGAGTTATAATAATATCAATGATCTAAAATTTGGTACATAGGCTCACATAGATGCTACGAACAAAACCCAAAAAAAAATCATATATTTGTGAGTAATTTGGACAACAATGGTAAGACTAGGACTAAAACATTGGACAATAGGGTGTCCTAGTTTTGGTGGTCCTATCCAAGTAAGAAAAAAACTCTAGATCTTAGTTTGTTATAGTGTCTCAGTCTTATTCCTCTAGTATTGCTCTTTGTCTTAGCCATAATAGTCTAGAATAAGCTAAGTTATATTTTCTCTCACTTATCACTATTTTTAGGAAAGGTAAAAATACTATTTGTTTACACAAAATTAGTGTCATAATTATTACATATTATTTAATGATTTTATCTACTCAGACCCATTTATTATTTAGTAATTAAACATCTAATTTCCCAAAAATTTTAAAAAAAACATTTAGTGAACCCGACTTACTTCAAATTTTGCATAAAGAACCTAAAAACCCTAGGGTAAATTCCTAGCTATTTTTTCACATTAATTTATAAATTTTTTATTGAATATTAAAATCAAAAATTCGTCCCAAATTTTGAATTTTTGTAGTAAATTTGAAAATAAATTTATTTCAAACCTTAGTTGCATCAACTAGCTCTTAGTAATTTTCCAATCATTTTTTTAATTTTTAGTTGCATATTAAAATTAAAAAAATCACTTCAAATTAAAAAAAATCATATTGATTTTTTAGTCATGTAAAATTTGAAATTGTAAAATTTCAATATGGCTAGGACACCTAGTTTTTTAGGTCCTCTTGTTAGTTCACACAACCCTTCTAAGCTATTTCTTTCACTGATTCCTGTTCATCCAAAGCTTTCTAGACATAGCCCTTTCAAACCCAAGTAACCCTTTCAGGACTAGATCCATCCCCCCAAGTCTCATCCCCCTTAGGAAAATAGTGCTCAAATAAGACATGAGCACTAGAACCTAGGGTGCCCTATTATTGGTGATGTTGTCCAAGTTTACTTTGGCTTCTAAAAGTCAGATTCTTTTGGTTCCTTATCTTTTTCCCTATCATCCTCATGTGAATTCATTTAACCCATGATCATCTATTTCCCTATAAAAGGCTATTCTGAGTCCATTTAGAGGGTTTGACACTCATTTCAAAGAGAGATCCAAGAATACAAGCAAGTATACTCGAGCACTCTTCCTCATTTTTTGCACACAACCCTTCAACATTGTTTCAAGCCTACTCAAGTCATTGCACCTATCCCTAGCCATCTAAAGCACATCCATATGATCATTATAATTTGAATGATCATATAAAAATTGCACCAAGAACTTAAGTGGGAGAACTACATTAGCTTGATCCCTCTTTGGAGTATTGGTATGTAAGCACCATGCCCATACATAGGGTGCAAAGTGCATCTAACGTATCCTTTACACACTAACCCATTCTCTCTCTTTCCTAAGTTTGCATTCAATTTCGAGCACCAAAATCTCCTAAGGGTTTTGAAGATTAAAATAGGTACCCAGTGAGCTTTGTAAGGTCCTAAACCCTAAAATTTTACTAACAAGGTAACACATGCATTTTGAATAAAACTCAAAAAGCTTTCAAACTCAAGACAATAGCATTGAAATAAGACTACAATTTTAGACAGTAGGGTTTAATATTTTTTGTGCTCCCATCCAATCAAGATATAAAGTTTAGAGACCTATTTTTGACTGTTTCATAGTCCTCCTCCAGTATCAGACCTTATCTCAGTCTATATCAATCAAAATAAACTAAGTTATAATCTCTCTCTCTTTAAAAATATAATCAATTTACACAAATAAATAGGTTAATTCTTGCATATTTATTTACTAATTTACATTGCTCTACTGCTTTATTATTTAGTAATATAACTCCAATATTTTTACAACAATAAAACATTTGGTGAACTCGACTTACTTCAAATTTTCACACAAAACCCATAGAAACCCTAGGGATAATTATTTATTGATTTTTATTTAATTTAAAAATTATAAAACTACAAATTTATGAAAATATATTCAATAAATTCACCTAAACCTTAGTTTGCACATATTAGGTCCTATTTGCATACAAACACTTTCAAACCACTATGAAAAAAATATTGCTAATTTTGAAAATATTCTATGATATTTCTTGAACTTTTAAATCTAAATTATACAAATTCATAGAAATATTTTTTCAAATTATTATACTAATTTTTATAGAAAATCTTTTTAAACCCTAATTTCATATACTAGTTCCTATTGGTTTCTTGAGGTATCACTTTACATCCATAGTCAAATTGTAAAAATGATGCGTAGTTATTTACAAATTCTTCTCACATTTCTTTCAAATAATAAAGAAACCATAATGGGCCCATCATGTACATGAATTATGAATTCTATCATATATTATTACAAATTTCATTGTATGCATCTCATGTATAATTTTCATACTAAGGGATGATACTACAACATTTATTTCTCAAATTACATGAGATTTCTATTTGCCTTTCACATACTTTCTAAATCTCCTATGGAGCAATTTTCAAGTTTATTATGTTCAACATGTTAGCAATAGTATGTTACCACTCAAAGCTCTTTATGCATTTAAACACAAAGTCATTATCTCTACCATTTACTCTCTATTTTTCATATAGAAAAGTGTTCAGATTTATTATGCTCAACAAATACAAAATGTTATGTAGCATATATAAAAATTATGCATTTAGGCATAATGTCACATTTTCTATCTCTTACTTGCTATATTACCTATCACACACTCTTTATAAATATATCTTTGCATAAATAATACCTCAAATTACATGCCTTTAACTTCACTTTCATGATTTCTACCTCAATGCATATAAATCATTGGCTATTTTTGAGTATCTCCCTATCATTACTAGACATCAACAAACACTATCAGTTATATCTATCCCTCCCTTCAAACTTGGTATATCTAGCTTTTATCTCATAACTACTACCAAATTTATGCCTATAGTAGATCATATGATCCACGCTATCACCTAATTTTTGGAAGATAGGAAGGTTTATTATACCCAGGGCCATAGCTTTACTACTTAGACTAACTCCCCTTCAAATACAATTTTTGTTCTCAAGTTCCTTCAACAATTAGACATTTAGGAAGATGTATTGTATGCATTTCTTCACAATACTAGAATCCTTGTTTTTATTGAACCAACTTATGTTGCATCCATCCTTAATAATTCAACAGACTAAAGAGCACATCTGTTTTGAAAAAGAGGATTTACCCCCACAACACATCATTGAACAAAATCTACCTTTGTATATTTAGTTATGAATTAATGATGTGGGAGTTAAAAAAGTACAAGTGTATAATGGTTTAAGACTTAATATTTGCAACATATCCTTTCTTAAACATCTTAACATACAACCTCAAGATTTAGACCATTCCAATATGAACATCAGAGGTTTTGACAACATTCCATGAAATTTAATGGGTTAAACAACACTCAATCTTACCTTAAGGCCCAAGACATTGCCAACATCATACCAATTCATGTCAAATGACCTTAATTATAATGTATTACTTGGTCAGCCCTGGATTCATGATATGCATGTAATCCCATCCACCCTCCATGATTTTCTAAAGTTTAGACATAGAGGTTACATATACACATGCCCAATAGATAGCAAGCCTTTTAAATATTGTGAAGTAAATTAATCTTCATAGAATTATATTTTTTAATTTAATCTAGGTAGCATACCTATGTAACCCATTACTCATAATACACCCTTAGAACACATGAAAAATCAAAAAATTATAAAACCTATTATAACATGAGCAAAAAATTATAAATTCACATCACCTTTTGCACTTAAATATCTTAATAAGATGATATATAAGGGGAAAAGACTAGGGAAACATGAACAAAGAATAGTCAATCCTATTGAGGAATCCACACAACATAACTTTCAAGGGTTAGGATACCAATTTTACCTTAATCAAGATAAATACTCTCCCACCCTTTGACAATACATAAAATTTTATCCACCAATTACACACACCAACAATGTAATTAATAACACTTCCACATTATCATTAATCTAACCTGATCTTATCAACTGGATGCCCTCACCCAACATGTTTACATCTACATTCTCTAATGATGAATCCCTCTTGCAATTCATTGGTGCATATGAAGCCCTCCCTTCTTGTTACCATAAAAATAAATTTCCAATCCACATAAATGCCCAAGCATACTTTGGAGAAAGTATAGATTCTTCCCTTGATATATTAGTTGACTCAGATAATACTATATTTATAACTACATATACACTTGATTGTTTGACATTGCTTAATAAAGAAATAATAAATTTTATTTTTAGAATTGATAAATATCCCCATATTATCTTATTAGTTACTACCCTAAATAAAGAAGAGGATGTGGATATTCATCAAGCATTAACAAATTTTCTAAAACTCTTTGCTTGGTCATATTTAGATATGCTAGGAATTGATACATATATAATAGTCCACAGGATTCTTTTATACCCTGATGCTAAATTAGTCAAACAAAAAAATCAAAAAATGCATCCTAAGGTAGCTCTCTTAGTCGAAGATAAAATCCAATACCTCTTAGATGTTGGTTTCATCTACCCAGTAGCACATCCTAAATGGATTTCTAATATAGTTCTCATAGTCAAACCTAGTGGATAAATTTAATGTTATTTTGATTAATAATATTTAAATAAAGTATGCCCCAAAAATGATTTTCCTTTGGCAAATATTGACATGATAATAGATTCCACTGCTAGATACAAAATGATGTCATTTATAGATGGTTTTATCAGTTTTAATCAAAATAAAATAATTGAAGAAGATAAAGAAAAAACATATTTTACAATACCATGAGGTACATTTTGTTATATTATCATGCCTTTCTGGTTAAAAATGTTGGATCTACATATCAACATACTATGACATATTTTTCATAACTTAATTCATCACACTATCAAGGATTATGTTGGTGGTATACTAGCTAAATCCAAATAATGATAACATCATGCTATTGATTTACAAAATATCTTTGTACAACTCAGATAGTATAATCTTTGATTAAACCCAAAAAATGCATATTCATAGTCACATCAAGCAAACTCTTAGGCTTCATCATATCTCAATGGGGCATCAAAGTTGATCCTAATAAAGTCAAATCAATTATCAATATTCTACCTCCTATCAATTTAAAATAACTCCAATCCCTCCATGGCAAGATTCAAGCAATCTATCATTTCATAACTTAGCTTGTTGATAAAACATAGTCCTTCACTCACTCATTAAATAAATTTACAAAATTTATTTGGGATCAATCTTGTCAAAATAGCTTCAAAAAAATCAAGAAATATATCCTTAATCCACCCATTTTAGTACCACCTATCCTAAATAAGCCTTTCTTACTTTATATATCAATAATAGATCACACCTTAGGGCACTCTTAACACAACATGATGATCAAAATATTGAATGAGTAGTTTATTACATCATCCGTACATTGGTCAATTATGAAAAAACTATTCCCAAATAGAAAAATTATGTCTCACATTAGTTTTTGCCACACAAAAAATCTAACATTACATGGTAAATAATGAGACTTATGTTATCAAAAAAGTAGACCCCTTAAAATTCCTACGAGCCAAACCACATCTTTTTGGTCGTATCTCCAAATGGGTTATGTTATTAGTAGAATTTGACTTAAAAATAATCCTCCAAAAATTGATAAAAGACTAAATCATTGCAAACCATTTTAAAACAAAAAAACTATCAGATACAAAACCTTTTAAGTGAAACATTCATAAATGATTTCATTGCCTACTTTACTTATTCAAATACCTAGACATGTTTTTTGATGGATCTCAATGCACATCTGGTGCATGGGTGGGTATTTTCTTTATCAATCCTTATATCCATACAATTCCCATAGAATATTGATTAATTTTCTCATGCACGAACAACACAGTAGAATATAAAGCACTTATCTTAGGACTATTCACTGCACAATCCCTCCAAATAAAATATCTTCAGATCTTTGGTGATTCCTAACTCATGGTCAACTAGGTCAATAATGTTTATCAAACAAAATAAGAATAACTTATCCTATACTAAAACATGGTGTAATGTCTATCATCCCAATTTGATTATTTTTCCATTGAAGGCATTCCCCAAAAAGACAACAAACATGTAGATACAATGGCCAATGTTGCATCACTCATTCCCATTCATATCAATGATGATCAATAAATTTTTATAATTAAATTATTATAATCACCATCAATATCCAATGTATATTTAATCGATCTTTCCATTTTAACTACTATAAGAAACTCTACAATCTTATAATGGCTCATTGACATTTACAATTTTCTCAAAAAATCTATTACACTAGACACTTTATCTTGAAATGACAAATGTAAATTACAAAAATAAGCACTCCATTATGTAATCATTAGTGGAGACCATTTAAAATGATATATCTATGGACACTTACTATGGTGTTTAACCTCAGTAGAAGCCAAAATTTATCTCACCAAATACATGATAGTGAGTGTGGTGGTCATTTTAATAGAAAATCCATGTCATACAAACACCCTTAGCAAGGGTACTACTAACCTATAATGGAGGATGAATGTTTATAATATGAAAATATATGTGATAAATGTCAATGACATAGTAACCTACAATATGCACTATCACAATAATTATAACCTATAATCTTTCCATGGCCATTCATGTTATGGGGATTTGACCTCATTGTAAAAATCACCCTAAGTCTACCAATGGACATAAGTTCATAATCATAGCTACATAATACTTTACCAATTGGGTGGAAGTCATTCCACTTGAATCTACCATAGGTGAAGACATTTGTATTTTTATTATGACTCATATTATTTCATGCTTTGACCTACCTGCAACCATTATTTTTTATAATGGAACGTCATTCAAGAACAAAACTATAAAAAAAATTGTACCAAATACAAAATTAAACACATGTTCTCCACTCCATATTACCCACAAGGAAATAGTCAAGAAGAATCCACTAACAAAACAATTAATAGAATTTAGAGCAAAATAGTAACCAAATTTGGTAATGATTAGCACATTCAACTAGTTTTCTCACTATGGGCCTACCATACCAGCATATGTACACCCATTAGGGCTACTCCTTATTCACTTGTTTATGGCATAGAAGAAGTTCTACCATTGGAATTAGAAATTCCATCTCTTTGTGTTTCTATTAAAGGTATTCTCACTAATGACCAGTATCACAAAAAGTGTCTACACCAATTAAAATAGTTAATTCAAACATGCATTCAAACTATAGAACACCTTAGAATCTACCAACAATGTATCCAATGATCCTACAATAAGTGAGTGCACATCATATAATTCAAAGTTAATGATCTTGTTCTTAAAGAGAATCATCGTAATGTTAATGTCAAATAAGAAACCAAAGGAAAATTCAAACAAAATTGGCTAGGTCCTTACATCATTATTGAAAATCTTAGCCCTAAAGTGTATCATCTAGACTCACTTAAAGGAAAGAAACTCAAAAATCCAATGAACATTATGCATCTACATAGATTCCATGTATAGTATGTTATTTCTATGCATTTCTTAAACATAATTTATTTCCAACATTGATTGTACATATTATCTCCTCCTTGATTGTACATAATTCAAATATTGTCAAAAAACAAAAACAATTTAAAATACAAAATCATTCATTAAATTGCAAAAACACCAAAAACATTTTGATTGTATGCATCATCCATGTTTACATTACTAATATCATGCTATGATTTACATTTGATGTTTCATGCTATTGTATGTTGATTTATCTACATTACCATGCTTCACTTGATCTTCTTTGAGTGTGTGTAGTGACATCCAACTATTTTATTGCTTCATTCTACCCATTGAGGGGGCATTCCTACTTCTACATTCAAGACATACATCAATATACACACCCATTAGGGGCATATTCTACATGACTACACCATCGAGGTTATGTCATTCCTACACTACACACTCTGAGTTATCATGTTGATGTATATTACTATGTAGATTGCATAGATTATTACATCGACATTTCACTAAGACCTATCATTTATGTATTTTTAATCATATACCTAGTCTTGTAATACATATCTTTTACATAATTTCACATTTGCTTTGATTATTTAGATGTGTTTATATCTTCTAGTTATTACTTTTTCTTTCATTCCTTGCTTATCATGACTTATGTGACTACATTTCCAGTTGTTGCTTATCTTTTTTTTGTGCCTTAATACACCTGCAAATGCCTTTTACATATATTCATGTGTGTGCCTTAGGACATCTGCTAATGTCATTTGTTTTTACTCTTTCATGTGATTATGGTCCTTATGTCAAATTTACTTATTCACTTATATGTGTATGTGGCATTTAAACATGCCTTTTATGTTTGTCTTCTAGTTTTAGTGACATGTGTCCATGTCCCTTATTTGTGTGGCCCCTTGGACACCCTTGTATGCTTCTTTCTGCTAGCTTTGTATGCTTGTTTGGTTGTTTTCTCCTCACTATATGCAATTCCATGATTCTAATCAAGCATTTACGTTACTTCATGGATTTCATTATGGACATCATGTTCCATTCCTCCATGATTACAAACAAACTAACTAATATCTAAAGTTACTAGTCTAGTTCAGTATCATGAACATGATCTTAGATTTTTATATCTATCTAGGCATACCCATGTTGATCTACCAATCTATCAATTCAAATATTGTTATATCTTGAAATATCTTGTCAAATATTTAATTTTATATCTTTCATCTATACAACTTAGCACACTTACAAGACTCCTTTTCTTTTGAGGGCAGTCATGAAAAGTTCATCATTCCTACCCTCAAAAGAGGGGGAATAAATTAGGGGTTTGTTATAGAGATAAAACCTCCTAATAGTCTAAATAATAACATTTAGAACACTTAGTACCAAATCTAGAGGTCAAACAAGAGCAAAAAAATAGTGACAAATTTAGATTAGCAGTTAGTTTTCACACTAGATAATAATGACAAAAATAGATAGTAACACCAAACACAAGGGTATCCATATTTTGGCACTCATATCTTGGCAAAAAAAACTCAAAGTTTCTAGAAATGGGTAAAAAGTATAGTTTAGGGATAGTTTTTGCACTTCTAGATTAATCAAATTTAGTAGTTCCAATATAGTTTCTTAGATGTAGTGGTGTTGAGACCAACCCCTTCCCCCCCATATTTTTTTTGGGAAGGGGACCCATGTGATTGTTTTTATAGCTTCTATATCCTAGAATAAGTGTGAAAGATTTTTTGATCATGTTTTGATGTTGTTAAAAAATCATCTTTAAGGTTATTAATTACAGGTTCCATAAAAGAAGGTAGGGTTCCCAAATAATAAACCTTAGAGATTTGAATTTAAATATTCATGAGAGAGTCTAGTGGGAAATTTTATTCATAATCAAGTTTTAGATTAAAATTCATGCACTTTGGTAGATCTAACACTTTGTGCTGGTTTGCTAGATTTTATCTAATGGTGCATTAAGCTTTAAGTCTTTTATAAAGGCATACAGTTACTAATTTGGGCCCTAGTGAAGACCCAATGATTATTACTTGATCTGAGGTTTTAAATCTAATGGTGCAAAAGATAAGTTTACATGTTTTAAAATTGATAGGTTTGTCCCTATTATTTGAAATCTATGAGGATGTATTTGATGGGATCAAACCTATCGATTTTAAATTGAAATAGAAAGACTTCATTATCTTAAAATTGATAGGTTCACCCCCATCATTTGATGTATGTGAGGATGTATTTGACAAGACCAAACCCATCAAATTTAACTTAGACAATCCTCAAATCTTTGAGATCTCTTGATGATTTTACACATGGCATTCAATTATTATATCAATAAGTTTCATTATTTAAAAATCGATAGGTTTGACCCCATCATTTGACATCTACGAGGATGTATTTGATGGGACTAAACCCATCAAATTTAAATTTTTAAAAAAAGCATTTATTGTCTTAAAATTGATAGGTTCACCTCCATTATTTGACATCTTTGATGATGTATTTGATAGAACCAAACCCATCAAATTTAACTTAGATAATCCTTGAAGCTTTAAGATCTCTTGATGGTTTTACATGTGGCATTTAGTTATTAGATCAATAAGTTTCATTGTTTTAAAATTGGTAGGTTCACCCCCATCATTTGATGTTTATGAAGATGTATTTGATGGGACTAAACCCATCAATTTTAAATTGGAATAGAAAGATTTTATTATCTTAAAATTGATAGGTTCACTCCCATCATTTGACATCTATGAGGACATATTTAAAAGGACTGAACCCATCAAATTTAACCTAGATAATTTTCTTAACCCTAATAAAAGGGGGTATTTCTAAAACCTTTTTAAGAGATTCTTGTTTTTCTTATGAAGACAAGATTAAGAAAAAAAATCTTAGCCTAAGTCTTTTTACTAATTAAAAGGGAAATCTTCTTGCAAGATCCAATGGTAATCACTTGATCTATGGACTTGATGCAATAGTCCACATTAGCACTGAAGCCTCAAGATCTCTCAAAGGATCAGATGGTGGTCACCTGCTCACTTGATTTGATCCAATGGTGTGAGCCAATTGAAGATTTTTCAAAGGCCTCTAAAGCTTGATTGATGGCATAGTTAATAATCTCAAAGATCAAGAACCGATGAAATGAAAGGACTAGGATTTGGATTTTCAAATTAAAATAGAAGGGACATTATGAAAACCAATGGTCACTCTTCAATTGACATTTATAAAAATTGTCATGAAAGGCATTGAACCCTAGCACATAGGCTCCACATAGTTGTGGAGGATCAAAATGAAATATATTTCATGATTAAAAAATACATGAGAGTTAATAAGAAAGGTTCCATCATATCTAAGGCATGCATGAGATCAAAGTTGGATGTTTTGGTCATTACATTAAAAAAACCCTAAACCCTCCATAAAGAAGGCTAGAATCAGTTCAAATTAATTAGGTGACACTTGAGATAATTATGAACTGAATCAGAGTAGGTGCCTTAGTGAGAACATTGATATATTTGCAATTACAATACACTATTATCAATGACAATGGGTAGGCAATAGATGAAGATTAAAGCAAAACTTTATCTAACACTAGATGTTGAAGGAAGGGTCTTTAGAGACATAGAGTTAGATTAAATAGCATTGAATGTACAAGGAATAAGGAATTGGTCTGAGTTATTCTTCTTTGTCAAAGAGTTGTAACCAATTTCTCAAGAGGAAAAGAGGAATGCGTCAGTGTACCAAAGATACAAGGATTTAGTGTCAATTCAAATGGTAGGCCTTCATCATGTAGCTGATAAACTAGAGGTAATGCATTACATCAACCTTCTTGTTCCTATTTTTTTTGACTATAGATTAGATGGAGAATGGATTATTCATGAAGTAAATGTCAATAAATTTCCATGCATACCTCCCATGGCCTTTGAGACTTATTATAAGCTCCATTTACCTCATGTTGATCTTCCTTCCTTGAGAGAATGGACAAATTCCCAAGACCTGGATTCACTTCTTTCACCTTGGTTAATCCAAGTTCCCATTTTTTAGGACCCCTAATGGTGAAATTCCTATTACCCAATTCAAGCAAGGTGTTAGGGTAGATATGACCTTATTAAACAGGGCCTTTAGACCCTCTTATACAACTTATGTGCATAAGGTCTGGGTGTCTTAAATCCATTACATGTTGGAGTGAAATATAACCCCTCCCATTGGAGACTTGATAAGTTTATTCTTGGCCAAAAAATGTATAGCCATTAAGAGAAAGACCTCTACATATTTATCTATGATGTCTTACCTCTTAAACTCACTCCTTGCCTATATTAATTTCCCTAGCATCAAAAATTGGTCCCCTGATGGTCTGACTACCATTTCCCATTATTACTCCAAACTACATATTTTAAAATATAGGAATCATATGCAATTCATATGTGATGGTATATTCCCAATCATTTTTTAGATAATCACTGCTATTCCTATTCTTAGACTTCATCCTCTAATCAAAAAACAAGTGGAGACTATGGGGGATGTGTGGTTATATCTAGATTTCATTGTAACAAGGATAGAAGCAATCATGGTTCAACCATATAGACTACCCATATATGTTCCTAGTAAAATTACAGAGCAAGAAATGTCTTATCAAATTATCTAGGGCATAGATTGGCATTGCAAGAAGAATAAAAAGGCTCAAGTTCATCCCTTCTTACTAGACATCGATAGAATTATAATCAAATATTGGAAGTAATTGGAGATCATGGCAGTACATAGGAACTCTTCTAATTTCCAATTAGATGATCTTAAGATGTGGGACCCTAATAATAGGGTGGTTAACCATACTCAAAATAAGGTCCCAAAGACTGAGTATAAGCATCAACCAGGTGTGGGGAATGGTATTTACACAAGGGAAAAGAAATTTTAAGAAATCCTATCTATATTTAAAAACTACAACATACCCTTAAAATGTAGGCTAATCAGGGACAATAAGCCTTTAGGAGAAATATGGTAGTTACATCCTTTATAATATCACTTGTTGTCAGGGCCATATGGGACTACACATCAAGAACCACCTATTAAGAGACAATATTCTAAGCCTCAGTATGGAGAATTGACAAAGAAACCTCAAATTGAGCAACTTGAGGATGAAAAAGGAAAAGGTAAAGCTAAAAGTGAGGAGTCCTAGATTGAGTAAAGACCTATTGAAAGCCTCCAAATTTAGGCATCCCCACTAAGGCCTTCTTCCCCAATATAAGTTATCAGCTTATTTGCTTTGGAAACTAGAGAAATAATGGAGAGTAACCTTGTTAACATCATAGTTACTTATGGTTTAGATAAGGAAAAAGACCCATTTGAGGAAATGATAAAGAGTTGGTTCCATTGAGTAGTGGAAAGAGACAGCCAAAATTAGCCTTAGTTCCCTTGGCTCCAAGAAAGAGGCCTAGGTTATCTTTCACCCACCCCACTAGTGAAATAAACCTCTTTAGTAATGAGAATCCTATTCGTACACAAACCATTCTTGATTGATCTATTTATGGGAAGTTGCAAAAAATCCCATCTATTTTTCCTTCACT
This sequence comes from Torreya grandis, assembly GCA_037957365.1. Lineage (NCBI taxonomy): Eukaryota > Viridiplantae > Streptophyta > Pinopsida > Cupressales > Taxaceae > Torreya > Torreya grandis. The sequence continues at coordinate 569,665 of JARHVA010002263.1, forward strand.
AGCTCTGACTTGAGTGGACATAGGTGTTTAGGATAATGTCAAATCATGGATTTAGGATATGTTGAAAAAATAAGTAGAGAGAAGCATCTAGATTCTTCATAACAAGGAAATATAGTGGTTTGGTACCCCAATATCCTCTATAATTTCAAATGTAGAGATTTCTAAATAGCCATAGGTGAAAGAACTTGATCCTTAGGTCCAATTTAATCCAAAGACATCAAATCTAGAAATAATAGTGACCAAGAAAGTTAGTGTTGTTACTAAGGAGTTCACCTTGTAGAAAGTGGAGCCATTTACAAGCTTAAATCCTATTCTAGGACAAATAGTAGGGCAGCATCCTATTTTTTAAGAGGATATAACTAGTGTGGTACTGGCTTAATCAACAATGGCCTTGGCTGGAGTTCAAGGATTGAAACAAAGGATCCTCAAGTTGGAAAAAGAAAATAAAGATTTGGAAGCTCAGGTATTCTTGACAATTCCTAAAAATATATTTCAAATGATGAATAAATCCTTGATGGATGCATTTTAGAATTTGATAAGCATTAAGTCTAGATTGAGTACTTTGGACCATCTAGTTGAGATGGCGCAAACCTTGATCATCCATTGATTGAATTCTCAAGCTCAGATGGAGGAGCTCATCAAGGTACATAAGATAAAGCAAGCCTTAAACTTTAATATTATAAAACTAAGACATCTAGACATCCTCATGGTAGTTTTGATAGATAAAAAAGAATATTTGATCCCTTGGAGTAGTGATGTTAAGGAATTTAACAAGATAAATAGATATTTGGTAAACTGGATTGAGAAACTTTTAGGGAATCTATTAAATAACCCTTCTCAAACCATTAATTTAGACTTGATTGATGATGAAGAATACAAGAAAAGGGTTGATACCCACATCCAGGGCATCATAGAGAGCCAAGGTCATTCAGCTAAGGACAATCATAAAATCTTTGATACCATTAATTTTGTAGGGAAGTAAATTACAGAAGTGTAATACGTCAAGGAACTTGTATCTTGGACAAATAGTGAATTTGACAAGTTAGTGGACAAAGAAAGGGATTGTCTAATGAAGCCTGTAGTGGATTTTGAATTGATCAAGGAGAAATACACCAAGGTGAAGGAATTTTTTATACATGGTTAATTAGAAGGACACACCAATGGATTTCTTAAAGGAATATTCTTGTTGTAAAATAAATGCTAGTCTATCAGCATATACCCTTTCTTGTCAAGTTGGCACATGTTTTACCGCATTGTGGCTATCAAGGGTAGCTGGCCTTATCCACATTTGGATATTTTTGAAAGGTAACTAGTTAGCCACCTATGTTTCCTATAAATAGGTAGATGGTTACCATTTGTAAAAAGGGAGTTTTTGAAAAATTGATACCAAGATCATTTAATACAACTAAGGAATTCTAAAAAGATTATCTAATTATTTTTGATAAATGTCTATGTTATCTTTTAATTATAGGGAGTTATCTTAAATTTGAATGATTCTTATTATTTGAGTTAAATTATTTGTCATAGGGTTGTCAATTTTTGCTAAATGTTCAATTGACTGTAAAGTCTCAAATATACTTCATTTTATTTGCTCTGTATTTGGATGTACTTATGTTATCTAGATCATAACGACAAACCTTTAAAGTAAATTTTGTTTTTACTTATGATTCATATTTTTCCTTTGAATTTTGCATGATTTGTGATATAATTTGAGCTTATGCTATTTTAGAACATAAATTTGTTCAAATGTGCTCAAAGTAATTGGAATTTTATCATAATATTTGAGATGAAAACCTAAAATCATGTTCATTTCTTCTTTACCCTTCCTTTTTCCTTATTTTTATCAAGATTAACTCTAGCTTAAAGGTCATTGTTAATAATCATTTAGTTTGACTACCGAATCCTTAGAATAATTAAGTATTTAAATAGTATAAACCTTGGTGGCTCCCAACCACTAAATCAAATAAATATTGTGGATAGTTTTCATACTTTGCTTCTATTCCACCATAGACAATCATTGAATAGGTATGAACTCCAACTCATGCCATGGATTCTCAAAATCCTAAAATGATAAGTGTTCTACAACACTAAGAGCACTTGTGGTGTAATTAGAAGTATCAATAGGAGAAACTCTATTGGTGCTAGGAAGAGGGCCTATTTAAAGATGCTTAATATTTTTAGGAGTATATTTCATCAAAATTATCTACATTTTACTTTATTATGTTTCTTTTCACATAAATTGTGTAAAGATTGGTAACCTTTGTGAAAATATGGCTTTTTTTGTTAAAAATTTAATAGTATTTGGAGTTAGGATGACTTATTTTGATCAAAATTGACAATTATTTGACAATAAGAAGTTTATTTGAGTCATAAGTTTTAAATATTGGTTATCTTTGCATTTCAGTATATCTTTAAATTTGTTTAGTTAAAGATTGATGTCCTTTATCCTCTTATTAACATTTTTTTTCCAAATTAAGCTTAGTGTGCATATTATTTGTCATTCTTTGGAAATTAATGTTTTACACCATGTTTTAAAATAGGATCCTTAGTCTTCAAGATGGAATTACCAAGGATTAGGACTAAATCACATTTAGAGACTAAAGAACCCTTGCTCAAACTAGAAACTCACATCAGGACTAGGAAAGACATAGGTAAGCGTAGGTATTCTAAATCTCTACCATCATCACATTTACAAGGGATTCTTATGATTTATCTTCATCCAAACATGGCATGGCTTAGAAGTTCCCCTATCAATATACCAGGTGTGGTTCATGTTTTACCACGTAATTCGAAAAATAATTGCTAATATTTAGTCCAACTAGTATTATGACTATTGAAGAACATGTTAAATATTTCAAAGTTACATTAAGATTATTGAATGTTATTCATGAATATGTGCATGTAGGTTATTCTCATTTACATTTAAATATATTGCATATGAATGGTTCCTTATTTTACCTGACAATTTTATTATTTCATTGAATAATTTTGACACTATTTTCATTGATGAATTTGGAAAGATCATAATCCCTTATGTCATTTATCATCAATTCACAACTATTAAGAGAGATATTAGTGAACCTATTAGGTCATTTAATGCCAGGTTCTAAAATATGTTTAGCCAAACCATAGATCCATATAAACCTAACCAACCTTTAGCTTTGGAGGTTTATAAAGATGTTGTTGACCCCATGACTTCTATATTTTTGAAGAGATATATTCTACTTATCATCACATTGGTTGAAGCCTATTTTGAAGTAGTGGTTATTAGTGATAAAATGCAACCCCAAAGATATATGGTTTATTTTATCCCAAATGTTAATCCTCAAATGCATGTATTAAACCTTTTCCCAAGTAATAACCAAAATACTCCAACATTAAACCAATTTCTTGCTTTGAATGTATTACCTACTAGTCATGCTACTCCTAATCAAAATCTAGGCTTCTTGAGCCATCAAGTTACCAATGGATTTGATGGAAATGATCATAAGACTTTAGTGCCTATCAATGGCATTAACATTAACCAAATTCAAAATGTTGAGGTTCCAAAAAATGAGAATGAATCTATATTAAAAATGATATAGAAGCTTAGCACTAATTTTTTTTCAATTAAAAAAAAAAATTGGTAATGCTAATTATAATTCTACAAGGAACTTCACTTTCCAAAAATTAAATAAAACTTGTGAATAGGTTTCAGAATGATATATTCTACATTAAAAATGATAATGAGTCTTTCCCTATCAAAAATAACATGGATATAAACCTCTCTAATATTTCCTTATCAAATTAGTTTAGGGTACATGCTACTTCTAAACATGGTGAGATTGATTGTATTGATTTTTTTAAAGCTTTTGAAGCTTTTTAAGAAGAAATTGACACATTTAAAGTGGTTCTAAACAAAGAGGTTGTTAAAAATTCATCTAAATGTAAACCATCTGACCAGGTGCATATGTTAGAAATATTTAATTTCCCTTTTCAAGAAGATAATGAGCTTGAGAATATTCCTAAGGAATTCCAAGCATTCCAAAAAAATTTGAAGACATTTCCTTTGAGAAATAGGGAACAAAAACAACCATTGACTACCTCTAGCCCTCCAAAAAATTATGGGACTCCTCCAGACACTATATCAAATTATAATCTTGAACCTCATAAAATAAGTTCTTATATGTTAATGTTAACTATTGATCCTCTAAGCAAATTTGGCTACAACATTGTGGAAGATATGAAAAAGATTAAAGCTAATATCACTCTACACAAGCTAACACAAATCACAGAACAAAGAGACTTACTCTTAGAATCTTTGTCAAATAAAAGTGGGAAACCCCATAAGAATGATAGTGAAAATCTAATTACACAAATGATAAAAGTATACTCCCCACCTTTTTTACTTACAGTAAAGATATTTGGAAAAAATGTTCATAATTGTTTGTTAGATTTAGGAGCTTCAACCAACATTATGCCTACTAGGATATGTACACAACTTAGGTTAATTCTAATCAAATCTAACAAGGTATTCACTCAATTGGATAAATATAGAGTTAAGGCTATAGGAGAATTATTTAATGTGCATATATAGCTAGCTATTGAACCAAGGGATCAATAATTCATTGATATCCAAGTGGTAAAAATGCCTAGTGCTTATGGATTAGTTTTAAGTAGAGAATGGAGTCCAGCTTTAAATGGCTATATGTCTACTTATTTTTCACACTTATGGCTTCCTTTGAAAGGTGTTCCAAATCAAATAAGAATAGAAAGGGAACTTAAAATGAAAGAAATGATAACACAATATAATGTTGTTAATGAAAGTGTAAATTTCCTAGATTTTGATTTGATAGTTTTCACTTTGGAAATTACAAAAGAACTAGTTTATAAGAGTCCTTCTCAAATGTTTGGTTTGTGTAATTTATACATTGATGATGCTAAGTGAAAATAAAGATCAAGAGTTGGAATTGTATTGATGAATCCTTAAAAAAGCAATACCATATAGCTTATAAGTTATAATTTCCTTGCACCAATAATTTGGATGAGTATGAGGCTCTCATACTTGGATTATAGTTTGCCATTAAACACAAAGTTAAATAACTCCTTTTCTATGGAGACTCTAAAATTGTGGTAAACCAAGTGAAAAGTAAGTACCAGTGCAAATTATATTACTTAAAGAGATATAAGTTTAGGGTGTGGGATTTGATCAAATCTTTTGATGCTTTCAACATCTTATCTATTCCAAGAGAAGAAAAAAATTGTTGATAAACTTGCCTCTATTATAGCTAACCTTATGCCTAATCATGATTCTCAAGCATTATTATTGAGCTAATACCTTATCCTTTAGTTCTTGATAATATAAATCATTTTCAAGTTTTCAATTATGATCAACAAATCGTATATTTCCTAACTAATTCTAGGGATTTTAAAGCTCACATTATTGATGAGATTGATGACACTTCTCACGAGGAGGAACTGAATGGTAAAATCATCCAATTAAGTGATAATAAGATACCTAAAGGGATGATTTCATTGGAAATACTATTTTATTTTGATAAATTTTTTGAAGCACCTAAGCAACCTAAGTAAAATAGTAAGGATTAGCATGCAACAAATCTTGGATCACATGATCCACCACAAATGGTGAATATAAAGAAGGCTTGCACTGAAATGGAAAATAGGAAAGCTAGAGATTTGATTAAAAAATAAAAGGATGTAATTGCTTGGTTTTATGGAGATTTGAAAATATTTGACCAGAGGGTCATTACTCATACCATACCTCTTCAAGAAGGTTGCAAACCTTTTAGATAGAAGCAAAGGCTAGTCAACCCTATTTTAGAACCCATGATTTTTAAAGAAGTCAAGAAGTTTTTGGATGGAAGGATAGTGTTTCCTATTAGACATTCCACTTGGGTGGCAAACCTAGTCCTAGTTAGAAAAGAGAATGGATAAATAATATTGTGAATATATTTTAGAAATTTGAATCAAGCATCTAAAAAGGATAATTATCCTTTACCTTCTTTGGACCAAGTTATCCAAACTATTTTAGGATCTTCCCTGATGTCCTTTCTGGATGTATTTTTTGGGTATAACCAGGTGATTTTTTCTCTAGATGATAGGATGAAAATAACTTTTACTACTAAGTGGGGAACATAAAATTACAAGAGAATGCATTTTGGATTAATTAATGTAGGGGCAGCTTTTCAAAAGGCCATGGATCATGATTTCAAGGATTAGTGGGAAAGTGTATCATAATATATATAGATCATCTTATAATACTTTATAAAAATAGAGAAGATCACTTCATATATTTGAGATAAGTATTTGATAGATGCAGGAGATATGGTGTATCTCTTAACCCCAAGAAAAGCATATTCTATGTCACTGAGGGAAAATTATTGGGACATGTCATTACCAAAGATGGAATCTCTATGGATCTTGATAGAATAGAGTCCATTTCTAAAATTGGGTTGCCTACTAGTCGAAAAGAACTTAAGTCATTCTTTAAGAATATTAATTTTATTAGGAAGTTTATTTCAGGGTTGATGAGATTGTTAAACCTTTGAATGGTATGCTTAAGAAAGATGATATAATTTCTTAGAATCAAGAATCCAAGAAGGATTTTGTTGATATTAAGAAGGAAATTACTAAAGCTCCAGTCCTCATAAGTCCTAATTTTTCAAAGGATTTTTAATTATATTCATTTGCATCTGAGCATACTATGGCTACAATGTTAACTCAAAAGGTTGATGGGAATGATCATCTTATAGATTTTATGAGCACCAACTTAAAAAATTTAGAAGTGAATTATTTTATGATTGATAAGTAAGCTTATGCATTAGTAAAATCAATAAAAAATATTAGACTTTACCTCCTTAGAAATAAGGTGCATGCTATATTACCTGATTCAGCTATAAAACTTATGTTGAGTTAGAATGAGCTTGGAGAAAGAAGAGGCAAATGGATGGAAATTATACAAGAATATGATATAGAGATGACAATTAATAAAGTAGTGAAATGTTAGGGTTTAGTTCATATGATTTTTAGTATTGACCCAAAAGTTCATATCATGCAGGCAGATCAACAAAATTTTCAACCTAATGAGTGGTATGAATCTATTATCCATTTACTTGTCAATAGTGTTTGTCCCCCAAGATTTATAAGAGAGAAAAAGAGAGACTTAAGGCTCAAATTAGCTCATTACCTCATGAAGAATGTAGTCTTATACAGGAGGAACTTTGAGGGAATTTATATGAGGTGTGTGTCCAAGGAAGAAGTAGATTGGATTATGACTACCTTTCATGAAAATTTAGGAAGTGGACACCCTTCAGGAAGAACCATAGATCATAAGAATTTTAGGGCTAGGTATTATTAGCCCACACTATTTAAATATGCTTATAAGCATGTGAGGGAATGACATTTATGCTAGATCTTTAGTATAAAGGAACCAAAGGTAGTCATGACATTACAACCTGTGATGGTAGATAAACCCTTTACATAATGGGGATTAGATTTTATTGGAGTAATAAACCCCAATTATTTTTAAGGTCATAAGTTTATCCTAATTACTATAGATTATTTTACTAGGTGGACTGAGGTAGTAGCCACTAAGCAATGTAGAATAGAGGAAGTGATCAATTTCCTAGAAGAAAATATTTGTACTAGATTTGGAAATCCATTTTCTTTGGTGTGTGACAATGAATTTGTATTCATTTATATTGAAATGATAGAATGGGATTATGACCAAGGCATTATACTCAAGCTTTCTTCTAATCAGTATCCTTAATAAAATGGTATTTTTGAATCCACAAACAAATATCTGATGAAGGCTATCAATAAATAAATTGAAGATAAACCTAGAACATGACATAATATTCTTAATTTTGCATTATGGTTAGATCAAATTAGGATCAAATAATATCTAAAAGCTTCACCATTTTTTTAGTATATGGTCAAGAGCCCATCTTTCCCATCACTTTGAATTTTCCTACATTCACATTCATGCAAGAATACATGGAAGATAGTCAAGAACATGGTAATTATTGACTGTCAAACATTATTCAAATGGAAGATGCTAGAGAAAAAGCAATTATAGACTTTAGTAGACACCAATCAACCATGAACATATGGTTTTGTAAGAGATCTAAAGTGAAGGTATTTAGACAAGGAGATTTGATCCTTATTTGGGATAAGGCATAAAAACCCAAAGGTAAACATGGTAAATTCACTTCTTTATGGATTGGTCCTTACCAAATTACAAAAAACTTGGGCTACAATAATTTCAAGTTGAAATATCTCCAAGAAGCAGAGTTCACATTACCTACTAATGTACTATATCTAAAACATTACATTGTTGCTTCCCCATTAGAGGTATTCATGGAACAAATGTGTAAGATTGCTAAAATTAGAATAGGTAGGTTAGTTCTCTTTATTTTTTTTCCTTGCTGGGTTTGTGTATATTTGTTTTGTTTAGATTTTTTTTTCTTCTTCTTGCTTGGTGGTTTTCCTTGGTTGTGGTAAAGTCTCATGTTATTATTTTTTGATTTAGAATTACTCAAGAATGTGAGTATAAATATTACAAAGGTAACCATGGCTGGAAATGAAGTAGTATGAAGTAACCAAAGATATTGGTATAAATTGGTAGAGGAATTTATTATCCTACAAAGATTTAAACCCTATTCTACATCAATTTTTTTTAAGAAGAATCATATGTATACAATGTGAACGTAGTATATTAACTCATACTCATGCTTACACTTAAAACACATCCTTGTCATGGACTAAAGTTTCAATTAAAGGGGAGAGTAACATGATGCCATAACATTTAACCAAATCCTTTAAACCAAGTTGTATTGGTTTCCAATCTTTGTAAAAATACCTAAAAATGTAAAAAAAGAGAGCTCATTATAAAATCTATGGAAATAGAAGCAAAGGTGATTTAGGTAATCTCCATCAAGGATATGGATGCCTGGCTAGTAGTGGAGCAAGACCTTGAGTGGAACTAGAGTTATCTTTATCAGGGCTATAGATGCCTACCTGATAGTAGAGAAATACCCAAGCCTCCCCTAGATTAAGAGTTCTTATGCATAAAAAATATCAAAAAACACTCAAATTTAAGTGTAATAAAACAAAAGGATATGAACCTAGAAATTATTTCTTAAAATTCATGAAAAATAGTATGTGGAATCAAAACACACACCACATATTTATGTTTTAATATCTAAGTTTAAATTATATACATAAGGAACTTATTTCAAATTGAAAGTTGATTCAAAATAAAATAGATGTCCAAAAAGAGATTAAATTCATCTAAAATTTTAAACCAGAGCTTTACATTTCAACATATTGCTATGATGCCCCTGTGAGTCACCATTTCTTAAGACTAAAACCCCCATATTTTGTTTTTGGAAAGGGGACCCATGTGATTGTTTCTCAAGATTCTATATCTTAAAATAAGTGTGAAAGATTGTTTGATCATGTTTTGATGTTACTAAAAGATCACCTTGAATGTTATTAATTATAGGTTAAATGAAAGAAGGTATGGTTGTCAAACAATAAACCCTAGCAATTTGAATTTAAACATTCACAGGAAAGTCTAGCATGAAATTTTATGCATAATCAAGTTTTAGCTTAAAGTTTGTGCACTTTTGTAGATCTAACACTTTACACTTGTTCACTAGATTTGATCCAATAGTGTGTTAATCTCGAAGTCTTTTAGAAAGGGATAAAGTTAATGATTTGGGCCCTAGTGAAGATCCAACAATGATCACTTGATCTAAGGTTTTAAATCTAATGGTGTGAAAGATAAGTTTCATTGTTTTAAAATTAACAAGTTTGCCCCCATAATTTAACATCTACAATGATATACTTGATGGGACCAAACCCATCAAATTTAAATAGAAATAGAAAGATTTCATTGTCTTAAAATTAACAGGTTCACTCCCATCATTTGATGTCTATGAGGATGTATTTGATAGGACCCACCCCATCAAATTTAACTTAGACAATCCCTAAAGCTTTGAGATCTCCCATTGGTTTTACATGTGGTATTTATTTATTAGATCTATAAGTTTTATTATTTTAAAATTGATAGGTTTGCCCTCATTATTTAATGTTTGTGAGTATGTATTTGATGGGACCAAACCCATCAAATTTAAATTAAAAGAGTAATATTTCATTGTCTTAAAATTGATAAGTTTACCCCATCATTTGATTTCTATGAGGATGTATTTGATAGGACCAAACCCATAAAACTTAACATAGACAATCCCCAAATCTCTAAGATCTCCCAATGGTTTTACACATGGAATTCAGCTATTAGATCAATAAGTTTCATTATTTTAAAATTGACAGGTTCACCCCCATAATTTAACATCTACAAAGACATATTTGATGGGATCAAACCCATAAAATTTAAATTAGAATAGAAATATTTTTATATTAAAATTTATAGGGTCAACCCCATCATTTGACATCTATGAGGACATTTTTGATAGGACCGAACCCATCAAATTTAACCTAGATAATTTTATTCAACCTAATCAAAGGGGGTATTTATAAATCCTTTTTAAGAGATTCTTGGTTTTCTTATGAAGACACGATTGAGACATAAAATATTGGCCTAAGTATTTTTACTAATTAAAAGGGTAAGCTTCTCTCATGATCTAATGGTGATCACTTACTCGATAGATTTGATCCAATAGTGCACATTAGCACAGAAGCCTCAAGATCTCTTGAAGGATCTAATGGTGGTTGTTGTTTCACTTGATTTGATCCAACAATGTGAGCCAATTGAAGAATTTTCAAAGGTCTCTAAATCTTGACAAATGGCATAGTTAATAAGATCAAAGATCAAGAACCAATGAAATGTAAAGACTGGGATTTGGCTTTTTGAACCAAAATAAAAGGGACTTTTTGAAAACCAATGGTCACTCTTCAAATGGCATTTATCAAAATTGTTGAAAAAGGCATTGAATCCTACCAAAGAGGATACATGTAGGTGTGGATGATCTAAATGAAAGATATTTCATGATTGAAAAACATAGGAGAGTTGATAAGAAAGGTTCCATCATATCTAAGGCACGTATGAGATCAAAGTTGGATGTTTTGGTCATTAAATAAAAAAACCCTAAACCCTCCATAAAGAAGGCTAGAATTGGTTCAAATTGATTATGTGACACTTGAGATAATTATGAACTAAATTCAAAGTAGGTGCCTTAGTGAGAAATTTGATAGCTTTATAATTAAAATACACTATTATTAATGGTAGCAGGTAGGCAAAAAATAAAGATTGAAATAGAGATTTATCTAACTTTAGATGGTGAAAGAAGGGTCTTTAGAGACATATAATTAGATTCAATAACATTTAATGTATAGGGAAGAAGGAATTGGTCTGAATCATTCTTCTTTATCGAAGAGTTACAACCAATTTCTTAGGAAGAAAAGAGGAATGCTTCAGTGTACCAAAGATACAAGGATTTAGTGTTAATTCAAATGGTGGGCCTTCATCATGTAGATACTAAACCAAAGGTAATGCATTGCATCAACCTTCTTGTTCTTATTTTTGTTGATTACAGAGTAGATGGATAATGGATTATTCATGAAGGAAATGTCAGTAAAGTTGTATGCATAGCTCACATGGCCTTTGAGGCTTATTATAAGCTCCCTTTACCTCATGTTGATCTTCCTTCCTAGAGAGAATGGACAAATTCCCAAAACCTAAATTCAATTCTTTCACCTTAGTTAATCTAAGGTTCCCATGTTTTTAAGACCCCTAATGGTGAAATTCCTATTACCTAATTTAGGGAAGGTGTTAGGGTACCTATGACCTTATTTAATAGGGAATTTGGTGCCTCTTCAACAAATTATGTGAATAAAGTCTAGGTGTCTTATGTCTATTTCATGTTGGAGAAAAACCTAACCCCTCCCATTGGAGACTTGATAAGTTTCTTCTTGGCCAAACAACTTATAATGATCAAGAGAAAGACTTCCAAACATTTATCTATGATGTCTTACCTCTTAGAATCACTCCTTGTCTCTATTAATTTCCCTGACATCCAAAACTGGTCCCCTGATGGTAGGACTACCATTTCCCATCATTACTCCAAATTGCATATTTTCAAATATAGGAATCATATGAAATTCATATGTGATGTTGTTTTACTAGTCATTTTTGAGACAATCACTAGTATTCATATGCCTAGACTTCATCCTCTAAAAAAAACATGTGGATGCCATGGGGGATGTGTGGTTCTATCTAAATTTTACTATAATAAGGATATAAGGAATCAAGGTCCAGTCATACATACTACTCATATATGTTCCCAGTAAACTTATAGAGCAAGAAATTGATTTTAAAATCATCCAAGACATAGGTTGGCATTTCAAGAAGAATAAAAAGGCTTAGGTTCATCCTTTCCCACTGGACATTAGTAAAATTATAATCAAATATTGGAAGTAGTTGGATATCATGGTGGTGCATAGGAACTCTTTTTATTTCCAATTAGATGATCTTAAGATGTGGGACCCCAATAATAGGGTGGATAACCATATTTAGGATCAAAAGGTCCCAAAGACTGAGTAAAAACATCAACCAGGTGTGGGGGATGGTATTTACAAAAGGGAAAATTACTTTTAAGAAGTCTTATCTAGTTTTAAAAACTAAAACATAACCTTAGAACGTAGGCTGGTCAGGGATGATAAGCCTTCAGGAGAAATATGGAAAATACATCCTTTACAATATCACTTGTCGCCAGGGCCATCTAGGACTACACATCAAGAACCACCTATTGAGAGACAATATTTTGAGGCTCAGTATGGAGAATTGATTAAGACACCTTAGATTGAGCAACTTGAAGATGCAAATGGAAAAGGTAAAGTTAAAAATGACTAGTCCAAGATTAAGCAAAGACCTATTGAAAGCCTCCAAATTTAGGCATCCCCACTAAGGCCTTCTTCCCCAATATAAGTTATCAGCTTAATTACTTTGGAAACTAGAGAAATAGTGGAGCATGCCCTTGTAAACATCATAATTACTTATTGTTTAGATAAGGAGGAAGACCCATCTGGGGAGGTAGGCAAAGATTTGGTTCCATTGAGAAGTGGAAAGAGAGGCAAAATTGGCCTTAGTTCCCTTGGCTCCAAGAAAGAGGCCTAGGTTAACTTTCACTCACCCTACTAGTGAAATAAACCTCTTTAGTGATGATAATAGTATTTATGGACCAACCATTCTTGAATGGTTTATTTATGGGAAGTTGTAGAAAATCCCATCTCTTTCTCCTTCACTAGTTCTGACTTGAGTGGACATAGGTGTTTAGGATAATGTCAAATCATGGATTTAAGATATGTTGAATAAACAAGAAAAGAGAAGCATCTAGATTATTCATAACAAGGAAAGCCAGTGGTTTGGTACAATGGGAGCCTCTATAAGTTCAAATGTAGAGATTCCTAAACAACCACAAGAGAAAGAACTTGATCCTTAGGTCCAATTTAATCTAGAGACATCAACTCTTGAAAGAATAGTGACCAAGAAAGTCACTGTTGGTATTGAGGAGTTCACCTTGCAGAAGGTGGATCCATTTATAGGCTTAACTCCTATTTTAGGAAAAGCAACAAGGGATCATCCTATTTTTAAAGAGGATGTAGCTAGTGTGGTACTATCTCAATCAACAATGGCTTTGGCTAGAGTTGAAGGATTGAAACAAACAATCTTCAACTTGAAAAAATAAAAACAATATTTGGAAGCTTAGGTCTTCTTGATAATTATAGAAAATATATTGCAAATGTTGAATAAATCCATTATGGATGCATTTGATAATTTGAAAAGTACTAAGTCTAGATTGAGTAATTTGGACCATCAAGTTGAGATGGCACAAACCTTGATCGTCTAGTGGTAGAATTCTCAAGCTCAAATGGAGGAGCTCATCAAGGTGCATAAGAAAAAGTAGGCCTTGAACTTCAAGATTATCAAACTCAGACATCTAGACATCCTCATGGTAGTTTTTTAGATAAACAAGAAGATTTGATCACCTAAAGTAGTGATGTTAAAGACTTCAGCAAGAGAAACATAGTTGCAAATCATATTTAGAAACTTCTAGGGAATTTGTAAAATAACTCTTATTAATCACTACTTTAGGCTTGATTGATGATGAAGAATACAAGCAGAGGGTTAATACCCACATCCATGGCATCATAGACAAATAAGGTCATTCATCTAAGGACAAACAAAAAACCATTGATATAATTAATTTTTTAGGGAAGCAAATTATAGAAGTACAATGTGTCAAGGAACTTGTATCTTGGATAGATAGTGAATTTGATACGTTAGTGGACAAAGTAGGGGATTGTCTAATGAAGCTTGCAGTGGATTTTTGAGCTGATCAAGGAGTAATACAACAAACTAAAGGATTTTTTCAAATAGGGTTAATTAGAAGGACCCACCAATGGAATTCCTAAAGGAATATTCTTGTTGTAAAATATATTGCTAGTCTATTAGCATATACTATTTCTTGTCAAGTTGTCATATGTTTTGTCACATTATGGCTTTATATCAAGGACAATTGTCCTTATCCACATCTAGATATTTTTGAAAGTTAACTGGCTAACTGCCTATGTTTCCTATAAATAGGCAGATGGTTAACATTTTTAAGAAAGGAGTTTTTGAGCAATTTATACCATGAGAATTTAACACAACTAAGGAATTTTTAAAATATTTTCTCATCATTTTTGTTAAATGTCTATGTTATCTCTCAATTACAGGGAGTTATCTTGAATTTGAATGACTCTTATTGTTTAAGTTACATTATTTGGCATAGGGTTGTTAATTTGTGCTAAATGCTAAATTGACTATAAAGTCTCAAATATACTTCATTTTATTTGCTCTGTATTTAGATGTACTTATGTTATCTAGATCATAACAACAAAACTTTAAAGTAAATTTGGTTCTTACTTATGATTCATATTTTTCCTTTGAATTTTGCCTAATTTGTGATATAATTTGAGCTTATGCTATTTTAGAACATAAATTTGTTCAAATGTACTCAAATTAATTAAAATTTTGTCATAATATTTGAGATGAAAACCTATAATCATGTTTCTTTCTTATTTACCCTTCCTTTATTCTTATTTTTATCAAGATTCACTCTAGCTTAAAGGTCATTGTTAATATTCATTTAGTTTGACTATCGAATCCTCAGAATTATTAAGTATTCAACTAGTATAAACCTTGGTGGCTCCCAACCACTAAATCAAATAAATATTGTGGATAGTTGTCATACTTTGCTTCTATTTCACCTTAGACAATCACTAAATAGGAATAAAGTGCAACTCATGCCATGAATTCTCAAAATCTTAAAATGAGAAGTGTTCTTCAACACTAAGAGCACTTGTGGTACAATTAGAATCATCAACAGGAAAAGCTCTATTGGTACTAGGAGGAGGGCCTCTTTAAAGATGTTTAATATGTTTAGGATTAAATTTGGTCAAAATTATCTACATTTTACATAATTATGTTTATTTTAATATAAATTATGTAAATATTGGTAACCTTTACAGAAATACAGCTTTTATTAGTAAAAATTTATTAGTATTTAGAGTTATGATGGCTTATTTTGCTAAAAATTGACAATTCTTTGACAATAAGAAGTTTATTTAAGTCATAAGTTGTAAATATTGGTTATATTTGCATAATTTAGTATATCTTTAAATTTATTTAGTTAAAGATTGATGTCCTTTGTCCTCTTATTGACAATTTTTTTGAAAATTAAGCTTAGTGTGCATATTATTTGTCATTCTTTGGAAATTAATATATTACACCATGTTTTAAAATAGGATCCTTAGTATTAAATCTAGAATTACCAAGGATTAGGCCTAGATCATATTCAGAGACTACAAAACCCTTGTTCAAACTAGAAACTCATAAAAGGACAAGGAAAGATAGAGGTAAGCGTAGGTATTATAAATCTCTACAATCATCACCTTTGAAATTGATTCCTATGCTTGATCTTCATCCAAACATGGCATGGCTTGGAATTTTCCATATCAATATACCAAGTGTGGTTCATGATTTACAATGTAATCCAAAAAACTATTTGCCAATATTTAGTCCAACTAGTAGTACAACTATTGAAGAACATGTTAAATATTTTAAAGTTGAATTAAGATTATTGAATGGTATTCATGAAGATGTAGAATATAGGATGTTCTCATTTACATTTAAAGATGATGCATATGAATGGTTCCTTAATTTACCTAACAATTGTATTGTTTCATGGAATAATTTTGACACTATTTTCATTGATCTATTTGGAAAGATCATAAACCCTTGTGTCATTTATCATCAATTCACAACTATTAAGAGAGATACTAGTGAACCTAGTAGTCCAGTCAATGCCAAGTTCCAAAAGATGTTTTTCAAGACCATGGATCCATATAAACCTAATGAAGCTTTAGGTTTGGAGGTTTATACAGATGTTATTGACCCCATGACTTTTGTATTTTTGAAGAGAGCTATTACACTTATTATCACATTAGCTCAATATTATTCTAAAGCAATGGTTATTAGTGAACAAATTCAACCCCAAGGATAGATGGATTATTCTATCCCAAATGTTAATCCTGAAATGTTGCATTAAACCTTTTCCTAAGTAATAACCAAAATACTCCAGCATTTAACCAGTTTCCTACTTTGAATGTTTTGTCTACTAGTCATGTTGTTCCTAATCAAAATCTAAGCTTATTGAGCCTTCAAGTTACCAATTGATTTCATGAAAATGATCATAAGGATTTAGTGCCTATCAATTACATTAATAGTAACCAAAGTCAAAATGTTGAGGTTCTAAAAAATGAAAATGAATCTATATTGAAAATGGCACAAAAGTTTACCATTGTTTTTTTGCAATTGAAAAAATAAGTTGGTAATATTAATGACAATTATGGAAGGAAATTCACTTTCCAAAAATTCAATAGACCCAGGAATAGGTTTCAAAATGATATTTTTTATAATAAAAAACCTAATGAGTCTTTTCCTAGTAAAAATAATATGGATATAAACCTCACTAATATTGCCTTACTAGATTATTATAGGGTACATGCTACTTCCAAACATGGTGAAATTGATTGTATTGAGTTTTGTAAATATTTTGAAGATTTTCAAGAACTTGACATGTTTCAAGTGGTTTCAAACAAAGAGATTGCCACAAATTCTTCTAAATCTAAACCATCTGACCAAGTGCATATGGTAGAAATATTCAATTTCCATTTTCAAGAAGATAATGAGTCTAAGAATATTCCTAAGTAAATCCAAGCATTCTATCAATTTTTGAAAGCATATCCTCTAATAAATAGGGAACACAAATAACCATTGACAACCTCTACCCCTCCCAAAAACTATGGGACTCCAAAAACTATATCAAAGAATAATCTTAAACCTCCTAGAGGAAGTTCTTCTAAGTTAACATTAATTATTGATTCTCTAAGCAAAGTTGGCTATAATATTATGGAAGATATGAAAAAGATCAAAGCTAATATCACTCTACAAGAGGTAACTCAAATCATAAAACAAAGAAACTTACTCTTAGAATATTTGTTAAAGAAAAGTGGGAAACCCCCTAAGAATGATAGTGCAAATGTAATTACACAAAAGATCAAAGTAGATTCCCCACTTTTCCTACTTACAATTAGGATATTTTAAAAAAATATTCATAATTGTCTGTTAGATCAGGGAGCTTCAACCAACATTATGCCTACTAAGATATGTGAACAACTCAAGTTAATTCCAATAAAATCTAATAGGGTATTCTCAAAATTGGATAAATATAGAGTTAAGGTTTTAGGATAATTATTAAATGTGCATATACAACTAGCTAGTGAACCAAGGGTTCATCAATTCATTGATATCCAAGTGGTAGAAATGCCTAGTGCTTATGGACTGCTTTTAAGTAGAGAATGGACTAAATATTTAAATGGCTATATGTCTACTAATTTTTTACACTTATGGCTTCCTTGGAAAGGTGTGTCAAATAAAATAAGAGTAGAAATGGAACCTTGAATGAAACACATGATAAATACTATAATGTTGTTAATGAAAGGGTAAATTTCCTAAATTTTAATTTGTTCATTTTCACTTTAGAAATTACAAAAGAACTAGTTTTTTAGATTCCTTCACAAATTTGTGGTTTGTGGAAGTTATACAACTATGGTGCCATGTGAAAATCAAGATCAAGAGCTGGTATTCTATTGATGAATCCTTCAAAAAATAAATACCATGCAACTTATAAGGTACAATTTCCTTGTACCAATAGTTTTGTTGAGTATGAAGCTCTCATACTTAAATTGTAATTTTCCATTAAACACAAAGTTAAAGAACTCATTGTCTATGGAGACTTTGAACTTGTGGTTAACCAACTAAAAAGTCAGTACTAGTGAAAATTGTCTTACTTAAGGATATATAAGTTTAGGGTGTGGGATTTGATCGAATCTTTTGATGCTTTCAACATCTTAGCTATTCTAAGAGAAGAGAATAAAACTACCAATGAGCTTGCCTTTGCTATAGCTAACCTCATGCCTAATCATGATTCTCAAGTGTCAGTTTTGATCTAATACCTTATCCGTCAGTTCTTGACAATACAAATCATTTCTAAGTTTTCAATTATGATCAAAAAATTAAAAAAAAATTAACTAATTATGGGGATTTTTGAAGATCAAATTATTGATTAGATTGATGACACTTCCCATGAGGAACTTAATGGTAAAACCATCTAATTAAGTGACAATAAGATACCTAAAGGGATGATTTCATTGGAAAGACTATTTGATTTTGACAAAATTTTTGAATCACCTAAGTAACCCAAGGTAATTGGTAAGGATTATCATGCAATGAATCTTGGCTCACATGATCAGCTCTAATGGTGAATAAATGGAAGGATTGCATAGAAATGGTAAATAAGAAATCTAGAGAGTTGATTACAAAATACAAGGATGTAATTGCTTGGTCTTATGAAGATTTGAAAATATTTGACCCGAGGGTCATTACTTATACCATACCTCTTTGAGAAGGTTTCAAACCTTTTAGATAGAAATAAAGGCCAGTCAACCTTATTTTAGAACCCATGATTTTTAAAGAAGTCAAGAATTTATTGGATGTAAGGATAGTGTTTCCTATTAGACATTCCACTTGGGTGGTAAACATAGTCCCAATCAAAAAAATAAATGGAGAAATAATATTGTGCATAGATTTTAGAAATCTAATTAAAGCATCTAAAAAGGATAATTATCCTTTACCTTCTTTGGACCAAGTTATCCAAACTATTTCAAGATCTTCCATGATGTCCTTTTTGGATGAATTTTCTAGGTATAACCAGGTGCTTGTTGCTTCAAATGATAGGATGAAAACAACTTTTACTACTAAATGAGGAGCATACACTTACAAGAGAATGCCTTTTGGATTAATTAATGTAGGGGAAACTTTTCAAAGGGCCATGGATCATGATTTTTAAGTATTTCTGGGAAAGTGTATCATCATATATATAGATGATCTTACATTGTTTTCTAAAAATAGAAAAGAGAAATTCATAAATTTTAGATAAGTATTTGATAGATGTAGGAGATATGGTGCATCTCTTAACCCCAAGAAAAACATATTTTATATCATTAAGGGAAAATTGTTTGGACATGTCATTACCAAATATGGAATCACTATGGATCATACTATGATAGAATCCATTTCTAAAATTGGGTTGCATTACAACTGAAAATAACTTAAGTTATTCTTTGGCAAGATTAATTTTATGAGTAATTTTATTTCAGACTTCATTGAGATTGTTAAACCTTTGAATGACATGCTTAAGAAAGACACTATAATTTCTTGGAATCAAGAATCTAAGAAGGCCTTCACTGATATAAGGTAATTAATAAAACTCTAATCCTCATAAGTCCTAATTTTTCAAAGGATTTCTATCTATATTCATTTCCTTCTAAGCATACTATGGCTACAATGTAAAATCAAAAGGTTGATGGGAATGATAATCTTATAGATTTCATGAGCACCAACTTAAAAAATGTAGAAGTGAACTATTCTATGATTGATAAACAAGCTTATGCATTAGTAAAAGAAGTAAAAAAGTTTAGACATTGTCTCCTTAGAAATAAGGTGCATGTTATATTACCCGATCTAGCTATAAAACTTTTATTGAGTCAGAATGAGCTTGGAGAAAGAAGAGGCAAATGGATGGAAATTATGTAAAAATATGATATAGATATGACAAATTCAAAATTAGTGAAATGTCAAGGTTTAGTTCAGATGATCTCTAGTATTGACCCAAAAGTTCATATCATGAAAGTTGATCAACAAAAACTTTAACCTAATGAGTGGTATGAATCTATTATCCATTTACATGTAAATGGTGTTTATTCCCAAGGATTTGTAAGAGAACAAAAGAGAGACTTAAGGCTCAAATCAGATCATTACCTCATCAAGAAGGAAGTCTTGTATAGGAGGAACTTTGAGGGAATTTATTTGAGGTGTGTGTCCAAGGAAGAAGCAGCTTGGATTATAACTACCTTTCATGAAAAATTAGGAAGTGGACACCCTTCAAGAAGAACCACAACTCATAAGATTATTAGGGCTAGGTATTAGTCACCCACACTCTTTAAATATGATTATAAGCATGTGAGGTAATGTCATTCATGATAGATATTTAGCACAAAGGAACCAAAGGAAGCCATGCCTTTACAATCTATGATGGTAGATAAATCCTTTGCATAATAGGGAATAAACTTTGTTGGAGTAATGAACCCCAATTATTCTTAAGGTCATAAGTTTGTCATGAATATTATGGATTATTGTACTAGGTGGATTGTGGTAGTAGCCACTAAGCAATGCAAAATATAGGAAGTGATCAATTTCCTAGAAGAAAATATTTGTACTAGATTTGGAAACCCAGTTTCTTTGGTGTGTGATAATGGATATGCATTCATTTCTATTGAAATGACAATATGGGCTTATGACCAAGGCATTACACTCAAGTTTTTTTCTAGTCAATATCCTTAAGGAAATGGTGTTTCTAAATCCATAAACAAAAATCTGATGAAGGCTATCAAGAAATCTACTGAAGATAAACCTAGAACATGGTATAAACTTCTTAAGTTTGCATTATGTGTAGATCGAATCAAGATGAAAAAAGATCTAAAAGTTTGGCCATATTTTTTGGTATATGGATAGGAGCCCATCTTTCCCATCACGTTGAATTTTCCCACATTCACATTCATGTAGGAATACATGGAAGATAGTCAAGAAATTTTTAATTCTTAGCTATTAGACATTATTCAAATGGAAGATACTAGAGAAAAAGCATTTATAGACTTCAATAGACACCAGTCAACCATGAAAATATGGTTTGATAAGAGATCCAAAGTGAAGGTATTTAGATAGGGAGATTTGGTCCTTATTTAAGACAAGGCATCAAAACCAAAAGGTAAACATTGTAAATTCACTCCTTTATGGATTGTCCTTACCATATTGTAAAAATCTTGGGCAATAATACTTTCAAGTTGAAAGATCTCCAAGGAGCAAAGTTCACATTACCTACTAATGGACAATATCTCAAACATTACTTTGTTGTTACCCCACCAGAGGTCTTCATGGAATAAATGTGTAAGATTGTTAAAATTAGAATAGGTAGGTTAGTTAGTTCTCTTTCTTGTTTTATTTTCTTTCCTTATTGGGTTTGTGTATATTTTTTTTGTTTACAATTTTTTCTCTTCTTCTTGCTTGGTGGTGTTCCTTAGTTGTAATAAAGTCTCATGTTATTATTTTTTTGTTTGGAATTGTTCAAGAATGTGGGTATAAATCTTACAAAGGTGGCCATGGCTGGAAATGAAGTAGTATGAAGCAACCAAAGATATTGGTATAAATTGGTATAGGAATTTATTTTCCTACAAAGATTTAAACCCTATTCTACATCAAAACTTGGTTTTAAGAAGAATCATATGTATACAATGTTAATTCATTTTATTAATTCATATTCATGCTTATACTTATAACACATCCTTATCATGGATTAGAGTATCAATTAAAGGGGAGAGTATCCTAATGCTAAGAAATTTAACCAAATCCTTAAAACTAGGTTGTATTGGTTTCCAACCTTTGTAAAAGAACCTTGAAAATGTAAAAAAAAAGGAGAGAGCTCATTAAAAAATCTATGGAAATAAAAGCAAAGGTTATTCAAGTAATCTCCATCAGGGTTATGGATGCCTGGCTAGCAGTGGAGCAAGACTTTGAGTGGAATCAAAGGTATCTCTATCAGGGCTATAGATGCCTAATTGGCAATAGAGAAATGCCAAATCCTCCCCTAAATTAAGAGTTATTATGCTTAAATAATATCTAAAAGTGCTCAAAGTTAAGTGTAATGGACCAAAAGGATATGAACCTAGACGTTGTTTATTGAAATTCATGACAAATACTAAGTGGAATCAAAGCACACACCACATGTTTATGTTTTAATATGTAAGTTTAAATTTTGTACATAAGGAACTTGTTTCAAACCAAACATTGATTTAGAAGAGAATATATGTCCAAAAAGGGATATAAAATTGATGTACAAGTTTAAACCAGAGCTTTGTGTTCTAACATATTGCTATGTTTCCCCTATGAGTCAACATTTGTTGAGACCAACACCCTCCATATTTTTTTTAGAAATGGGACCCATGTGATTGTTTTTAGAGATTTTATATCTTGGAATAAGTGTGAAATATTGCTTGATCATGTTTTGATGTTGTTAAAAAATTATCATGAAGGTTATTATTTGCAAGTTCCATGAAAGAAGGTAGGGTTCCCAAATAATAAACCCTAGCTATTTGAATTTAAATGTTCACGAGAAAGTCTTACAAGAAATTTTATGCATAATCAGGTTTTAACTTAAAGTTCATGCACTTTGATAGATCTAACACTTTTTGCTTATTCACTGGATTTGATCCAATGGTGTGTTAAGCTTGAAGTATTTTACAAAGGCATATAATTAATGATTTGAGCCCTAGTGAAGATCCAATGATGATCACTTGATCTGATGTTTTAAATATAATGGTATAAAATATAAGTTTCATTGTTTTAAAATTAATAGGTTCACCCCCATCATTTGATGTCTATGAGGACGTATTTGATGGGACCGAACCTATCAAATTTAAATTGAAATAAAATGATTTTATTGTCTTAAAATTGACAAGTTTGCCCCCATTATTTGACATATATGAAAACCAAGTCACTCTTTAAGTGGAATTTATGAAAATTACCATAAAAGGCATTAAAACCTACCACATAGGCTCCACATAGGTGTGGAGGATCCAAATGAAATAGATTTCATGATTGAAAAACACAAGAGAGTTGATAAGAAAGGTTCCATCATATCTAAGGCACATATGAGATCAAATTTGGATGTTTTGGTCATTAAAGAAAAAAATCCTAAACCCTCCATAAAGAATGCTAGAATTAGTTCAAATTTATTAGATGACACTTGAGATAATTACAAATTCAATTTAGAGTAGGTGCCTTAGTGAGAACTTTTATAACTTTGTAATTAGATTACACTATTATCAATGGTAGCAGGTAGGCAACAAATGAATATTAAAGTAGAGATTTATCTAACTTTAGATGGTGAAGGAAGGGTCTTTAGAGATATAAAGTTAGATTCAATAGCATTGAATGTACAAGGAATAAGGAACTGGTCTGAATTATTCTTCTTTGTCAAAGAGTTGTAACCCATTTCTCAAGAAGAAAAGAGGAATGCTTTAGTGTACCAAAGATACAAGGATTTAGTGTCAATTCAAATAGTAGGCCTTTATCATGTAGCTACTAAACTAGAGGTAATGCATTGTGTCAACCTTCTTGTTCCTATTTTTGTTGACTATAAATTAGATGGATAATGATTTATTCATGAAGGAAATGTTAGTAAAATTACATGAATAGCTCCCATGGCCTTTGAGACTTATTATAAGCTCCATTTACCTCATGTTGATCTTCCTTCCTTGAGAGAATGGACAAATTCCCAAAACCTAGATTCACTTCTTTCACCTTGGTTAATCTAAGGTTCTAATTTTTTTAGGATCCCTAATGGTGAAATTCCTATTACCCAATTTAGGGAAGGTGTTAGGATAGATATCACATTATTGAATAGGGCCTTTAGTGCCTCTCATACAACTTATGTGAGTAAGGTTTAGATGTCTTATATCCATTGCATGTTGGAGTGGAACCTAACCCCTCCCATTAGAGACTTGATAAGTTTCTTCTTGGACAAATAGTTTACAATGATCAAGAGAAAGACCTCTAGACATTTATTTATGATGTATTACCTCTTATAATTACTCCTTGCCTCTATAAATTTCAATGACATCCAAAATTAGTCCCCTAATGGTAGGATTACCATTTACCTTCATTACTCCAAACTACATATTTTCAAATACAATAATCATATGCAATTCATATGTGATGGTGTCTTCCCAATCATTTTTGAGATAGTCATTGGTATTCCTATGCCTATACTCCATCCTCTAATCAAAAGAAAAGTGGAGAGAATGGGGGATGTGTGGTTCTCCCTAGACTACACTATAATAAGGATAGAAGGAATCATGGTCCAGCCATATAGAATACCCATATATGTTCCTAGTAAAATTATAAAGCATAAAATTACTTATCAAATCATCTAGGGAGTAGATTAGCATTGCAAGAAGAATAAAAAGGCTCAAGTTCATCCCTTCTCACTAGACATTGGTAGAATTATAATCAAAGATTAGAAGAAGTTGGAGATCATGGTGGTGAATAGGATCTCTTTTGATTTTCAATTAGATGATTTTAAGGTGTGGGACCCCAATAATAGGGTGGCTAAAAATATTCAGGATAGGAAGGTCCCAAAGACTAAGTATAAGCATCAACCAGGTGTGGGGGATAGTATTTACACAAGGGCAAAGAACATTGAAGAAGTCCCATCTATGGTTAAAAACTACAACATAACCTTAGAATGTATGTTGGTCAGGGATAATAATCCTTCAAGAGAAATATAGCAGTTACATCCTTTAAATATCACTTGTTTCTAGGGCCATCTAGGACTACACATCAAAAACCACCTATTGAGGGAAAATATTATGAGCCTCAATAGGGAAAATTAACAAAGTCACCTCATATTGATCAGATTTAAGATGTAAAAGGAAAATGTATAGCTAAAAGTGAGGAGTCTAAGATTGAGAAAATACCTATTGAAAGCCTCCAAATTCAAGAATCCCCACCATGGGCTTCTTCCCCAATAGAATTTACCAACTTAATTTCTTTGGAAAATAGAGAAATAATGGACAGTACCCTTGTTAACATCATGGATACTTATGGTTTGGATAAGGAAGAAGACCCATCTGAGGAAGTAGGCAAAGAGTTGGTTCCATTAAGAAGTGGATAGGTAGAATTGGCCTTAGTTCCCCTAGATCCAAAACAGAGGCCTAGGTTAACTTTCACTCACCCCAATAGTGAAATATACCTATTTAGTGATGAAAATCCTATTCATAGACCAACCATTCCTAATTGGTTTGTTTATGTGAATTTTATAAAATCACATCTCTTTCCCCTTCACTAGCTCTGACTCGAGTGGACATAGGTGTTCAAGATAATGTCAAACTCTAGATTCAAGATATGTTGAACAAACAAGTAGAGAGAAGCATATATATTATTCATAATAAGGAAAAATAGTGGGTTGGTACCCTAAGATCCTATAGAAGTTCAAATGTAGAGATTTTGGAACAACCATAGGTGAAAAAACTTGATCCTTAGGTCTAATTTTATCCAAAGACATCAACTCTTGAAAGATTAGTGACCAAAAAAGTCACTATTGGTACTAAAGAGTTCACCTTGCAGAAGGGGGAGCCATTTATAGGCTTAACTCCTATTCCAAGACAAGCAGTAGAGGAGAATCCTATTTTTTAAGAGGATGTAGCTAGTCTAGTACTCACTAAATCAATAATGGCTTTGGCTAGAGTTCAAGGATTGAAACAAAGGATCCTCAACTTGGAAAAAGAAAAGCAAGATTTGGAAGTTTGTGTCTTCTCAAAAATTCCTAAAAATATATTGCAAATGTTGAATAAATCCTTGATGGATACATTCAAGAATTTGAAAACCACTAAGCCTAGATTTAGTACTTTGGACCACCAAGTTGAGATGGCATTGACCTTGATTATCTAGTGGTAGAATTCTCATGCTCAAATAGAGGAGCTCATCAAGGTGCATAAGACAAATTAGGCCTTGAACTTCAAGATTATCAAACTCAGACATCTAGACATCCTCATGGTAGTTTTCATAGATAAACAAGAAGATTTGATCACTTGGAGTAGTGATGTTAAGGAATTTAGCAAGAGAAACACAACTTTGGTAAACTAGATTGATAAACTTCTAGGGAATATATTAAATAACCCTTATCAAACCACTATTTTAGGCTTGATTGATGATGAAAAATACAATAAGAGGGTTGATACCCACATCCATGCATCATAAACAACCAAAGTCATTTAGCTAAGGACAACCAAAAAACCCTTGATAGCATTAATTGTGTAGGGAAGCAAATTACAAATGTACAATGTGTCAAGGAACTTATATCTTGGACAAATAGTGAATTTGACAAGTTAGTGGATAAAGAAGGGGATTTTCGAATGAAGCTTGTAGTGGATTTGGTGCTGATCAAGGAGAAATACACCAAGGTGAAGGATTTTTATAGACATGGTTAATTGGAAGGACCCACCAATGGAATTCCTAAAGGAATATTCTTGTTGTAAAATATATGCTAGTCTATTAGCATATACTCTTTCTTGTCAAATAGGCATATGTTTTATCACATTTTGGATTTATATCAAGGATAGTTGTCCTTATCCACATATGGATATTGGTGAAAATTAACCAGTTAATTACCCATGTTTCCTATAAAGGTAGATGGTTACCATTTGTAAAAAGGGAGTTTTTGAGCAATTAATACTAGGAGCATTTAATACAACTAAGGAATTATGAAAATATTGTCTGATAATATTTTTTAAATGTGTACGCTATCTCTTAATTATAGGGAGTTACCTTGAATTTGAATGATTCTTATTATTTGAGTTACATTCTTTGTCATAGGGTTGTTAGTTTATGATTAATTCTAAATTGGCTATAAGTCTCAAATATACTTTATTTATTTGCTCTGTATTTAGATGTACTTATGTTAACTAGATCATAATAGAAAACCTTTAAATTAAATTTGGTTCTTACTTATGATTCATATTTTTCCTTTAAATTTTGCCTGATTTGTGATATAATTTGAGCTTATGCTATTTTATAACATGAATTTGTTTAAATGTGCTCAAAGTAATTGGAATTTTGTCATAATATTTGAGATGAAACCTGCAATCACATTTTTTCTTATTTTTATGAAGATTCACTCCATCTTAAAGGTCATTGTTAATAATCATATAGTTTGACTATTGTATCCTCAAAATTATTAAGTATTCAAATAGTATAAACCTTGGTGGTTCCCAACCACTAAATCAAATAAATATTGTAGATAGTTTTCATACTTTACTTCTATTCTACCATAGACAATCACTAAATAGTCACAAAATTAAACTCATGCCATGGATTATCAAAATCCTAAAATGAGAAGTGTTCTTCAACACTAAGAGAACCTATGTTATAATTAAAAGCATCAACAAGTGGGTTATCATGCATGGCATGATGGTTCTCACTTTCATTTTAGATTAGGAAGTTGGCATAAATTCTAGATCAAAATCCATGTTCAAAACATCAATGATTGGGGGAAATGTATGTGGCACATTGATATTCTTTTCTTTCTGTGTTTAGTTTATACCAAGGTATTCTTAGTAGTTACATGCCTTACTCTATCTGTAGGTGGTTGAAACCACATTTGAGTTTAACTTTCATACAAGTTTAGCTTTTTGATTACTCAAGTTCCTAATTTGGCTTTCACATAAGAATTTTAAATCAGTTTTGGAGAGGCTTTAATACAAGCCTAACCTCTATATTTTAAAATGGCCAAGAGTTTCCTAATTTCTAGCACACATTCAAGTTATCCATGCCACATTGTTAGATTTAGAGCACATCCATGGGATCCATGAGCCATGTTATATGACATCTTTTCTATATCAGTATTACTTCATAGCTTCACTTCATGGGGTAATGATGGAGCCAAAGGTCTATCTAACCTTTGTATTCTTGATCCACCTATTTAGAGAGATTGGACACATAGTCTAGATATTGATTAGCACATACATGACTCATTAGCTTCACATAGTTGGCAATGATAGAGCCAAAGGTCTAGCCTTTTAATTCTTTAGCCACTTTCTAAAGAATTGAGCACTCAGATCCATTCAAAATATTACTCTTGATTCAACACACACTCATCATCATCTAGCACATTCTAGCATCAAAATAGGTTTCATACTGGTTCATGTAATTGATAAGGTGTATTCATTCCTTTCTCTTCCTCTTACTCAAATCTTGTACATTATTATTTTAGATATAGTGTATCTAGTAATAATTGATCTAATTTATATTTTCATTACAGAATCATAATTCATAGAGTGTTCTCTTTAAGCATATCCAACATCATAAAACTTCATGAGCTTCACCCTTACATGTAAGTTCAGGTATGCTTCTTATTTTCCTTCATCTTAATATTTCACTTTTTTGCATCATTAGAATAAAGGGGTGGGAAATTTAGTCATGTAAAATGCGAAATTGTACAAATTTAATATGGATAAGACACCTAATCCATAGGTCCTCCTATTGGCTCACACAACCCTTCTAAGATACTTCTTTCACTAATTCCCAGTCATCCAAAGCTTTCTAGACTTAGCCCTTTAAGACCTAGGTAACCCTTTTAGGCCCAGATCCATCCCCCTAAGTCTCTTCCCCTTTAGACAATAGCACCCATATACAATAGGAGTACTAGAACCTAGGGTGTCCTATTTTTGACATTGTTATCCACATTAACTTTACCCTTTAACAATAATATTATTTTATTTCCTTATCTTTTTCTCTATCAGCCTCACGTAAATTCATTTAACCCATGATCATTTTCTTCCATATAAAATATCATTCTATGTCCATTTAGAGGGGTTAACACTCATTTACAAGAAAAACACAAGAATACAAGAAGTATACTTGAACACTCTTCCTCATTATTTGAAAATAACCTTCCAACACTATTTCAAACCTACTCAAGTCATTACACTAATCCCTAGCTAGCTAAAGCACATCCAATTTTGCATTCTAGTTGCATTGATCATACACAAATTGCACCAAGTACTTCAATGGGAGAACTACATTAGCTTTATCCCTATTTAGAGTATTTATATATAGGTAGCATGCCCACACATAAGGTGTGAAGTGCATCTAGTGTATCATTTTCACACTAACCCCTTCTCTCTCTTTCCTAAGTTTACATTCAAGTTCAAGAACTAGGATATCTTAAGGGTTTTGAAGATTAAAATAGGTACATAGAAATATTCATGAGGTAATAAACCTTTAAATTTTAGTGATAGGGTAACACAAGCATTTTGAATAGAACCTAGAAAGATTTCATCCTTAGGATAATAGCATCAAAATAGGATTACAATGCAAAATAGTAGGGTCTCCAGTTTTTGGTGCTCCTTTCCAATCAAGAAATGGAGTTTAGAGGCTTGTTTCTAACTACTTCTTAGTCTTAATCCTCTAGTATCAAATGTTGTCTTAGTCTAGATCAGCTAGAATAAGCTAAGTTATAATCTCTCTCACTTCTTACTATATTTAGAAAAGGCAAAAATACAATCTATTTACACAAATCAATAGGTTAATTATTAAATATTTATTTACTAATTTACATTGCTCAGCCCCTTTATTATTTAGGAATATAAATCCATTATTTTGAAAATAATAAAATAGTTTTAAATTTTTTATATTTCTTAAAACCCTAGTTGCATCTATTAGATCCCATTAAATCAAGCATTTTCCCATAAAATTCTAAATTTTATCTTGCATACTTATCTCAAAAAGTTAATTTCAAATTATAAGATTCATAGTATTTTGCAAAAATATTTTTGAAAAATCTTTAGTTTCATGGACTATCTCCTATTTTGCTTCTTGAGGTATCACCTTACATGTTTGTCAGTTTAGTATCCTTTTTGTATACATTCTAATTCACCATTTTTAGGACCTTACATTTCTTATATTCAATACTATCCCTTTCTATCACATTTCCTATTAACACTTATTGCAAAACATTTAAACACATTTCAAGTTGTTTTCTTAATTTAATGATGGCCTAATATACCAGTTTTGATGAAATTGATAAAAGATAAATTCATGAACTCTTAACCAAATATTTTTATATGCAAGATCACATGCTTAAAATTCTACAAGAGAAACAACAAAAAGTAAACAATGATTAATCTTCTGAAACCATAGAGCAACTAGTTGAAAATAACACTATGAGAGCAACAATGTCTCAATAACCCCCTATAATAGCCCAACCTACCTCTATGCCACTAGTTATAGCTACTACATCCTTCTCTCCTAATGTATCAACCATTATGAAAGAGATAAGACCTCTTCAATCTAGGGTGATACATCTTGATCAAGGTACCACTAGACTTACATAGGATTTTGAATCTTTTTCTCTTCTGCATACACCATTGGCACATCACATTGATTCTAAACCCTTTTCACAAGGTTTTGTTTAGCCTATGCATACTATTTATGATGGAAAGGGTGATCTAGAGACACATTTGAGATATCTTCACAAAGCATGCTTGGATTATGTACTAAATGACTGGCTACTTACCAAGTTATTTCCATGATGTTTAAAACATTATGCTTTACAATGGTTCTATAGTGTACTAAATCAATTGGTCAATGTATTTAATTCTATAGCTGGCATGTTCCTAGCACATTTTAGTATCAACATTGGTGATAAGGTTTCTTATGCACAAATTACACAATATAAAAAAAATCAAATAAGCATCTCATAGATTATGTGCTTTGATATAAGACCATCTTGGTTAAGAGGACTAGCCCCATGATAGATTAGGAATTATAGGATCTCTTCAAACACATCCTTCTACTAGGATTACATGAATCTTGTATGTTTAAAATATTATCTTCCTTCACTAAATTATGTCATACATTAAAGGAAAGAGAAGTGAGACTCATTTTAATGGGCAAACTCAAGTATACAATCATTCTAAACACAAAAAACAAGAGTAATTACAAAGTCCCATACAAGGTCAAATTCAATGATAACAAGAATTAAAATAAAAAAATAGTAAATGTGGTTTTAGATCCCCCTCAACATGTGGTTTTATCATCACCTCCTTGGCATACATTTACCAATCTACCAGTTTCTCCAACTAGAGTTTTATAGTAGTTATTGTAATGTAACATCATTACTCTCCCTCCTATTCTAGAAGTTGATCCAACAAAGCCTTTTCCATAGGGATATGATCAGCAATTATTTTGTTATTTTCATAAGGTACTGAGCCACACTACAAAAAAATGAATCAGTTTAAGACATAAGATATAGGACTTTATAGATGAAAACCTACTTGATCTTGGAACTTTAGTTAAGCCTCTATAGGCTAAGCCAATACAAGATAAAGCTTTGAAAATCTTCTTAGATTTATTCCCATACAATTCTAATCAATATAGAAGAGACACATCAAGTGTTCACCACACATACCATGCACATCCTCCACTAGTCACATACCAAGAACCTTTAGTTGAATCATATCCTTTGAGTGGTATGATTGGTGTGTGTGAGTCTAGGGTTCCAACTAGACCTTCGATATCCTTCTCAAATCAAGGGATTTATGAGGATAATTTAGATTATATTACACTCTTTATCAAATCACATATTCATAATCAACCCATTCACAATGTTCTCATCGATAATGGTTCCAATGTCAACATGTGCACCATTTCATTATTACAACATTTGGGCTATTCAGAGCAAGATATCACTCTAATAAATGTATTTATTATTGGATTCATTAGGCATGTATATATTTTATTAGGTGAGATTTTACTTCCTTTATAGACTATTCTAACACATATGATCACATATTTCACTATAGTCTCAGTGTAAGAATTTTTGATATGTTACTTGATCACCCTTGGATTCAAAAAAATTGAGTAGTAACATCTATAATTCACTGATGCATGAAATTTATTCATGCTAATTAGGTTATTAAAATTGTTGGATTTCCATATGAGTTACCACTCCCCACTTTAGATCCATCTCTTTTACAGTCACCAATTCTAGCTTCTCCACCAATTTTGATTTCCACACTAGTTATAGTTCTTCCTTTGGTATATCTTCAGACATAGTTGAGGCATCCATCACCATTATAGAGGGTTCATACACCTCCACTAATTTTAGATTTTAAATAGATTTTAGCTACATTATTCACAACCAGAGTAATGTCATTGATATCTCATGCATCTACACATAGAGCACATGTTTAGAAAGATTCTTCTACTTCCAGATGGGTCCCTAGAAGTCCTATAGTTTCATCAAATTCTTAACGTTATAGAAGGATGCCATAATAAATTTCTACTTTAGATATTTTAGAACATCTACAACTTAAAAAATCATAGATTTACCTTTCCATCATGTTTCATGATCATGCACGATACCATTATTCAATACGAGACACCATGACAGGGAGTCTCACTCGAGACTCATCAGTTAATATCATTTCTTCTCAATATTTCCTATACATAGTTCAAAATATAAAAAAATACCAAAAATATTAAAATATATACAAAAAAACATTTCAATTATATGCATCATCTATGCTTTACATTTCTGCTACTATTCTAGGATTTATATTTTATATTTCATGATATTATTTATCAATTTATCTACATTACCATGCTCACTTGATCTCTTTTGAGTGTGTGCAATGACATCTAGATCCTTGACTGCTTTACTCTACCAATCGAGGGGGAATCCTAATTTTATATTCGATACAAACATCAATATACATACCCATTGGGGGAATCTTCTATATGACTACACCATCTAGTTTATGTCATTCCTACAATACACACTCCAAGTTATCATGCTAATATACATTAATTACTAGATTATATAGATTACTATATTGACATTTCACTAGTATCTAACACTTGTGTATCTCTTTAGCATATACCTAGTCTTTTACTAAACATGTCTTGCATACTTTCACTCTTTATTTGATTAGTTAGATGTGATTCCATCTTTCCAATTATTACTTGCTTTATCTTCTTATTTAGCATAGCTTGTTGGATTGCATTTCTAGTTCCTACTTGTCTTTTGTGTGTACCTTTAGACATTTTCCAATGTCACATGATTGTACTCTTCTATGTGCCTATGGCCTTCATGCCAATCTTGCTTATTCTATGGTATTTGTATGTGGTATTTGAACATACCTTGTATGTTTTCTTTCTAGTATGAGTGATATGTGGCCATGTCCCTTGTTTCTATGGCCCCTTGGATGCTTCTTGATTCTTTCATTATATGCTTATTTCTTTATTGTTTATCCTTATTTTCAAATGTCATGATCCATATCATGAATTTCCTTGCTTTCTTGGATGCCATGATGGATATCATGCTCCATCCCTCTTAACAACTAACATCTAGAATTTATAGTTCTGGTTCAATACATTACACATGTTATTATATTTTTATATCTATCTATAAATACCCCTATTGATATAACAATCTCTCAATATAGATATTGTTATATCTCAAGATATCTTGTTGATTATCATTATTCTATCATGTATATTTCCAGTTTAACACACTTATAGGAATTCATATTCTAAGGGTAATCATTGTAGGGTACTTATTCCTACCCTTAAATGAGGGAACAATAAACAAGGTTTTTGTCATAGAGATTAGAGCTCCTAAGTGGTAAAAACAATAGTTTTTAAAAACTCTAAATAGAATAGATAGAATAGACTAGGTAGACATCAAAAAATCTAGAACAATCATTAGATTTGGCCTTGGACAATATTTTCAAATCTAGACTACCAGATAGTAGGGTGTCCTGCTTTTGTCACTCCTATCTAGATAGTAGAAAAATATTTTTTTCTATAAATAGATAGAAAGGTGAGTTCAATCATAGGTTTGTCAGTACATCATAGTCTAGATTTAGCATATTTCATTACAATTTTTGCTCAAAGATTCTAGATATAGGGGGTATCATACATGACATGATGTCTCTCACTTCCAATTTGAGATTAGGTAGTTGATATAACTTCCATATCAGAATCCATGTTCTAGACACTAGTTATTAGGGGTAATGTGCATGGCACATTGGTCCTCTCCTTGTTTCAAGTTTAGTTTATCTTCCAGGAATTTCATATCATTTTTGTGCCTTACTCTATCTTCAAGTAGTTGGCATCCTTTTTCAATTTTGGATTTCATACAAGCTTAAATTATTGAGTACCTGAGTTCTTTAGTTGGATTTCATATAAGTCTATTGCACTAGTTTTAGAGTGGCTCTCATATAAGCCTAATCTCCATTTTTTTGAAATGGCCAAGAGTTTCCTAATTTCTAGCATACATTTGGCTATCCATGCCAACATTATCAAATTGTAGTACATTCATGGGATTCAAGAGACATTTCATATGACATATATTCCATATAGGTATTACCTTATAGCTTCACTTCATGAGCTAATAATGGAGCCAAAGGTCTAGCTAGCCTTTGTATTCTTGAGCAACTTATTCAAAGGGATTAGACACATAGTCCAAACATCAATTGACATATGCATGATTCATTAGCTTCACTTAGTAGGTGATGATGGAACCAAAGGGCATACCTTTGAATTCTTGAGTCACTTTTTAGCGAGTTAAGCACTTAGCTTTATTTAGATATAAATTTTAATATAGAATACACCTATCACAATCCAACATCACAATAGGTTTTGTATTGGTTCATGTACCCAGTGAGGTGTATTTATTCCTTTCACATCCTCTCTCTCTCTCTCTCTCTCTCTTACCTAGTATTTACATATTATTATTTTAAATATAGTGTATCTAGTAAGAACTAATATACTCTATGTTTTTCATTACATATTAACACTTCACATCATGCTCTCTCTATGCACATCCAATATCACACAACTTTGTGAGCTTCACCTTCCAATAAGTTTAGGTATGATTTATATTTCTTCTTTTTTTATCCTAGTATTTCACTTTAATACATCACTATAATAAGGGGAGGATGTATTCATATAAAATGAAAAAAATTATTGCTTGAGTATGAATAATGACACCCAATCTATAGGTCTTCCTACTTTCTTGCACAACCCTTTTAGGCTCTTCTTTCACTAATTCCCAGTCATCCACAACCTTCCAGACTTAACCCTTTGAGACCCAAGAATCTCTCTCAAGCATAGATCCATCCCCATAGGTCTCATTCCCTATAAAAAATATCACCCAAGTTAGATAGGAGCACTAAAACCTATGGGGTCTAATTTTTAGGGTTGTTTTCCAAGTGTAAAATAAGTTCTAACAATTATATTTTCTTGAATCTTGATCCTAATTCATGTCAACCTAATGCAAATTAATTTAACCCATTGTCATTAAATCCCATTTAAAATACCATTAAAATTTAATTTATAATCTTTGGTACTTATTTACAATAGATAATCAATAATACTAGAAATATCACTCAAGCACTTATCCCTATTCTCTACATACAACCATCTAATAGTATTTCAAGCTTATTCAAACCCTTATAGTAGTCCCTAGTCATTCCAAGTACACCCAATTTTGTATTTACTTGAATTTTCATCACATTATTACACCAAGCACTTCATTTGGAGAACTACATAAATCTTGATCCCTCCTCAGAGTATTGGTATGTAGGTAACATGCCCACACATGAGGTGTGAAGTGCATCCAATGTATCTTTTACACACTAATCCTTTTCCCTATTTTCCAAAGTTATATTTAATTGAATAGAAGACATAATCACATGAATAATTAGATATATAGGGAGTTTCATTGATATTGAGGATCTAAAATTTAGTATACAGGGTCACATAGACACTACGAACAAAACCTAAAAAATCATATCTCTATGAGCAGTTTGGAAAACAATGACAAGACTAGGAATACAACACTCGATAGTATGGTGTCTTATTTTTGATGGTCCTATCCAACCAAGAAACAAATTCCAAATCTTAATTTTTGATAGTGTCCCAGTCTTGTTCCTCTAGTATCATACTATGTCTCAACTATAATAGTCTAGAATAAGCTAAGTTATATTTGTTCTCACTTATCACTATTTTTAGGAAAGGAAAAAATACTATTTGTTTTAAAAAAATTAGAGTCTTAATTAGTGCATATTATTTACTGATTATATCTACTCAACCCCATTTATTATTTAGAAATCAAACATCTAATTTCCTAAAAATAACAAAACATAATCAAAATCAGGGTTCTTAAGCTAAGAATGTTGATTACCATGTTATGGAATATAATTATAACATAGTGGGATGTATCATCAAAATTCAAATATATACAATCATAATAAATCTCCATTCTTGTTCCAGTAACACCCAATAATAAAATCCCTTCACTTTAGGATCAAGTTCATTTATTCTAGGATTTCCTCCTTACGATAGTCCTCATCTTTGAGTTATAAATATAGAACCTATTTGTTATGATTAAAATTTTAGTGTTTCTATTCTGATTTGAGATTATGT
Organism: Torreya grandis; assembly: GCA_037957365.1. Lineage (NCBI taxonomy): Eukaryota > Viridiplantae > Streptophyta > Pinopsida > Cupressales > Taxaceae > Torreya > Torreya grandis. The sequence continues at coordinate 606,398 of JARHVA010002263.1, forward strand.
TGTTACAACTTGACATTCTAGGATCACCCTTCAAGGACCTATGCCTTATAATATTGATCATAATCCACCTTCTTGTTCTATTCCTATTTTATGTCAATTCAAACTTAAGTATATACATATTAATAATTAGTATGATATTATAGATTAAATGAATAAAACACAAGCACAAATTTCCATTTTGGCTATGTTGTGTATATATCATCTTCAATAATATGTCTTATATGGTATTTTGAGCTAATCGCAAGTGCCCAAAAAATTTAACTAGATAGATATCAAGCATTGGTAGGACACTTATCTCCTAGCCCATATCTGATATTTAATAAAAGTGATATATCATCCCTTGGATCTTCCCACACCAATTATTTGTCTATTAAAGTCATAGTTACTCATGATAAAATCAAGTAGGTACTTATAGATAATGGTTTTAGCCTTACTATTATTCCATTGAAGCTAGTCCAATGTCTAGGATATATTTAGCTAGATATTAACAATGATATTATTACTATCATGGGGTATGATAATATTAAGTGATAATTAATAATTACAATTTCCTTGTCCATCCAAGTTGGGCCTATTATCCATAGTATCCCATGCCATGTAATTGATCTTTATTTTTCATATAATCTCCTGTTTGGTCTTCCATGGGTTCATGAGATGTGTGTAGTTCCCTATAGACTCCATCAATGTATCAAATTTCTTCATTCTAGAATGGAGGTTAATATTCTTGGTGAGGTGTAACCATATCAATATTATAAACATATAGAATAAGAAGCTCACTAATATACCTATTGTTTTAGTGATTTCAATACCATCAAAAAGGACAAGAAAGTAATATATGTGCCACCTCAATCTAATTATTTATATCTGAATACCCTTAATTATTATTATAAAGCAACCTTACCATATTGAAATTCTTCTTATTTACATATTTATTATAATAGTCTTGGTATGTATAGTATTTAAAATGCCTTTCATGTCACCAAACCTCATAGATCACCCAAATCCAATGGTAGTCTTAAGATGGAATGATGAACGAAGAAGATAGAATATTATCCCAAAGAACATATTTCATTAATCCCAATAAAATCATTCAGTCAAGAAGATTAGTCATGGTTGTATACAAAGGATTTAGATCCTTATTTTTAATGAAAATATTACCCTATCCAAAATAAAATTATGTCCCATCATGCTCATATAGTCAAGGGTTTATGGGAAAAGAGCAAGGTAGACTAGACCCTATTCTTCTTACTAAGATTTCAAAGAAATAAAGTATCATATACAAATCACCTAGGGTTGTCCCTACACATCCTAAAAATTATCTCAACTCTACATTAAAATATGATGTTATTGGTAGTGACATAGTGTCCTATTATAGTATCTATAATTATCTTTCCAATGTCAATATGTTTGATTCCCATTTTGTTCTCACTATTTCCACTATTCCAACCCTTACCCTTACCCTTAATTACTCTAACCTTATTGCTGAGGACTAGAAAGACAACATTATTTTTATTGAAAAAATTTCAAATGAAGAACCTATTTTAGAGTTCATGGGCATGAGAGATGGTTTACCAATAGGTGACCACAAGTAAGGATTTGTATACACTTTGGACCCTGAGGCATACTTTGGAGAAAAATAAAAATTCCTTGGTTAAAATAAAAATGAAACATTGATATCCTTAATTGAAAACCTTTATGAGGTGATTTTGGATAAGGGAAAAATTAAATAAAAAGACAAGTATATTGGTGAAGACCTATTTTAGGAACCATTATATAGGGAAGTTTTCTCTCCTTCATAGGAATCGTAGGAGTCCACAAGTCCATGCTTGTTGTTTGGTGATAAAATCAATCTTGAATATCATGAAGAATTTGAATGTATGGTCTTAGATAATCCACATTTAGATCTCATTAGTCTTTGATTGAGAGGAATGATTTTGGTTCTTCATACATGGGTCAATGTGAGAGTCCACATTTAGAGTTTAATTATCATTTACCTTCTTTTATTATGATTTTGGATGATGGATCCAGTATTCTTGTGGAAGACATGACATAATAAAATATTGGCATGTATGATCATCCTAAAATAATCAAGTTTGGTGTGTCTCTCACTCCTAAGGAACATGAATTGATCATTACCATTATAAAATATTTCATTAATAAATTTACTTGTGCCTATTCATATATGCCTAGTCTAGATCCTTCACTAGTAGTCCATCATTTGGTCATACACCTAGATGTCAATCTTATTATGTAGAAGATAATAAATATGCATCCATGGATTTCTCTCCTAGTCAAAGTATAGCTAGAAAAGTTACTTGTAATAATTTTTATAAAACCTATTACCTATGTAGATTGGATTTATACCATTTTTATAATTAGTAAGAAACTAGTTGAGATTTGAATCTACACATATTTCATAGGTATTAACAAAGCTTATCCGAAACATTATTTTCCATTTGTAAATATAGATATGATTGTAGACTCTAAAACAAGTTATGAGATGCTATTTATTATGGATGGCTTATCCATTTATAATGATATCAATATTACTCTAGAATATCAAGTAAAAAATGTATTCATGACTCTTTGAGGAATATTTCTATTATCAAGTCATGAATTTTGTCTTGAAAAATGTCAGAGATACATATCAACCATCTATGACAATTATCTTTCATGAGCTCATATATGGAATTTTTTAAGACTATGTTGATGACATTATGGGTTAATACAAGAATTAGGTAGAACATCCTAAAGTCTTATAAATAATATTTGAAAGACTTTGTGAGCATAAAGTGCATTTGAACCCTAAGAAGTGTGTTTTGGGGGTTACATCTAACAAATCATTAGGCTTCATTATCTCTCATAGGGGCATGCAAGTTGATCCAACCAAAGTTTAAGATATTGATGAGATGTATACTCCTAAGACAAATTTAAACCCCTATAGTAATAAAAAATCATGAAGCACCTCCAAACATGTACATGGTGGTATAGATATTGTCATGGTCTTCCAATTGCTTCCTGAAAACCTTTTTATCACGGTTTAAGGTTTCATTGGTGTGATAGATCTTGCTTGTGGGATCCTCATGTGAGAAATTGGGTGATATTTTAGGGCTACATAGGCTATTTTTAGGTTATTGGAATGGAATTAAAGGTATTTTGAAGCCTATTGAATGGTATTTTCATTATTTGACAAATTTAATGTTTCTTAGCATAAATTAAGGTAATTTAAGGAAGTTAAGGTTTATGGTTCTCATAGTATTTCTTCCTATCTTAACCATTTCTTAAGAAGGGACCTTGTTATAAATATGATAAAGGGTGTCCATGAATTATTCAATCCTTGACATAGTGTTTAGTGATGTATTTAAGGTTGATTTCACTGGTTCACTTATTCAAACTTGTTTCAAGACATAATTAACCCCTAAGGTCATCAAATGATTGTCAAACATGTTATATGAGTCAAACTCCATATTATAATTTTTTTAAAATGGTACATTTTGGATATCAAATAATGATATAGGGTCTTAAAAAGGTTTCATTTCCATCCTATTGTTAAAAAAGGTGTTCATATGGATAAAAGGTCTCATTTTAGAAGCCAAACCCATCTTTCATTCACCAAATGGGCCCCATGCATGAAAATGTGACTTCTCAACTTATCCAACCATATTTATATTTTAAAATGTTATTTGACCTCTATTTTCCCTCCTCCCATCCTCTAATGACATTTTAATGAACTAAATCATGAAAAATGCAAGAAATAAGGGTTTTTATATGTGTTTTAGACTTGTACAAACCTATATAGGCATGTCAAGGGTAAAGGATGTCATAAATATGTATAGGGGACTTATTTTATACATTATATAGAATAAGAAATGATCCATCAAGTCAAATAAGTCAAAATTATTTCCCTTTCTCCATCGAGCTCTTTGGCAGCCTTGGACAGCCAATCAAGTTCTTACTCAGTATGGACATGATAAAGAAGATGGTGACTTGAGATATTATATGGAAGAAATAGATATAATGAAATTAAAATATTGGTAATTGGTTTATATATTTATCCCGTTTGATTTATGCAAAAATGTTAAGAACTCAAGAAACTAAATTTGCATTCTTCATTTACATAAGGTTATCTTTGCAATAGTTTCATTGAGGTTATAATTTGTTTGATAAAATAAATGTTTTTGTGTGTCTTAAAAGGGTCATTATGGTAAATATCCATCATAACCCACTACTTTTTAACATGTGTGAGCCCTAATGAGCAAGAAAACCTCTAGGTTGTCACATCTATAGGTTACAAGTAGTGTCTCTTCATGTTATAAAGCCTTCAATGCATAAAAACAAAAGTGGATGATATTTTAGGTTGTATGATGGGATCTTAGAATCCATCCAAGTATTATTTTTATATACTAATTAATAAGTTGATTCATTAGTCCAAACAACTCCTTAAAGTCTTATTCTATGTTAATTGTCATGTATGTAATGTGATCTCCCTGTAAGTGGAATAGGGTGTCATTGTAGTGACTATGGAGAAACATCATGATAGGTTAAAATATGAATTGAATTTATATTATTATCACAATATATATTTTTATGGTCGTGTTCCTCAATTCCCTATACTCAAAACTACTTTCATTCTCAACGCTAGAAAGACAAGCCCTCATAGTCCTGATTGTAGTGGCCTATTAGGCCAACTAAGATAATGAAGGACTATTGGGAAGGTCTTGAGGAAATTGAGGGTTCTTGGGGATTTATAAGTAAATATTAATAATTATGGGTATTAATATAGTATGGTAAAATAAATAATAACACCATATACCCACCCTAGATAATAAGCTCAGTCAAATCCCCTATTGAGTACATATAGGACTATGACTGTAAAGTAGGGGACATTGAAAATGTGATAAGAATGAGGAGATTTAAAAGGAAAAAAAGATAATTGAGAGGTAATAAACATGTTATTTTAACCCATTTAAATAATGAAATATCAAATTCCACCTCTCAAATGAATCATTCATAGCAAAAAGGCCTAGAACCACCACCTATAGGCCTGACTATAAAAATAGGGAAGTTGAGCATAGAAGTCCATTTCAAGGAGAATTGAAGTGTATGAGTTGAAAATGGGTTGAAAATATATGGAAAAAATGATATATGTGTTAGTGATAAATAAATTTACATGAAGAATATACTAACTACACACATTTATAAATATAGGACTACCACCTACATGTATGATTTTTAGACACGTTGATGAAAATGATAAAAACTTTGCATCATGGTGAGGTGATAAAAGGGTAAGAAGTATCATTAATTATTTAATAAGGATATCAGGCTATAATTAAGCCTTTATTCCTTTGATATAGTAAAGAGAGGTCCTAATGGCCTAATTAGGCCAAAAAATTGCATGTGCATGCTTGTGATTAAGAGTTGAAGACATTTAAAAGTTTAGAGGATGTTGGAGTTATATAAACATCAAAATGGAAGTTAGAAATATGTATTAAGGGTTTAAAAGGTGATAATATTATTAGTATCAAACAATAAGGAACCAAATGAAACATTAAGGTTACAAAGTCCTAGTTTCTCATAAACCTTAGGCAAGAGTTTGATAGGTATGTAGAGAATATAATTAAAAGGGGGCTCAATTGAAAGGGTTTTATCAACCTTGAGAACATGTAATATGATATTCCAAACTCATAAACATTATACAAGGAGAGAATATCCTTCTCTAGGTCTCTAACATAATTCATCAAACACTTAGGCATGACAGTAATGGCACTCAAGGTAGACCTACATGAGAGGGACTAAAATTGTTTTTAGGGAATCTAGAGACAATTTCAAGGGTGATAATAGATGTAAAAGGGTTTATTTGGTGATATTAGAGTCACCATTCACCTAAGGTGGCTTAAAATTAATCTAGGCATATGAGACTTAAAGCCATCCTTGGCCTCAAGACCCCATCTCCATCTTGGTGAGTGACAAAGTTAGACCCCTCAATTAGATTAAAGGCTATTAAAATACTTATGATAATGATATAGGTATTGAAGAAAGTGTATTTGATAGAAAGAGGCAAAAAAGTGTCAAATTTGGTATTAATACCACTCTTGAACTACACTACCCTAGTCTACCATGTCAAGACACCAACTCTAATGCTCATATATTACATGGCATAATGACTCAGTCCCATTGCTCTTAGGGGGAGTTAAGGACCCCTAGGTACTCACCACTCATGGAGGAAAGAGTCACATTAAGGAACCCATATTATGAATAATCCTTAACACTAAAACCTACACATAATTACTAACTAAGAATTTGAGGTTTTACAACCTTCACTCAGTACACACCATATACATTTCATGGGAATAGGATAAATTTATGATTTGTATAGGGGTATATGGTTTAAACATGCATGTTCATAAGTTTTGGGTTTGAGGCATGTACTTTATGAACCATCGCTAATATGGTAGGCCAATAAAACCCTAAATAAACCCTAGTAGAGAACTAATTAAATAAAACTTAAAGATAATGCAATAAAATTCCTTTAATTGGTCCTAAATACTCCTATAACTCATTTTCCACTCTGAGGTGGTCCCATCCATGGTACTGGTCTATACAGACCCCATAAAAAATCTAATTTTTTAAGTTTTAGAGATGTTTTTAGGGTGGATAACTTGATAGAGTGTTGAAAATAATGGAATATGGTAGTATGAGGAATATTTCACATTTCCAAATAACCAACCACTCATAATTCTTATTGGAAATACTCCTACATGTTTGCACCAAATAGGTAGTCTAAAAAATCTTGTAAGAGGTGACCTAATTACCTAGATGGGCAAAGTTTCAAGGGTATACTATTGGTAAATCACATTTCATGATGTAATATGTTCATTCATGTATAATCAATGCTCATTTACCTACTTTAAATGTCTTATTTAGGTTCCATGGCCAACCAAACAACTTGTAGTGAAGTAAATAGGCCTAGTTATCTAGTAGACTTATTTTGGTAATAAGAGAAGATGATTTCATCATTTATGGGTTTATAAGGGAGTAATTTAATATTAATAATGTGATTTAATTACCTCATGAGGGTGACCAAACACACTTATCATGTCTATTATGAAGGAAAGTGTAGTTTTCCAAGCCTAGTCAACATGCAAATGTGAAGATGATACTTAATGATCCATGAAGGCTAATTGGAGCATAATGAACCTTTTTAAATATCATGAAGAGAGGTTGATTGACCAAATTGGTGTGGACATGATTTTAATGAGGTAAAAAAATTTAATCTACCTTCACCACTCCATCTCTACATAAAATTCTCATTGAAGACTACCAACCATGAAGGCAATGCATGAAGGGAACAAGGAGTTTTTTTCAAGACTTGTAAATAATGATGTAGTTAATGATGGTAATTCATGTGATGGAAATTTTTTTGTCATTTATTTCAAATGTAATGACAAAGTGGTGATTGATAAAGGATGAATCATGAAGTGATAAGAAGGCATTGTGTGCTTAATTAGTGATCTATGTGGTTTGAGTTGTCTTGATCAATGGATAATTATTTGATATGACTATAAGATATTATAATGTATAATTATATTATTTATAAGATAAAAAAGTGTTATTTTATAATATAAAGGTGGTTTGGTGACAAGGAAGCTTGAAGAGAGATTTTTGTATAGGAATGGTCATATTTTGTTGAGGTAAGAAACATGTGACCTATGTGAATATGGAGGGAATATTGAAAGAATTTAATGAGTTAATATGACATTTAAATGATGATTTTATATCAGTATTATAAGGTTTCAATTTATTTCAATATCTAAGTTTACTAATGGTTCTAGACCCAATGTGCATAGAGACCTAGTAAGGTCTAAATGAAGGGTCAAATTGAGTTTCCAAGGTTTTGAAGACCATATGATTATGCATTGAGGTATAATAGAGTTGTTAAAAGGTGTTTACCAAGTTTAAAATATTTAATATGAATACAAAGCAAGAAACAACATTGAAAGGTTTCCTATGTATGTAAAGTGAAGGTTTCCAATCCTAAGAAGGAATTTGTAATGCTCATTGGCACATGTAAACTTTGCATGGTGGCTTGAAAAATTTGGAGTAGTTTTGGAAGGGTCCTAATAATATTATAGAATAATTTTATAGAGAAACCAAGTCTTTATCTTTATGAAAAAATGTTAGGAAACTAAGGAGGTTTCTGTGCTTACAAACCCTCATAGTGGAGAGATAGGAAATATATGACTGATTTTGTCATATGATGGACTATTTGATAAATTTTTATTATTTTATGTTTTATATTAATCCTCCAATCATGACTAAGTGGTAGTAGTGTGTTAGGGTAGTGAGTAGAAGGTATAGAAAATTGATTATTTCTAAAGCTTTTGTTGTTACAAGAAGGGTTGATTGAGTAAATGCATACAAGTTGATGAAGGTTGAAGACCAAGAATTTTTTTTGAGACCCATGAATATAGTTTGTTAATATATTTTCTCTATGTCAATGATTTTTTTCAATCAATTTGACCTATCACTAATATGCAAATAATGAAAAGAGTGAAGGAAATCAGGTTTGAGTGGGAACCTATTTAGGGATGATATGAAAGTGACTAAGGATAGATCAAATAGTTTGGGGTATTTTTTTAAAACCTATTCCTCATGTTACCTTTGTTGTTAAGTGTTTTTTTACTCATACATAGGCTATAAGATGCTCTCAAAGTGGCTTTTCTAAGTGAAGGTGAATAGAGAAAGGTTGAGTTCAGATATTGATCTATACATTACTCATTTTCTATTAAAAATTTATGTGTGTGTGATTTAATTTTATATAAATATGTTTAAATACCAAATTAATTCATTTTAATATCAAGGAAGTGTTTTCATAAGTTTTAGGAGTCATGTTCACTATGACTGTGTTTTGAGACAAAATGACAGTTCTAGGTGTAGTAAAATAAGTGATGTGTTTGAGTCCTTATGGAATTTATAAAGGTAAGAAAATATTTTGGTGATATTATATAGTAATATTATATCATTTTTTATTATTTTTTTCTCATTTAAATTAATTTTCAATATGTTATAAAATCATGATTACATGACTAGTTTTTTCGAGTCATTAGTGGTCTTGAGAGACTTAATGGAAAAGGTGTTTATAATACATTATGTATTGATTAATTATGATTAAATTAGATTAATATGTTAAATATTTATTTTAATACCACCTTTATGTATTTTTATATCATGGTTTTACCCATAATATTATGAAGAGTCAAATTTTGTTAACTAGGTGTTGGTAGTGTTTGGTGGCTTTAAGTGAGCTTCTTGCAGGGAAGGTTTAATGGTTGAATATATTGATTTTAAGAATATAATGAGATGTATTATGACCCTAATATCATAATTTTTCTATAAATTTGTCTTATTTACATATTTTATTGGAAAAAAGTGTTTTTGTACTTCAATGTTCATGACTATATTTTGTTATACACTGCAAGCTCTAAGTGGCAAAGTTATAGAAGAGTTATTGAGGCCTATTATTAGGTTTGATGATTTAAAATGAAAATTTTAATGTTTTTTAGGTAATTAAAGACATATAAATTATTATTTTTGTGTGATTTATGTGATAAAATCAATCATATGATTTAGCTTAGTGAGATATACTTTTCTATGTAAGAAGGCCTAAAAGGCGAGAAGACCTAATTGATAGGTTGAAGGTGTGAAATGGAGTTTTAGGTATTAATGACCCAAGGTGAGATTATAATTTTTATATAAAATTAATATTTTAAATTTTTTAATCATTTTTGGAAGCTAAATATGGGCTAAGGATTTCAAAGGTAACATGTGCCTTGAAGAAGGGCTAATTTTATTAGGTCTCGATTAGGCCTAATTGAGTTTTAGCTTTTATAGGTTATAATTAGCCTATGGAGTGTTTATTTATCATATTTAAAGTATGTATAGAACTATATTAATTATTATACAATTTTTTAAAGTAAATTTTCTAACCATATGGGTTAGATGCAGTATGTGGTATAAAGGCAAGGCCTAATTGGCCTATTTTAGACTAGTAGAGGTGGTGAGAACTTAAGTGAACGAAAAAATTCAATAAATGAGTAGATATAGGTGATTTAGGGCCATAATATGGTGAATAATATAAATCATTCATATATTATAAATTTTATGTAGGTGGAAACATAGTTCATTGGACCTAATGAGCCTAGAAGCAGTATATTGAGCAAGTGAGTCCCAGAGGCTGTTTGAGTGAGAGTGAAGAGGAAAGAGTGAAAAAAAAGGAGGTCATCATTAGTTTAAGATTAAATAATAAGTGTTAAATATTATTATATATTAATTTTATATGATTTTTTGTTTGATTTCCTAAGGTCTTGGATCCTCCTTACAAGTTGGATCTGGCAGAAGACTAGTTGGGTGGGTACTCAAATAGGTAGGGGTTAGTACTCCTTATGGAGTGGGTACTTCAATAAATATTAAATATTTTATTTATATTATCATATTAAATTTTAATTTTTCAAGTTTTTTAATCCCTTAATATGTTTTCCCACATAATCTCTTGTGTTATCTTGTAATGTAATTGTGTGATTATTTACTTATGCATTGATCTCTTATGTATTCTTCATGAAATGTTTTTTTGTAATTGAATATGCATTATTATTATGAAAATAATTAACCCTCCCACTCAATATCTAATTCAAATAATTGGTATCATAATAGGTCCTTTCGATGAATCTTAACAACTTAAAGGTGATCCTAAGTAGCTTAAAGTATGATGAGGACAATGTTCATCTTATTTACAGTGATGGATACATTTTTGAAATTAATGGTTGAGGTTTGCATATAAGTATGCATGATGGTGATATAAATTTTGAATAATAAGGATTATGATGAATCTAATTTCAATATAAAACATGAGTTAATATAAAAAATGACCTTGAAGATATGTTGAAAGATAGTCCTATTTATCTTAGGTCTCCATGAGACCTAATGAGGGTATGAGAGCTAATGAAGATTTCTAAGTAAAAGAGAATGGTTTTTTGATACATATTCATGGATAAGACTCATATAAAATGGAAAAAATATATATTAAAAGGTTTGGTTCATTGAGAGAGATCTAGAAGTGTGCATATGTGTAAGAGAAGTTCAATTAAAGTTGAATGTGTCTCAATGCCTTTTGATTGATAGACTAATCTGAATTGTTGAGTTTAATGGTGACCTTATAATCTCAATATGACTGATAAAAGTGTGTCATAGTGTTCTTAATATAATATGTAACCTATAGATACTTTGAGATTAAACAGATTGATCTCATATTTTAATAACTAGGTCAAGAGGTGAAAGATAATAATTTGAGGGTTTCAAGATGAGTTATGACTAAAAATCCTAAGATATGCTCTAATAAGGACTAGACTTGTTCCAAAATTGATGTTTTTATGCTATATGTACCTTGAAAGTGAGCATAAAATTTATTTTGGTGATTTTTTCTTATAAAATATCAATATGTTAATGATTTGAATGAAGAAAGTTGCTATGGTGTTCTTCAAAGCTATATCATGAATTAAAATGTTCTACAGATGTCATGATGACCTCATAAGATCATAATAGAAAAAATTGACTTGTAGTGAGTACTAGAAATATATTCAATATTTTGAATGTGATTGAAGTTTTGAGTTTTTATTTTAGAATATTGATTGTGTGTAAACAAAATTTGAAGAATGTTATATAAAGGTTGGCTTATTGTTCTTTTCCATAAAGATGTGATGCTCAGTGAGAAGAAGGATAATTTTAGTATCATGTATTTCCTATAATAATGTTATATATGCTCTAAATGTGAGTAAAAAAATCCTAAAAACATTGTTTCAAAAGTTGCCTTTGAGTTTGTGCCTTGTAGATGAGATGTTTTCAAAAAGGGAGAATGATCTAAGGATCAGTAAATGTTTGTTGATGCTATGAGGAGTTAGTTTACCATGTTACAAAGTTATTCAATCCTTATTGAGGTTATCTAATTGATTCGATAGGATATATTTAAGTGAGAATAAGTGGATCCATGTTGATTAGGTCTCCATGAGACCTATTGGTAACATAAGGGCTAATGGTTCCTTCATAATGATAGAGAATGATTATAAGTTTTCTAAAACATGGAGGAGGCTTATAGAGGCTAGAAATGAAGTTTTTACATGGTTTGGTACCTTGGAGAGGGTAGAATGGGCTATTAACTCTCATTGTTGGTTCATTGAGGAGACTTATTGAAGATAACATTCTCTAGATGGATCATGGAGTTAGGGGAGCTAACTGAGATAGTTTGAAAGGCTTGAAGATATGTGCATGATGTGAGGGGGAACATATGTAAGATGTTCCTATTTAAATCTTAAGTCATGATGGAGAAGTATACTATAGATGTAATCTCAAGATAAAAGTCACAAAAGTTGATATGATGACTTGATCAAACCAAGTCATAATTTTGAAAATGTATTGAATCTTTATGCATGAGTAAAGGGAGCTTATGATATCTGCAAGTAAACAAGTCCAAAGATCAAGTAAGAAAGATTGAGTGATTATCTAAAGAAAATATATCAAGAAAAAGAATAATAAGGCATAGTTTTGGTACATTAATAATATGATCAAGATGTGGATGTCAAAGGGGATAAATTGTTCATCCATGTACATGAAAGTTAGGTAAGTATTTTGAGCACCTAAAGTATATTTGAATTCATGATGATAGGGGAGATTAGTTGATGTGTAGTCCACTTTATCATTAATATCAAAGGGGGTGAAGGATGAAAATAGGTTTCCATTAATAACAAAGGGGGATATTGTTGGAAAAAATGTTATCATTGATGTCAAAGGTAATGACAAAGTGATGATTGATGAAGGAAGAATGATGAAGTGACAAGAAGGTCGTGTGCCTGATAAGTGATCCATATGATTTGAGTTTTTTTTATAAATATAAAATGATTTAATAGGATTGTAATATATTCTCATGTGTAGTGAGATTATTTTTAAGCTAAAAAAGTGGTCTTGTATAATCTCAAGGTGGTTTGGTGACAAAGAAGCTGGAAGAGAGCTTTTTGCTTAGGCATGGTCATATCTTACTAAGGTAAGAAGCATGTGACCTATGTGAACATGGAGGGAAGATTTAAATAATGTAATTAGTGCATATGACATGTTTATTATGATTTAAGATTAATACAATAAGGTTTCAAGTGCTTTTAATATCCAAGTTTGATTGATGGTTTTAGACATAGTGTGCATAAAAACCTACTGAGGTCCAAATGAAGGGTAAAATTGAGTTTACAAGTTGTGTATTCCCATATTATCATGAATTTAGGTGTAAAAATGTGGGACAAAGGTATTGACTAAGTTTCAAGTCTTGAGGAGGAAGACAAAGTAAGAATCAATGTTGAAAGGTTTCCTATGTATGCAAAGTGAAGGTTTCCAAGCTTGAAAAGGAAGTTGAGATGCTCATTGGCACATAAAGAGTTTGAATGGTGACTAGATCCATTTGGATTATCTGGGTAAGGGTCCTAATAATCTTCCAAAAACATTTTGTAAAAAACCTAGTCTTTAGCTTTATGAATAAATGTTAAGAATTTAAGGAGGTTTTTGTGCTTGCAAACCCTCATAGTGGAGAAATTGGAAATATATGAATGTTTTTGGACCTAAATGGATTTTTTTTATAAATTTTTATTATTTTATGTTTTATATGACTCATCCATGCACCTCTAGGTGGTATTGGTGTGTTAAGGCAGTGACTAAATGGTATAGAAAAGTGATTATTTTTGAATATTTTATTATTACAATAAGAGTTGACTGAGTCAATGCATAAAATTTGATGAAGTTTGAAGACCAATAATTTTTATTGATACCCATGTATTTTTTTTGGATAGATATGTTCTCTTTTTCAATGATTTTGGTCAATCAAGTTGACCTATCGCTAATATGTAGACAGTGAAAATAGTGAAGGAAACTAGGCTTGAGTGAGAACCTATTTAGGTATGATTTGAAAGTGAAAAGGGATGGATAAAATAGTTTTGGGTATTTTTGTAATACCCATTATTCATGTTACCTTTGTTGTTAAGTGTTTCTGTTACTCATACACAAGCTAGAAGATGCTCTCAAAATGTCTTGTCTAAGTGAAGGTGAACAATGAAAGGTTAAGTTCAAATATTGATCTATACATTCCTTATGTTATATTATAAATTTATGTATATTTTATTTATGATTATATAAGTATGTTTAAGGACCACATTAATTAATTGGAATATCAAGGATGTGTCTACACAAGTGTTAGGAGTCATGTTCACTATGACTATGTTTTGAAACAAAATGATAGTTCCAAGTGTATTAGAATAAGAGATGTGTTTGAATCCTTATTTAATACATGGAGATATTAAATATTTTTTTGATATTTTTTAGTATAATAGATAATTTTTTATTATTTTTTTTATAAATAAAATTGTTTTTCAATATCCTATAAAATTGTGATTACATGACTAGTTTTTTGGAGTTATAAGTAGTCTTGAGAGACTTAGTGGCAAAGGTGTTTTTGATACATTATGTCTTAATTAATGATGATTAAATTGATTTAATATGTATTTTAATACCAAATTTATGTATTTTTATATCATTATTTTACCCATAATATTATGGAGAGTCAAAGTTTGTTGATTGGGTGTTGGTAGTGTTTAGTGGCTCTAAGTGAGATTCTTGCAGAGAAGGTTTAGTGGTTGTAGATATTGATTTTAAGACTTTAACAGAATTTATTATGACCCTAATGTCATAATGTGTCTATAAATGTGATTTTTCCCATATTTTATTGGAAAAAAGTGTGTTTTTACTTTAATTTTCATGATTGTATTTTGGTATACTCTAGCAACTCTAAGTGGCGAAGTTACAGAAGAGTTGTTAAGGCCTATTTGTCTATGTCATGATCTAAAATGATTTTTTTAATTTTTATTAGGTCATTTAGGATATATTAATTCAATTTTTTTAGTGTGTTATTTGATAAAATAAATCATATTCTTTAGTTTCATGAGATATACATTTCTGTAAAGAAGGCCTAAAAGGCGAGAAGACCCAATCGATAGGTTCAAGGTGTGAAATGGATTTTCAGGAAGTAAGGACCAAACATGATATTATAATGTGTCTATTAAATTAAAATTGAAGCATTTTAGGTGCTTTTGGAATATGAATATTGTCCAAAGATTTCAAGGGTAATGTGTGTCTTGAAGAAGGGCTAATTTTATTAAGTCTTTATTAGGCCTAATTGAGTTTAGCCTCTATAGGTTTTAACTAAACTATGGAGTTCTTGGATATCATATGTAAAATATGTATGGACCTATTTTAATTATTATATAATTGGATTAAAAATATTATCTAACCAAGATGGGATAGATGAAGTGTGTGGTATAAAGGTAAGGCCTAATTGGCCTATTTTGGACTAGCAGAGGTGGTGAGAACTTAAGTGAAGGAAATAACTCGATCAAGGAGTATAAATAGGTAATTCAGTACAATTAGAGGGTGAATAATATCAATAATTTATATCTGATTAAGTTTATGTAGGTGTACACAGGTCATTGGACCTAATGATCCTAAAAGAGGTATATTGAGTGAGTGAGTCCTAGAGGCTGTTTGAGTGAGAGAGAAGAGGAAAGAGTGAAAAAAAGGAGGTCATAATCAGTTGAAGAGTTAGAAATAGGTATTAAATATGATTAGAGATTCAAAATATCTAATTTTTTTCTTGGTTGCCTATGAGTTTGGATCCTCCTTATAAGTTGGAGATTGTAGAAGACTAGTTGGGTGGGTGCTCAACTAAGTAGGGGTTAGTGCTCCTTGTGAAATGGGTGATTTACTAGATATTGAATATTATAATTATAGGATAGAATTTCATGCACATGGTTTAGTCTTTTTATCCCCAAGAGGTCTTCCCAAATAATCTCTTGTATTATCTTTCAATTAACTTGTGTGATTATTTGCTTATACATTGATCTCGTATGCATGCTTCATAGAATGATGTTTTGAATTGAATATGGATTATTGTTGTGAAAATAATTCAACTCCCCCTTCTCAGTAGATAATTTTGACATCATGACCTCTACATTACAATTACATGCCATATTTCCCTTTCTCACCTTCTCATTTTTTTATAAATTCAATCTCTAAGGCCATTATACTCATCCATCAATTGGGTATGAGAAAACTTTGCCTAAATTTATACCTTGTAAACCTCTTGAAATGATATATGGATTGTTTTATCTTCTTCATGATATTATATAGTGTTTTATATGCTTTATTGATGTTCATAAGTTGTATGTTTTCTCCCTTTATAGGTCCTTGCCTCACCTAGATGATAGTAGGTTATTATATGTAAGTCACATAGTGTGTGAAGGTGTTAGTGGTTGAGCTTGGAGTGGAATTTGACAGGTAAGTGTATTGAATCAGACCTTCCCTTCATGACCCACATGTTTTAGTCATCTATAAAAACATCTATGTGAAAAATTGATGCCTAGAATCCTTAGATAAAGTGTTTTAGCTCATGTATAGTTCATTAATGTTGTTTAAGGTCAAATAGAGTGGATAAATCATATTGGTGCATCACCTATAGTAGTATAGGTTTTAATTTCCCTCATTTATCTATCCCTTTTCACCCCAATAAGTTATTAGTTATAGGACTTGATCTATGATTGATGCACTAGGGGAGATAGCCCCATAAACTAGAGGTTTAGCCCATTCATAGGTCACCCACAACTTTGGGCTAATCCCATGTTACCCAAAAATTGGAGAGGTTTAAAAAATACTCTCCTAAGAGTGCAATTTGGTGAGTCAAAAATCAATAAGGAATGACAATTATCTTTCATGACTTCATGTATTACATTATTGAAGATTATGTTGATGAAATTCTATGTAAATACAAAACGTAAGTAGAACATCCTAAAGTCCTACAAAGAATATTTTAAAGACTTCATGAGCATAAAGTGCATCTGAACCCTACATTTTTTTGAGGGTTACATCTCACAAATTATTTGACTTCATTATCTCTCACATGGGCATGGAATTTTATCCATCCAAATTTAAATCCATTAATGAGATGTCTCCTCTTACTAATTTGAAACAAATTCATAGCCTGCAGGGTAAGATATAGGTTATTATATGCTTCATATCCCAACTTGTTGATAATTTTAATCCATTTACATATCTTTTGAAAAATGGAATTAAATTTCAATGGAATGTTTAATGCTAATAAGCTTTTGATAAAATCAATAAATAATTAAAAAAATCTCCCATGCTTATTCCACCAATATCAAAAGGACCTTGTTATTGTACATCTCTATAACTACCAATGCCTTGGGGGTACTCCTCATTTAGCATGATGATCAAGGAAAATAAATATTTATTTATTATCTAATTAGTATATTATTATTACAAGTAAAACTATACTTAAATACAATAAACTTATATTGCATTAGTTTTTGCTTCCCATAAACATAGAGATTATATGCTAAAAACAATACCATGTTTATTATAAAAGTAGATCCTTTGAAATATCTATTAGTAAAAACATATATAACTATTCAAATGACTAAATGGTTAATATTTCTTAGTGAGTTTGATATTTAATATACAAATTATAAGGCTATAAAATGTCAAGTATTAGTTGATAAACTAGTTTAAGAACCTCTTCATGATTTTTATCTTATTAAAATGCACTTTCCTAATGAGTCCATTATGATTTTTAATGAATCCAAATAATGGAATATTTATTTTGATGGCTATTTCACCTCTCAAGGTTTATGAACAAGAGGATTACTCATCATGCCACAAGGAAATATTATTTTTAAGTCATTTCACATTAGGTTCTTGTTGGCTATTCTATCCACCTAGGTTCTAGAGCATTTACTTACTTTGGGAGAGTAATGTCTTACAAAATTAGTCAAGTGTCCTTCCTTGCATGCATCTCATGAAGGCCAACTATGTTTTAAACTAGGTACGCTTGAGTCCTTTACTTCTAGCTACCTTGAAGGAGTCTTTTTGTCCTTGTCATGAATCATGTTTGATGTTAAGTCTCTAGGTGGTTTCTTAATGCATATCTTGTTTTTAAGGCCTTGTTCAAGTCCTTTCTCACCTTGATTATATTTCTTTGCATACTTAGATGCATTCAAACTAGGTATTTTAGTCCTTGATTAAAAAAAAACTATTTCATCATATGAATAAAGGTGTTTTTAAGGTAGGTTTTAACTACAAAATGACATTAAATAGGATTATTATAAGACATAATAAATCCATAAATGCATTTAAAATAATATCCAAAGTGAATATGAGGGTGTGAAAAGTCATAATGTCACATCATTTAACCTATTCAAGACACTTTTAAAAAGAAAATATCCCTTCCAATGTCTTATAAACTCTTATAACACCAAATTACCCCACAATATCTCCACTAATTCGTACAAAATGGATTCAACATCATTTAATATCTCATTTTACCTCTCTTTTCTGCATTTTTTTAATATTTTATCCCTCTTTCAACATGGGAGACTACCTTAGAAATCCAAAACCATTTCAATTTCAATGTGAACATGCATGTATCATGGATTATAAAGATTTTTTTAAGGTTTTCAATGACAAATAGGTTTATTAATGGAAAAAAATAATAAATATCAACTTCAAAGGTGGAAAGGACTTAAAATGGAGATTTGATAAGAAATAGGTAGAGCTTGAGGTGTTTTCTTCAAGTTCTAAATCTATACAGATACTTGAAGGTCAGGGAAGAGACATGAAAGGATGATGACATCAGGATAAACCCTTTATAGGTATCTAGAAATAAAATCCATGATTAAGAAGTCAATAAAATGGAAAAACTAACCAAACAACTCCTTCATAGACCTAGAGAAGCCATTTTCATGGATGTTCTACTTTATTTCTATATATTCATGAAATGTTATGACCATTGGAGAGGGAGAAGGAGATCCTAAATAACATGTCCTAGGTGATAGGATAGATAAATATCCCTTCATATTTATGAATAATTATTAAGAAGACTAAACAAGCTTGTGAGGAATGCATTTGAAGCATTATTTATGGATTAATCTCCCTCTTACTATTGTATGTAAAAACTGGTTCTTATGGATTTTCAATAATTTTATTAAGCATAATTTTTACACATATAGTTTCAATTATAATCCTCAAATCATGTAAAAACATCCAAAAATCCATCGATACCTCTAAAACCCCTAAAACCCTAGGATCCCATGGATCAAATTTTGGTTATTTCAATATTTTTATGATGGATTACATGGAGATAAAAAAAAGTAAGGTGTTTTTAATTCCTCTTTAGATACTTCTAATGTTTTTTATACAATGAGAGCTATCTAAGGGTTTTAGAAGTGCTTTAGGACCAAGAGAAGGGTATAGGTCTACCAGTTAATAGAGAGAGTTCAAGTGTGTTGTAATAGGTTCTCATTTGGGTTAAAATGCATTGAGAAATTTAAATGATTCACATTAAATTTCAAGTATCCTTCATGCATGTTTTTAGGTCCCTTATATCTCAAAGTTTCAATATTTTAGTAAGTTACAGTCTTAAACTAAACACATAGGCCTACATACATAAGATCAAGTTTTTAAAAACATTTTAATTTGTATTAAACTAAAAAAGGGTCTTAAATAAGTATAATTATCTTTACATATATCCTAAATTACTTTAATTAATTATAATATATAGTTATTTATGTGGCTTAGTCTAAAAGATTTCTTGAAGATATGAGATTTTAACACATCTATACATGTTTTCAAGGCATGAATAGAGATTTACAATAGTGTATAGATGTTTCCTTGCATATATATCTTCAAATCAAGCCTAAACCAATTATTTATTTCCCTTCATATTATATAGGCATAGGCTTAGTCTCATGTAGGTTGGTTCTAGGATAGAGGAATGGTATTCTAATAAAAGGAGAAGACTTTAAGTATGGAGTGAGAAGTAAATTTTCATGGTGTCTCAAGAGGTTGACATCTCAAGAGGAATGCCATAAATGGGGATATCAATATTTTTCACCCCTCACACCTCTTAAGTAAGATACAAAAACTCTTGTAATATCTTTTTAGGTGGTGATGAATGTACCCATCTCATGGACCAACTTAAAGTTGAAGGTCAATAGGATTCTAACTACCCTTCTCTTAGTCAATAACAATGTTGTGATAATATAATAATGATGAAAGAGAACCAAGCCTAATAGAAAATATATATAGACTATATGAATAATACAAGAATCTCAAAGGAGAGAACTAGCATCAATAATGCACCTCAACCCATAATCTTACATTATATGGTTCTAGAGGAGGTTTCAACCTTGAGTGTGTCTAACATAGATCAGATTAAGGTTCTCATTGATGTTGACACATTTCATAGAAGATGGAGAATTAATTTGAGCCTAAAACATCTTATTCCTTGATCCTCATACTTCCTAGACATGTTTTAGTCTCATGAGGTTATTTAAATACAATATCAATGGTGTTCAATATAAAAGAGAACACATAGGCATGTATCCCAAGAATGGAAAGGATTTTCATACATCAATGATATGTCACCTAAAGCTAAAATTAAATAAATTTAAAGCATTTATTATTTTACTTTAAGGACCTTTTGTTCACAAGTGTAAGCTCATATAAGCATAAGTTACCACCTTAAATAAGGTTGTGACTAGTTTCAAGATAGATTAAGAGACTCTATAAGTTACATCAGGAGATAAAATATTCAAGGTGGATTTAAAATGTTAAGTTTTGATAGAAGGATACTAAACCATTAAAGATTTTTCCCCTTACATATAATATTATATTAAGGAAAACATCAAGTCAAAATAAGGAGATTATAGGTATGTGATTAGGGTTTAGTGAATTCTAATGACCCAATAATACAAGAAAAAATGGAAAGATTATTCAAGACTTGGATAAAAGGAAACAAAGTAAGTTATAGGATTCGAATAAGGATCTCATTGGAATGCAAGATGTACAAGGAGATAACTTTCCATGAATATTTTAAAAGATCTTGTAGATAGGCAAGAGATTATTTATACATTTAATCCTTGTCAAGGAAAGCTTCACTATAAAAGGGACAAAGGTTTAGTTCATTTAAAAACCTGTAAAGGAGGGGTAGAGTTTAATAAATTTACATCACTTTTCAAGACCTTTGGAAGTCTTTCCAAAATCTTGGAACATTATCTAGAGAGGTGAAAAGAGTGTATTATATGGTTGTGCATGGCTTAATACCCTTTAATCATGTGTTTTTAATGGTTCTTATCAATTTTTATAAGGTAATTCAACATTATTGAAGGTAATTTATCATTATTTAAGGTATTCCTAGCAAGAATAAGGTTCAATGCTTATGTTGTATCATCTTTCACCAATAATTCATTACATAAATACCTTTTTAACAACATATAATATATACTTAGGGAATTCAACCAAGCCTTGTTGAGGGTGGAGAACAATCATAATGTCTAAACCCAATTGAGAGTATTGATTTTTTAACATAAGTAGTGAAGAATTATGTTTCTCCACCTTGTAATATATCCATGGGAATTTTTCATTATCAATAATGTCCATGAGGCCATTAGAGGCCATCGTTTAATGAGTTATAGGTTGGACAAACCAATTAAAATCTAGGCATGAACTTCAAAAAAGCATTGAGCTTAATTGTAAATGAGGATTGGAAGACTTCAAGCACATGCCAACTTAGATGTGAAGGAGCATGGATCAGAATGTCCATCATAAAAGGTGTATAATCTCTCAAATTAAATTTTACAAAATTTTGAGGTCAAAATAACCCTTCAACTCTATGAATTATCCTTAAGGAGGTGGAAAGGAGATATTCGATGTGGAAGAAGTGAGGGGATTAATAGATAAAGATCTACATGATAGCTGTATGGAATCATATGGTTCATATAGAAGTTGAAGAGGGTCCCTAAGAGTTTTATAAATTTTTTAGGAGAAAAAATGAGAGTAGAGGATATATGAATCATCATTAATAATATAGACTACTCCTAAACCCTTACAAAACCTTAGAACTATGGAATTGTATTTTAATTTTTGGAGCTTGTTTTAATGAAGCAAATGGATATATAAGTTTTATTCCTAAAATTTTATATATATATATATATATATAATTTTAGGACCCTTTAGGAGAATCCAAACAAGATTTAAAGTCATATAACTAGTCTTAAGGGTTTCAACAATGTCTTAAACTTGAATGTGCTTCTATTGACCAATAATCACATAATAGAGATTTTCAATGATTTTTAGGTTTAATATCCTAATTAAAGATGAATAAACACATATTAAACTATATTCAATTAATATACACATGGGATTTAAGGAAATCATGTTTGAGGAGGTTTCATCCCTGATGGAAGGCACTTATAAGAAGATTACATGTAGAGTTAGTAAATTCCAATGTTAAAGGTTTTTAAAGTGAGACTTTAAGAAAGATAATTGATCAAAAAATTATCAAGAAACATGAGCCTAAATTTTGTGTTAATATGGAAAATATAAATTTTTCAAATGAAGGGCTTAAAATTTCAATAATATCACTAGATAAGTTGTTACAAATCTATGAGTTGAATTCTAAGTTTAATGATAGTGAGAGGACTTGGAGGGTTATCAAGTAGGTCTCCAATGTGTTAAATAATCTATGATCACTCTAAATATTTACAAGTATTTTTAACATGAAGTTATACCCTCAAAAAAATTAATAACATGAATGTCAACAAGTAGTGAGATAACATACTGTGCAAGCATGCTACCAACAGTTTCTAGGTGCATGAGTTTCTCATGAGATGCCATGGTCTATACAAGATTGTGAAAAACTCAAAAAACATTAAAAATCCTAATATATTCTTGATGATAATAATGATAATGATGATGTTTTTGTATATATATCACCTTTAATGGGTTGAAGACCTTTCAATGATGTTCCTTATGAACTAGTTATGGGATTGTAACATCCAAACTTTCATGATTTCTCTTGACAGATTATCAAAGTCATGGACCTCTTGTACAAAGTTAAAACATGGTCTAGTGCTTCCAAATCTGAGAGAGGTTTCAAAATTCCTTTTTTTTGATATTTTTTGTGAAAATTAAGATATTTTTATCAAAGATACACTTCTAGGACTCCAACTAGTCTAAACAAGGATTAATGGTCTCAAAATCTTATATAGAATTTTCCAAGGTCTCATATGGTATTCAAGAACCCCCAAGCTCCTTTCTAATGTATCAAAACATTTTATTATTATATTATAGGTTATTAAAATGATAAAGGTAGTTTCATCAAGCCCTTAAAATGTATAAGGGAAGTTTCAAGGCCATCTCAAGTATAAAAAACTAAGAAATAATTTTCTATTCAAAATTATAATGAAAAAGACATAAGAGATCATGATCAAGAAGTTGTAATATATATAGGTTAGCCTCAATAATTCCTTGGAATATCTATGTATCACACAAAAAATATAGTTTAACAATATTGAAAGCAAGTCCCTTAAGAATTTTACACATAGAGTATAGGACCATAAGCCTTAAAAGATGTAAAATACCATGTTTTAAGCCTGAATAATAGCATGTAGGTCTATACAATCTTGAATCAGGGTTTTAGAGGGGTTTCATGCAATGATAAAAATTAGAATAGGGTCTTAATGATCTTACATGCCTCCATCAAGGTCTATAATAGGATGTGAGGTCTACACAATGATATAGGAAAGGGATGAGAAGATTCAAACATTTTATTAATGTCTTAATTAGAAATATAAAATGTAGGTTTAAGACTATCACAAGCTAAAGAGAGACCTAGTAGACTTTCATACAAGATTGATATGATTGAAAGATGTATTTTTAATTCCTTAATATTCAACCAGTAGATTTTCTAATGCCTTGATATTCAAGGCCTATCAAGTAAGGCTTATGACATAGAAGATATGTTCAAGAGTTCTTTAAGCCTGGGTAAGAAATAAAATGGGCTTGTCGTGGGGTGGATGAAAGATTCAAGGGCCTCCAAATTGATGTTGAAAGTTATGAGTAAGTTGTAGGTATGTATTATGTTGATGATGACTTAAGTAACCTATAAAGACTATGATTATGACCAAGTAATAGTAGAGGGTTCTCAAGTCCTGAACAAGACATGAAGCTGTATCAAAAGAGACACTAGGCATTAAAAAACATGAAGAAACAAGACTCTAATGAATTATTATAGAGTTTTCAAACTTGGAGATGAAATATCAAGAACTCAAGGTGTAATTCCAACCTTGTATCCTTATTATAGGTCATTAGGTATGGCTATAAAGTTATTTTTAGCTTGATATTTGCTAAGTAAATTAGTCAATCATGATCATGGTGCAGATTTAAGGTCATTAAACACCACAATGTAGAGTCTATATGTTATGAAGGTTATTATATTAGTATATGTCTAATCATTATATTCTCCTTCATGAATGACAACCATGATTAATGCCTATGAATGGCATTGGAAACTTCCTTGAAAGAGGTAAATCCCATGAGGTTAAGTAGTGGTTATTTTAAGTTAACAATGCAACTAATTTTTACATACACAAGGAGGTGGAAATGGGGTGAGTTATAGACAAAGGTAGGATCTTAAAGAGTTAGTACACACTTATTCTCCATCAAGCCACCAAGAAAGGACAAATTTATCAAAGATAAGGCCCTTTACTCCACTCCTACACCATTCTCTTTAAGAGATCATCATGTGACAGATATGGTATCATTTAAAAGGGAATAATGGCTTAATTTTTAGTTTTATTTTCTCATGAATAGGCTTAAATATGTTGTAATAATTGCATTTATGTAGCTTGGTAGTGATTTTATTTTGATTTTTCTTATAAAAGGGGTTAAGAATACCTCTCAATATATCCCTCCACTTGGTATGGCAAGACTTTGCCCATTTAAACACTTGTAAGATACCTTTGAATCAATAAAAGAGACTAATTTAATATCTTCTACACTTATATTCTTTGTGAATATATGGATTTGCTATAATATTGTGATTAAAATAAATTTTTTTCTTTGGTTATTGTCCAACTTTCTCACCTCCATGCAAGGTAGGCTTCATTTTATAAGTCATATGTTGTGTGAAATCAACTTTTGGTAGAAAATTAGTTGTGAATAGGTGGCATTCTTCTTGTTTTAACTTTTAACCCCTGACCTTCCTATGAAACACTCATGTAAGAGAGATCAATTCAAGATTTATATAAGTTTATTAGTCTTTTTGAAGTATCATTGTGAAAATTTAAAGCTAATGAGGGAGATCTATATATATATATATATATATATATATATATATATATATATATATATATATATATATATATATATATATATATATATATATATTATGGTGCATCACCTATTTTATTTTCATCTCTTTGATTTATGTTTTATTTTTCTCTTTTCCTTGAATTTGATGTAGTTTTAGTGTCAGTTTAGGTAATTCATTAGTGGATCCATCTCTATCTAGAGATTTAGTCCAACTTTAGGCAACCCATAGCCTTGGAGTGATCCCATTATATCAATTAGAGGGGGAAGTATTGAAAACACTTCTCCAAGTGATGAAACTCTAAATTGATAATAATTCCCATGCACAAATAACATAACTTAATATAAGGCTTTTCTTATTGGGATTTATATTACAATTCATTAGAATATTTAACATTTACAAGCATATGGTGATTCACATATAATTATCAATAAATCCACTAATAAATATCATACTAAGGATGAAAATCTTGTGCCTTACAAGGCCATGGTAGATGCCCTCAAGCTCAAATTTTAAGTCATTAAGTTTGAATAGGTTCCTAGAGTCAATAACAAATATAATGATGTTATATCTTCCATTGATTACATTATTGTAATTTATCCATCTATTAAAGAGTATCAGTTTCTAATTGAGAATATTCTTTTTCCAACCTATAACTATTTTTATTTTGAGATGATATGTGTTCTTGCTATTCTAAATTCCCCTTGGTACATAGACATTTATTCTTATCTCCAAGATTAAATCCTTCTCAATTATATATCTTATAATTATACACAATACTTTATCCAAATTACTTCCCATTTTACCATACTTGGCAACATGCTCTATCATAAAGGCTATGATGGAACTCTACTTTTTTTTTATTTTATGAAAATATAACTTAGCACTAAAGGAAGTCGATGAAGGGATTTGTGGGACACACGCTATTAGTATGGTCTAAGCTAAAAATCTCCTTCACACTAGCTATTATTGGCTTACTATGGATTTATATGCATGTAATTATGTTAATAAATGTCTTACATGTCAAAAATATGGTGATCTTATTCATGATTTGGCATAGGCACTTAAACCAATTACAAATCCTTGGCCACTTTCTACATGGGGATAAATATCATAGGAAATATTAACCATACTTATTTAGATAGACACAAACATATTCTAACTACTATTGAGTATTTCACTAAAGGGTAAGAGGTAATCTCTCCCAATTACATAACTAGTAAGGAGATTTCAAAATTCATCTTGAACCAAATAATTTATCATTATGGTATCCCTTCTACTATTATCTTATACTATGGCACATCCTTTAAAATTAATAATGTCATAGACACATATTCCAAGTTCCATACCAATCATAAGTTTTCCACTCCTTATTACTAACCTAAAGGTAATGGTCAAGTTGAAGCATCCAATAAAATAGTTATCAAAATACTCAATAATTTATCAATGTTTTTTTTCACAATTTACATTTAAAATCTTCCCATCCTAATGGTTATACCATACCAATATCCATACTTCTACTAGTATAACTCCCTATTCTATGGTATATGGTTCTAGCTAATTATTCATATTGAGATTGAGTTTCCCACCTTGTGCATTTATTTTTAGGACATTATTGATAAATAATACTATCATATGGAAAAATTATAAATACTAGAGTTTTTGGATAAGAAACACCTAGCTTCCCTTAATCACCTCAAATCCAATTAGAATCAACTATTTCAAGGTTATAACAAGAATGTTATTTATTAAGAGTTTGATCTTGGTGATCTAGTGTTAAAATAAAAATAAAAATAATATTATTGTTGAATGAGAAAATAAAGGTAGGAAAAACAAATTAGCTAAACCCCTTCATTGTTCTAACTATGGATTTGATGCATATAGATTAGCTAGTCCAAAGAGTTATGAACTAGATGAGCCAATGAACATTATGCATCTTAAGCATTTTTATTCTTGAATTTTGATGCCCTTATCTATAAGTGTTCATGATTAGGGTCATATCTATTCAATTTTATCTTCCCCATCCTTTCATCCCTTTCTTGGGGGAATCCTTTCAATATTCCTCACCTTCTTTTCCTATTTCCATCCTAATCAGATTATGATCATATAACTACAATAGGTGAATCTGAGTAAAACTCTATGTGAGTAGATCATAAATTCATAATGGTTTTGTGTCATAATCATTTGGTAAATGAAATGTAAAAATATGTAACATCATTATTTTTTTATCTTGCATGACTTTTATCATTGCCTTGAGTTCTTAGCCATTCCTATTTCCATTCCCTCATTCACTCTTATTACATCCCAATTCATTCTTTCAAGAGAAGAAGTTATATCTTATTCTAATTTTTTGTTGAGTATCACTCATTAAATTGATCATGTATAGACAATCCTTTCATGTTCCATAATTATTCTTTATTTCTCTCACCCATAATTCCCATTCTTATTTTATAAAGGTGTTTTTGTAATTATCTATGCCTATTTATTTTATATCATATAGTCAAAATACTCTTTTCTATATCTTATTTCAAAGATCCAAAATAGTTCAAATATTCTATAAATCCCTAAAATAGTTCAAATATTCCAAAAATCCCAAAACAATTAAAATATTCCAAAAATACCTAAAACAATTCAAATATTCCTAAAATCCCTAAACATCTAAATATTCCCTTATGTGTAAAACCCTAAAAAGTTTCATGGATCCATATCCCATAGTTTCCCTATTTTTTCCATCTCTAATATGACATTATTGACTAATTGGAATCATATTCCTTGACTTGGATTTCCAATCACTTGTAATTAGGTGACACATACTGAACTACCTCATGTTTGATTTTCTTCCCCTCATGCATATGATAATCTCAAAAAGTGGGACCAACTTAATGTTCTCACCATTTTATGAGTTTAATTTCACACTTTCTCCATTATTCAATTTTAACCATCTAATCACAAACATTTATATATTGTCCCTAGTCATACTTATCATTTTGTATGCCCAATTTATAGTCAAACTACAATGGCTTGAGGTATAATTAGACTATGTAAGAAATTCTCGATCTTCTAAAGTCATCTCAGCCATCCTGTAGCCCAAGTTTTTGATGTTTTACAAGAATATCTCTTTCCATTTTGGCAATCCAATTACTTATACACTCTCATTATTTTGTGTCATTTTTTATTTTTCCTCTATAATATTTACTATAAATTGTCATCACTTTTTTTCTTTCCCAAATCCATCAGAGAATTACATTTGACTTAAAGTCTATAAGACTATGTAGGTAGTGTCTACTTGCATGGGTTGATTTGGAGTTAGCTTTGCCACCCCTTACTTATTATTATATTCCCCCTTGCCTAGTCATGATTATTTTTTCATACCCTTGGTCCTAAATAGTAACACCTTATTAACACACACACATACATTTATGAATTGAATGTTTATTTACTTTCACTTGTGTGTTTTTTGTTGATTATTTTTTCTTGTTATTATGTTGTTTTGATACTTATTTTCTTTAATTTAGTAAAATAATTTTATTATTTAAGTCATGATTATTCATATCATGATTTTAAGCTCTAAATATTGTGTGTCTAAATTAGAATTGGTTTTAGAGCATTATGTTTTAAAATGTAAGCTTGATTTTCCATATATTATTTCAAGTTGTATACATTTGAATTTTGAATTAACATTTACACATATTTAAAATTAATATTTATCATGATTCATTTAAATATTATGATGCATAATTTCATGTGTAATATTAAAAAATAAGTCTCAGGGAGTCTAGCAACAATGTTTAACTAGAAAATCTCTCTATCTAATTTTAAGACTATCAAACATCATGATCATTCACATCAAGGTCATAAAATAAACTAAGAATTATATCAATCTCATCAAGTAATAATAATAAGAAAATTTATAAATTAAATTCATTTCAATCATGTATAATCAAAGCACAAGAGACATAAGGAAAGGAAATAAGCATCACATTAGATTAAAAAATTAGATTCATGGATATCTCTATAATCATTTTATTCCATTTTTAGGTCCACTCATCCAATTTGTTTTGAAAATATCCTCTTAATGGGGAATCCAAGTCTCATTAATCACCACTTTAGATCATATTTGAACCCATTTTATATTACTTTAAGAAAAATTATTATATTTAGAATCTGTTAAATTTATTTTATGATCATTTTAGTAGATTTTTATTATTTGAAATTATTTGGCTTCATCTACATCTCACAACACCTTCTCAAACAAGGGTAAATGTAAACACTCCACTTTTACAACTTACGTGTCAAAATTACAAAATGGAATGACTTCTCATAATTACACACAAACTAGTCTGAATTCATCTATTCATCTAACATATGATTTTGAATTAACCTTGGGGCATAGCTAGGTGTGATAATTAATTATATTATATCTATTCAATTATCATTTTGATCATTTTCATTTTGTCAATTATTCTACTATGATCAATTCACTAATTTCCCTTCATTAATCATTTAATATAATCAACTCCCCTTTCCTAAATCATCATTCTAATCAAAACTCCCCATATTATATTAATTAAATTAATATATGATTAATTGAATTAATCATTATTTCAATTATATTTCTATGCAAAAGGAATTATATTTTCCTTTCAATTAAGTCTCTAATTATAGATTAAAGTGACACATTATGTTTTATCTTAAGTATTGATTATTCATATCATGATTTTATCTTATAAACATTTTTTATCTAAATTAGATTTGATTTAAGAGCATGAAGTTTACATTTAAAACTTGATATTTCATATCTTAGTTTAATTTGTATACATTTGAATTTTTAACTCAAATTTTACACATTTTGACAAATGAATGTTTTTGACTTAACTATTTTGGGAATATTAGATTTTTATTCCTAATTTAATTAAGGGCCTAGAATGTAAAATCAATAAATAATATTTTAATAATTTAACCACTGATTTGTATAATTTATTTGTATTTTTAACCTTTCTATAAATAATATTAAATGTGGAAAAAATAAGACTTACCTTGAAATAGGTTGATACGGCTGAGATATAGCTTGAAACTAATTGTGCAGGACTAGGATAGTGTAACAATCAGGATTTGGATTTTGTTTTGTGAAAGGACAAGAGCACCAAAATAAGACACTATAAAATTTGGTATTTTTATCTTCTTATATTACTATTGTCCAGACTACTTATAGAGACCTGAGTTTTTTAGGTCTTGTTCATTATCCCTATGTGAGCCTACTTGTGAATTCTTG
This sequence comes from Torreya grandis, assembly GCA_037957365.1. NCBI lineage: Eukaryota > Viridiplantae > Streptophyta > Pinopsida > Cupressales > Taxaceae > Torreya > Torreya grandis. The sequence goes on from JARHVA010002263.1 coordinate 636,976, forward strand.
ATGACTAAAAGTTTATGAAACTCTTTGTAGAGATGATTTAATCTTTAAACCCTAGACTTCATTGTGCTTGGATAAAACTTGAGAAAGCAAGGGGGTTAGTGTGTGTAAGATGCACTAAACATGTATACACACCCCTTGTGTTGGCACACTACCTACATACCAATACTTTGAAGAGGGATCAAGCCATATGTAGTTAAGCCACTTGGTGTGCTTTATAAAATAGTGTTATGCAGATGGAAAATGCTAAACTAGGTGTGCTTCAGGTGGCTAGGGATTGGTGTGAGGATTTATATATTCTTTTAGTTGTATTAGATGGTTATATGTAGAAAATAGGGAAATTTACCTCAATGGTTTTACTTGTATTCTTTCTTGCTTTATAATATTTTCCAACCAACTTCTAAATAAACTTTGAATTGGATTTTATAGAGATATATTGGTTATGGGTAGAATGTATTCGTGCTACACCAACAAGATGAAAAATAGGAATTGTAAGGAAATAACCATTGGATCTCAAAATGTAATTAGACAAGAGCACCAAAATAAGACACCTTAGGGTTTGATACTATAGTCCAAGTTGAGTGCTCTCATTCTATAGGTATGGGACTTGGGGGGGATGGAATTAGCATATGAAAAGTATCCTAGTTGAGGTGGAATGACCATTTGAAAATGTTGAGATGACTGGGAATAAGGAAAAAGGTGTCTAGAAGGGTCACAAGATCATGTAAGAAGGACCCTATGGATTGGGTGTCACAAGACACACTCAAAATACCAATTTAAACATTTTATATGTCTCATTTCCCCCACTTTATTCTAATGATGTAGTAAAGAGAAACACTAGGATATAGGAAAATTAGAAAGCATACCTAAACTTACCTACAAGGGTGAATTTCATGAAGCTATGTGATGCTAGGTGTGCATAGAGAAAGCATGTCATGAATTTTTAATTTACAAGAAAAAATGAAGAGTAGATCAATTCTTACTAGATACACTATATCTAAAATAAGAACATACAAAATATTGGTAAGAGAGAGAAGAAGAGAAAGGAGTGAATACACCTCACTAGGTATACATACTAATATAAACATATTTTTATGTTGAGTGATGTTAGGCATGTATTGAATGATGTTGTACCAAGAGTAATATCATGAATGGAATTAAGTTCTCAATTCCTTGAGAGTGGATCAAGAATGTAAATACTATCCCTTTGGCTCCATCATCACCCACTAATTTAATTTATGTGATCATACATGTGTTAATTTATGTTTGGACTATGTGTTTAATCCCTTTGAGTAGGTGGCTCAATAATACAAAGCCTAGGTAGTCATTTGTCTCCATCATTTCTCTGTGAAGTGAAGGTATGAGCTAATACTAGTATGCATGTGTGTCATATAAGATGGATCCTAAATCCCATGAATTCTCTATAATATGACAATGTGGTATGGATAGACAAATATATGTTGGAAACAAGGCCACCCTTAGCCACTCAAAAAAGGTAGAGATTAGGCTTGTATGAAATACACTCCAAAACTAGGCAATAAACTTATGTGGAAGCCACTTAGGAATTATACCAACCACTTTTAGATGGAATAAGGCATGTAACTACTAATAATATATGGGTAATACCAATAACTATAAAGAATAAAAATCAAAATGTGTCACACACTTTACCCCTAATCACTAGTGTCTATGACATAGATTCTAATCTGGAAGTTATATCAATTGCCTAATTTAAACAGAAGCAAGAGTCATCATGCCATACATGATACCCCATATGTCTAGATTATCTAAGAAAATTTTTACTAAAACTACTTATTTTGAACTAAACTATTGCTAAAAAACTATAATTATACTTATGTTTCTATCTATTTCTAGCAAATCTAGTTTTTTTTGTTATTTAGATAGGAGCACCAAAATAGGACACCCTATTATCTATCACTATAGTCCAAACTTTGTGCTTTTGTCTTGTGCTAATTTTGAAGAATATTCTATAATTATCACTATTTTTCTGGTTTATTCTACCTAGTTTGGAGTCTAGTTATTGTTTTGGGTGTTCTAAAAACTAATTATTTTTTACTAGTTACAGGCTTTGATCTCTATGATAAGACCCCTATTTATTTCCCCCTCTTATAAGGTTAGTAATAAATACCATGAAATGACTATCCTTAGAAGAAATAGCCCTACAAGTGTGTTATACTATGGAGATATGTGATATAGCAATGATGATCGATAAGATATCTCAAGGTATAACATGGTTTGTATGAGAGATTGTTAGATCAATAAGGGTATGCCTAGATAGATATAATAATGTGATAACATGTGGAATATAGTGAACTAGAACTAGAAGTCTAGTTAGTTATTAGTTTTCAAGGAGGAATGGAGCATGATGTCCATCATGGCATCCAAGAAATCAAGAGAATGCATGATGTAGATCATGGAATTATAAACAATTGAGAAGAAAACAAGTAAAAAAGTACACAATGTGAGAAGTAAGAAGCATACAAAGTGGCCAATGGGCTAATCAAACAAGGGACATGGGCACATGTCACTCAAACTATAAATAAAGCATATAATTCATGTTTAAATGCCACATACACATAAAAATAAAATAAGGTTGGCACAAGGGCCATAGGCATACATAAGAGTAAAAGCAAAGGAAATTGGCAAATGTCCGAAGGCACACATAAGACATAGAACAATGAACTAATAAATGCAATCATATCTTGCTATGCAAACCAAAAATAAAGCATGTAAATACTAGAAATACAATTGCATTTAAATAATCAAAGTAAGAAGTGAAATTATGCAAGGCATGTAGTACAGAACTATGTATATAATAAGAAATACACAAGTGTTATATACTAGTGAGTGTCAATAGAGTATTCTATGTAAGTTAACAAGTAATGTACATCAACATGATAACTAGAGTGTGTTATGTAATCATGCAGAATATTCCCCTAGGGGGTGTATTATATATATATATACACACACACACACACATACACATATAAATATATATATATAAATATATGTATATATATATATATATATGTATATATCTATATATGTATATATATATATATATATATGTATATATGTATATATATATATATATATGTGTGTGTATATATATATATGTGTGTGTATGTGTGTGTGTGTGTGTGTGTGTGTGTGTGTGTGTGGGTGTGTGTGTGTGTGTGTGTGTGTGTGTGTGATGAATGTATGAAGTAGTACTCCCCCTTAATGGGTAGAGTGTAGCAATCAAGGATATTTAAGTCACTATACACACTCAAAGAAGATCAACTGAAGCATGGTAATGTAGATAAATTAATAAATAATAACATATAACAACAAATGTAAGTCTACCATATTATTATAAATGTAAAACATGGATAATACATATAATTTAAATGTTTTTGTTATTTTGATTTATTTTAATGTTTTTGGATTTTTGATATAAGATATGTAAAATCAATCATGAGGAGACTATGTACAAGAAATATTAAGAAACTATGTATAAGTAAGCAAAAAGAAACTATGTACAAGTAATTTTAAAAGGATATATATAAAATTAATTTTAAAACATTATATACAAGTAAGCTAAAAGGAAACTATGTAAAAGCATGTGATTAAAGCAATATGTACACAATTTCATAAAATAGTAGGCTGGAGGGGGTAAAGGGTTCATGGATGGAGCCCACTAGAGATGGAGATAGAGGAAGGGGTCATGAACATCATTAAATTCCTCAAAATAAACATCATAAGTGTCATCATATCCCATATATTCTACATGCATATTGGCTATCTCCTTAGGTTTGAGTAAGATCTATGTTTTTTGTGTAGTCAGAGAGCTATCACTTGTAATGGTTTCACACTATCAACAATAAACTAAAGGTTTCTCTAGTGGTGAAGATGTTGAGTATCCTTTAGGATGTTTTTATCTAGTAGTAGACAAATTTGGTAGAAATGGTACAACTAGTGCTAGTAGTGATGTAACTTGGATAGTACCTTGAATCTATAGTTGATCCAATCTCTATTGTAAAGTTGTACATGAGTTTGTATCATGGCCTATGATCCTATGAAAGAGACAAAATAGGTGACCATCTTGCCATGATAACCTTCTAATATATCTATGTCATACTATAGGTAGTTTGATTAATCCATGATCAAGTAACATCTATAGCATAATCTATGGTTGATGTTATGTACTTTATACCTAAATCTGAATGACTAGCTTTATATACTTAGAGGTAACCATGTGAATTGTATGTGATAAGTGATTTTTCTATAACCTAAAATGTGGAGTATATCCTAAGAGTGTAGTACAAGATTCTAAAAGTGATTTAGGATGTGTAATGAGAGCTCTAGAGTCATCTCAATAATATTCTAGGCCAAGTGGTGTATATCTCAATCCACACAAATAGTCATCTATGAGTGTGGGTGTCATATCATCATCTAAAGCATCTTGGGAATATATATCAACATAATGTACATATTGTAACTTAGAATTTACAACGGGTAATTGTGATATGAGAGTCTCATCAACTATAGTAGTAGAAGATGGTGGTGATGTGAGAGTATTTTTAACTAATGGAGTAACTTTAACTATTAGAGGAGATGTATCTATAGAATAAATAGGTAATATTGGAACTATTATTGGTGATTGTATAATTCTAATAAGCATAGGAATTGTGATTGATGTAGTAGTTAAAATGGGTGAAGTTACTATAACTGGTTGAGTATCTAGAAATAAGGACACAACTATAAATGGAGGAGTACAAGATGTGCTAGTTTATCCTACCTCATATATATGTATCTAATCAAGATATATGTGATGAGGTGGTAACTAAACTATGATATGAGATGTCTCATCTAGAAAAATAGTTGAATATAACTCTATAATTTAATTATATATAAATGTTTGGTTATCTGTTGGGCATGTGTATAGGTATCCTTCATGTAAACACTTATCACATTAATGAGGAATATAAGGAACTACCCCCATAGCATGTATCCAAGGTCATCCAAGTAAAATATTATAATGAAGAGGGCTTGTCATGACATAGAACTATGTAGAGAGGGGTTTTGGCCCTACTATGATATCCAAAGCAATGAATGATACCCAATGTCTATCATGGTATATGATCAAACCCTCTAATATTATTATATGATTTTTGCATGGATGACATATCTACATCCATGGTCTATAAGAATGTAATATTGCATATATTAAGTCTGGAACCATTGTCAACTAGAACTCTCTTAACTACACTAGTTTAGACTTGAGCTTATATGAATAGTGGTAAATTTTGATCAATAATTATATGAGATGGCATGTCCTCATAATCAAAAGAAATAGCATATTCTATAGTTTTTAGTATGTTGACCACTGATGCAAAATAAGAAGACTTTAAATCAATAGGCATAGAATTTTGAGTGAGTGCCTAGTAAAGATTGTCTTTGAACACATTGTATTATTGAATTAGTTCTAACATGGAAATCTTAGCTGGTGTATTTCTCAATTGATCAAAAATATCATATGCCTTATGTAGATATGCCTATGAAATTGGGTTTGGCTTGAGGTAGGAAGGAATAGGAGGGTGGTAGGGCTCTTGAATAGGTGGGGAAGGCATGGTGGCACGCTGAGTAACAACTCTAACCATATTATCTTCTAGTCATATAAGATTAATAGTAGATATGGGAGGAGAGTGTAGATAATTAGTAGGTTGAAGTGGTGGAGTGATAAAGGGTGTCAAATGGGCTCTCTAGAGATGGGTAGTAACCTAGGGAAGAGTAAAATGGATCATGAAGCATAACTTGACATGGGATAAAGGCTCTAAGGGAGGTAAGGCAAGAGGTATCTTAACATATTTAGCACTAAATTTTTTAATATAATCCCAAATTATAAAATATAAGCATGAAATTTAAATAATGAAGCTTTGTATTAACATATGGTAAACCCCCTCATTAATGTACATGCTAAGACCATATATTGTCTCCTTATTATTTTCAAGAAATGCAAGAAATGTGTTTAAATAAATGAGATCCATTTTTTTTATGTGAAATCTGATTTTAGATGTAAGGTGATAACTCAAAAGCAATGGGACCTAGTATATGCAACTAGGGTTTTGAAAAATGATATATTTAAAATTACCATGAATTTTTTTAAAATTAATGTGAATTTATGATTTAAATATGTTGGTAACAAAAAATATTGGAAAAACTCTTAATTTAAATGGACCTAGTATGTGCAACTAGGGTTTGGAATAATTTTTTTATTTAAATTCCTATAGAATTTTAAAAATTAATGTGAATTTTTTATTTAAATATGTAAGTAAAAAATCATAAAAATATTAGAAAAATTAGGAAGGAATTTTTCCTAGGTTTTTTGTGCACAAATGAAGTAAGTTGGGTTCACCAAATGATTTAACTATTTTTGGAATATTAGAGTTTTATTCCTAAATTAGTTAAGGATCTAGAATGTAAAATTAATAAATAATATTTCAATAATTTAACCATTGATTTTTGTAATTTATTTGTATTTTTAACCTTTCTATAAATAGCAATAAATATGGAGAAAATAAAACTTAACTAGAATAGGCTAAGATAGAGATTGAAACTGGCTATGCAGGACTAGGATAGTGTCACAAATTAGGATTTAGATTTCATTTTTTAAAAGGATAGGAGTGATAAAATAGGACACCCTAGAGTCTGATTCTATTGTCCTCTTTTTATACTATTGTCCAAATTATTCATAGAGTCTTGAGATTTTTGGGTTTTTTTTTGTCCCTATGTGATCCTACCAATGAAATATTGACTACTAAAAGTATATAGAACTCCTTGTAGAGATGATTTAATCTTAAAACCCTAGACTTCATTATTATTTTATAAAACTTGAGAAATAAGGGGTGGGGGGGTTAGTGTGTGTAAGATGCACTAAATGTGCCACACCCCTTATGTGGGCATGTTTCTTACATACCAATACTTTGAAGAGGGATCAAGCTATATGTAGTTCTCCCAATTGATGTGCTTTTTGTAATAGAGTTATGCAAATGTAAAATACTAAACTAGGTTTGTTTGAGGTGGCTAGGGATTGGTGTGAGGATTTGGATATGCTTATAGCTATATTGGATAGTTGTATGTAGAGAATAGGGAAATTTACCTCAATGGTTTTGCTTTTATTCTTGATTTCTTTGTAATATTTTCCAACTAACTTCTAAATGAACTTTAAATGGGATTTTATATGGATATATTGGTCATGGGTCAAATGTATTTGCACTAGGATAGAAATATGAAGGATAGGAACCAAAAGGAAATAATCATTAGATATCAAAATGTAATTGGATAGGATAACTAATTAGGACACCCTAGGGTCTGGTGCTATAGTCCAAGTTAAGCGCTCCTATCCTAAAAGTGTGAGACCTAGGGGGTGGAATTATCATGGGAAAAGTAGTCAAGCTAAGGTGGAATAACTATTTGAAAAGCTTGAAATGATTGGGAATAAGCAAAAAGGTGTCTAGAAAGGTTATAATAGAATGAAAGAAGGACCTATGGATTGGGTGTCATAAGACACACTCAAACTACCAATTTAGACATTTTATATGACTACAATTTTCATGGTTCTTTGTATACTATGATGTAGACTATCATGTGAAATATTAAAAATCAAGTCATAAAAATATTTAATCACATGTCAATACTAAAATCAAACATATCTATATATTTAATCCAATCATCAAACTTACAAACATCATGATCATCACATCACTGAGTCAAAAATATATCTCATCAATAATAATATAAGGAACATCTATAAATTAAATTCATATCAACCATGTCTAATATAAACAAAAGAGACATACACAAATGCAATAATAATCACATGAAATAATAATAAATATCATGAATCTCATATATCCAAGTTTTAAATGTATATATATACATTAAAATGGGTCATAAACAACATCTTAGATCATTTGATTACTTAATACAAATAGGTAAATCCCATAGATCAAAAGTATGAAGCCTTATCTCAAAAAGTTAGCTCTAGATATGATCATATCTAGTGGATCCATCATATGAATCCTCATGATGAGAACTCTAACCTATCATATCCTATAGTGGGATTATATATGTTAGAGGACCCATGGATAATGATCAAGGAGGCAACTAGGTTACTGGTCTAGCTAGTGTAGATGTCTTATTAGATCAACCTAATTTAGATGTTGGCCATTGTGTACTATACATTAAAAAATTAGGTCTTATAGTTATATCTAGTATTATTTATTCATATAGGCTCCTCTAATATCTATCCTCATCCTTATCCTAAAATCTCTTCTAAAAATTATATAATATTCCTCTCTTTATCACAATCTCATGAGCCTCATCAAGCTCTATCTATACTATAGCCAATCCTACCCGAGGTGTATCTATATCTACTCAAGGTGAATATCTAATTTATATAGCATAATATCTCTATTAAATCACCTAAGATTGGACCTATAGTGAAACATCTCACTAAACTCAAGTATAATCCCTTATAGTTTTAATTTATGCCTATATATCACATCTAACTTAATTTTGTTGTCAACCTAGTAATCTCTACTTGATCAATGCTAATCCAACCATGTGTTGAGGATAACTATTATGATTGTTTATCTAATCAAGCCTATAACCTAGTAATTATAGATGATATGCTTATGATTATGTATCACCTTAGTCTTGTACACTTGGAAAACTCATGACCCTAGTTTTTCTTCTTAGTTATACACATGCCTTACTACTAAAATCCTTAGATATACTTTATCTTGTGCCCCTTGACCTATTTATTAGTCTGGTCGCCCTTATAGTTATGAAAAATACATCCCATCTTGTCTATAATGCTTGAAATTCACTTATCTTAGACCTATATAAGTTTTAAGCCTAATCCTACTCTCCTCCCTAAACAGTAACATTTGCATCAAACAGTAGCATTGACATTATTGTCTTGTCTTAATGAAAATGTCTAGTGCCCTAAAAGTCATCCAATTTACAAATGAAAGATATTACAATGGCCAACCTAAGTGATTTAATGTTACTTATCTCCTCATAACATTGGTATAAATACAATATCAACCCTCATTCATTCCTCACCTATGAAGCATAGAAATCAAACCGAAACAACAATCAAGAACCACTCAAGTTACCAAAAGATTTCCTATTCTACTTTATTTTGGTATGAATCAAAGAAAAACCCCAAATGGAAGTTTTAATTACTAAAGGATTAGTGATAATGTCATATTTCCAAGTTAAAATCTAGGTTATTATTGTACATGTTTTACACATGGCATGATTCACACACAAGCCAACAAGTAGGGGAAAACTACATGAGTTTGAGTCCCTCTTATGGAATATTGGCTATGTATGCAATTTTATTTGACAATGGGTTCATTGTGGGTTATATTGACACCATGAGCACACTAACCCATTTTTTCCAAGGCCACATTCAAGATATAGAGCTAAGGTTTTGTCATTTCACTAGGAGCAATAATCTATGACCCATATCTTAATTCACCATAGTGAATTCAAATCCAAAATTAGAATCATCCAAGTGGTCACATCCTATTTCAATAATTATTTTGTGCAGGACACTAGTGTCAAACCCATAAATTAGCATCAATGCAACTATCTCAGGTTGATATAAGTGTCTATAGAACTAGAGGTACTCGATCTAGAATCTGAAAATTGATCCAAGACTATATACATACTTGCTTCTCACATGTACTAGATCTAGCACTATATTAAAATTATAAAAATCTAGGTACTTTCATTATGTCATATATATATATATATAATATTTTACTTTCCATTAATAACTTATCTTAGTTTAATAAATTTAGTATATGGTATATTTGAGTTTAACACATTAATTATCCTATTGTAGATATGATATTCACCCTTGTGCCCTATCATTTCTATATCCTTAACCCCGACCACCAAATTAGGGTTAGAAACTTGGTGAACTTGACCTTTGAATACCAAACCCTATACTACCTAGGGTTTTCTAATCTATTTTACTATTGTTAATACATGATTAATAAAATCTTGTGATCATGTTTTCCATGGAGACATATCTAAATTATTTCATGGTCCAATACCTTATAGTTTTTATGGTTTTACTACATTACTTGTCTTTTTAAAATTTCTAAGCAAATTCATGCATATAATGAGAGAGTGTTAGAATGGAAATAACATATGATATATCTCTATATGTTCTCTTGTAATGCTATAGAGATTGTATTTAAATTCCAAAATTCAAACTCTCAACTATTTAATATAACCAATCCTTATTTGAGTGATATTTACCACCCTACATCCATTATTAACCCATGGGTTATAATGGATTCTATGGTCCATGTTGTTACTACTCAAAGAGGTAAGGTTATTTAACCTACACTACCACTTTTTAATATACAATGGGTGCCTCCTAAGCCTAAAATTGTGATAAAATATAAGGGTTATGACCTTTTTAACTAATTGATCAATACACATGCTAAAATTTCTATACTTGAGATCCTAAAACAATCTAATGTTTATAAGGACATCCTATATCAGACATTACATGAAACTCATGTTTAAAATTATATTACACTTGATTATTTTGTAGATATCATGAATGATCTCAAAAATAATTCCAAACTTGTCAACTTTGACCCATGATTTACCATCCAAAGATATTATTTATCAAGATTTAACTTTTTTCATATAAGTGATAATGCAAAATAATGGAATCAAAAGGGTGTTCATTGATAATAGATCAACCATAAACATTTGAAGTATCAATTTATTAACAATCATGGGAATTAACACCAATATGATTCAAAAGTAGATTATCATATCCATCTATGCATATATAGGGTTTTGATAATTCACATAGTCCTCCAATTGGTCAAATTACATTGAATGTGACATTAGGAACAAAAACCATTTCAACTTCTTTTTAGGTAATGTCATAGTCATTGCATTACAATGTAATTTTGTGTAGACCTTTGATACATTCAATGGAAGTTATCACATCAACACTTAATCCAAGTGTAAAATTCATACATGATGGGTGTTTATTAACAATGTTGGCCGATGATGAACATTTCAAATTTTTCAAAATGATACAATCCAAAATCGAAGGCATTCTTATAGTAGTACCACCTAAATAATGCATTCTTATTAAACACATACACACTTATGAAATAGGCAAGTCAACTAATAAGATCCTCCATATATAGATGAAAATGACATACCACATATTTATTTTCACAAAGATTCACATCAAAAGAAAGAACCATCATGATAAGAGCCATTAAAATCATGAGAGCCTCATTCATTTGAGCTTATTTTATTGGGCAGTACTAAGCAAAACAATCAGTATGTTTTTGACTAATATGATATTGATGATAACACCACTCATGATATGATAGATAGTAAATGTAATCATTAAAATTTGATCCACTCTATCACCTTTCACACAACTTATTCAAACCAATAGGTCCTAGTACATATAACATTAATCCACTTACATAAGATATGATACTGAATACAAATAAGGGGAACACAAAAATAGCATATGAGCATGTAAACTATTATTACTCAATTCATCCCTCTTGGTTAAAATGATTGAGTCAACCTTATAAATTCCAAATGTAAGTACATCATGTAAATAATGTGGAGACGTCTTAAAAGCCTTCAGAATTAAATTTACAAATCACACCCTAGTAAGATATTGCAAACACCATATTGTCTATGTTACTTTAACATAGAATTATTTCATCACCTTCTACTCGACATAGATCAGGTAGTAGGATCTTACTCATAGAGAAATAACTATATTATAATTATCAACAAAATTTAGTTTATAATATAAGTGAATGTTAATCATTGAGGAACCAAATTTAGAAATATAAAAATGAAGGGTGCATACAAATTGTGTCTAAAACACATTAAAGGCAATGCCATTCTCATTTTTCAAAAAATAGTTATCTTTCAAAAATACCAAAGCATGAATACCTAAACATTATTGTAAATATTTATGGCATTCATTACAGAAACCTCAAGGTTAATCTACACACTATGGATATAACATGAAGTCTTAATCCATTATGACATTTGGGACATAATGGATAATATAATACATCCAAGAGGCTTTGGAAATGTTGGGATATATATATATATATATATATATATATATATATATATATATATATAAATTATGATATATCCCAACATTTCCAAAGCCTCTTGGATGTATTATATTATCCATTGCATGTGTTCCAAAGGTAGTGGACCTTGAAATATGGGTCATAAGACAATAATCACATTTAAATTTACAAATTGGACAATAATGGTTGATTGATATGAAAAAATCTATTAGTGTTACATAATAATGCATTATTTTTCATCGTGATAATAAAGAGGTTCACGTTCCATAAACTTGATATTAAGAATGACCACTAACAATTGATGGTACTTAATTACAAAAAAACACAACACTTTTTGAACTCATGCAAAATAATATATTTTGGAAAACAAGGCCATAATGCAGTATCTTAGCTCTTGAATTAAAATATCTAATTGACTAAATGATTTCAAAAAATACGCAAAAAATAAAAAACATTAAAAAATATAAAAATACTTTTAGAACTTACATATTCTATTGTAACCTTGGAATCTATATGTTAGTTCCATGTTGAGGACTAAAAATCATTTATTCCTACATATGCATATATATAGGCATACACAAATACATGATATACTTATGGGTGTTGGGCCATCCCTCTACTCATATAATTAGGATGTTTGGGTAATCCATCTTCTCCGATCTTGCTATACACAGGTTATATGATTCGATGATCACTCTACACTATAATATTTGAGTTTACATATACACTTACACATGCCAATTATCCATGTTTATAAATTTCATAAGGTACTTGATATGTTATATACTTCTCATTTTTTGATAGCTCATTTTATCTAGGGGCCACTATGACATGTTTTTGTTGGTTGTTTATATTTTTCCTTTTCACACTTCCTTTAGTGTTTTTCCTTGCTATTGTCTTGCTTAAATGAGAATTTGAATATGTTCTATTATATGTGGTCACTTTTCCTATGATCATATTCATAGAAATTTGAATATGTCATTATTCATCTTTATGGACATTTGAATAAGTCATGTCCATTCAATTTTATAGCATTTGAACATGCCACTTGTTTGTGATATCCTTGGACCATTGCCTTTTAACTTACTTTTGAGTGCTCTTGTGTGTGTGTTTGTTTTCTTGTTCAGTTTGTAGTATTAATATCTAGACATTGACATGATATTTATCATGCATATTATACCTATATGTGATCACATTGGTCTATGTGCTTCAATTTTACATCTACCTATACATGTTTTTTCCTATATGTTACATGGTTATATTCATATATATATAGTTCTCTTACCATTTTGAGGTTAACTAACAACCAGGTACTATTTATACCTCATATCAAAGGGGAAATATTAGTGGGTGCATGTCACAGTGACATGGCTTAAAATTTTTTCATAGTTTCCAAATTATGGTGGGGAAATGCTTTGGAATCATGTTCTCCACACTCACATAGTATATGGTAATTATGCCAGTTTGTAGTTTTAGTGAGCACATGTCATGGTGACATGACTTCTACACATTCATATTTTTTATATTACATCAAGGGCATGCTTTGGAATAATTTTATCCACATTCATTGAGTATCATACTTATAATTCATAGATTTAGTGGGATCATGCTTTGGAAGCATGTTATCCACATCTACTCATCTTTTAGCATCTCCAATTTACAGTAGGGGAATGTTTTGGAAACATGTCATCCACATTGATACTTATTTCAATTTAATATTTATCCATATATACTTAGGGAATGTTTTGAAATCATGTATTCCACACTTAAATAATTTTCTAAATTGGTCAAAGCACATATTTATATTATTATGATACACATTTTTTGTAGAATTCTATACATGGTAGAAAAGCTACACATTGTTTTAGCATGATATAAATTTAAGGTACATATGTTATGCAACATGTGCCTAATATTATGAAATTCAAATCAAATATAGGTTATAAAATTATTTCTTTAATAATACATGTTAATAAGGAAACCATAGAGGGGAGGTTAGTATTGTGTCATTTCAATAAAACCAAATCAAAATAACACATTAAACACTAACACCTCTAGCTTAGACACTAGGGAGAACATACATAAAAAGCATACAATGAAAACGTAACTATAAATTAAATTAAATCATCTTTTTACCTTCCTTTTATCTCTAAAATGTCTTGTTAAATTGTCTTACTTAGCTTTGTGAATCAATAAATCCTTATCAATAAAGCTCCCTTTGATTCACCTCTCTTTGACACCTTGGCTTGGCTAGTTGGCTTAGGAATTTGGCATTGTAACACTAATTTAAAGGATTATTACATATGTTTGATCATAATAACTTTACACCAAGATATCTTGTTTTAGGCATTTTGGAATAATAATATTGACCCAAGATAGCTTGTTGATCAATAGGTAAGGCCTTATATTTATAGCCTCCAAAGTTAACTCTCACCCAAGGTAAGTTAAGGTTGATTTTAAACATGGAATGAGTTCAAAATAAACCTAAGTGAGTTGAAGTTAACTTTAGTTAATTTAAAAATTTGTCATGTAATTATAATTTTCAATTAATAGGCATGGTTCTCAAATTAGATATTTTGGGATAGTTGTGAGAGCTTGATAACTCATAAAGGCAATGATGAAAAGGTTTGATATTTTGAATTTTTGAATTTATATTTTTATATGTTCATTAATTGAAAATGGATAATTTATCTAAGAATTTAATCTGGTATAATTACTTGATTTATTTTGATTACCATTTATTCTTTTTTCAGAATTGTTTAAGAGCCCTGCTTAATGGGTTCATAGGCCAAATTAGCAGTTTTTAGGTCACAAGATAACTAGGAATGAATCTATGAGAGGTTATTATTACATATGGTATAATAAACCAAATATGGATGCCTCAACATGATTTTGAGTATTTTTGAATGATGCACAACCAAAATTGGGATTCTCAATAATTATTAGGCTTAATTTATAATATTTGGTAGAAACCAGTCTGAAGTCTACTCAAAATCTAGTTATGTCTAGAATTGGGTGTCTATAGTTTTACCATATTTGATAAGGTGTTGAAATCTATATGAAAATTAATGTATTATCAAAGAGTGAAAAGGTCTTGTATTCTTAATGCCCCAACTAGTGATAGATGAGTCCTGGATACCCCCTCAAGGGATTGATTGACAAAGAAGGTTGGTGATTGGTCCCTTGAAAGAAGGAAAATGATGGGACCTAAAGGTAAAGGGGGTGGAAAATACTAATTTTAACAAAGGTTGTTATAGTCAATGGCATAATGATATTATCTAGTTGGTTAGATGAAAAAATGATTTTCCCAAAGGTAGTTATAATCATCGACATATCAAGGTAAGAAGATAATGATTTGCCCAAAGGTAGTTATAATCATTACCAAAATAAAAATAATGATTTATCCAATGTGTTTATAATAATTATAAAAATGAAAATAATGATCTAACTAAAGGTAGTTATAATCATTAGCATAATGAAAACATGCCCTAGTTAGGCATATATAGATAATGATGTGCCTAAAGATAGTTATAATCATTATCACAATGAAAACATGCCATAGTTGGATGGATAAAGATAATGATTTGTCTGAAGGTGGATATAATAATTAGCATGATGAAAACATTCCCTTGTAGGAAAAGAGAATGAGAATGATTTGGTCAAATGTGGTTATAATCATTAACATTTAGACAGGTCAAAACATAATGATTTATCGAAAGGTAATTATAATCATTGCTACTATGGTTTAGAATAATATGGTACATTGGAAAAATGGGTCTTACATACTAAATTTGTACTCATGGAGTAAGATAAATCTAGTTTAGAGGAGAAATATGAATTTGGGCCACCTGTTAGTATGGAGATGCACATCCTAACTAGCAAGGATTAAAATTCATTCATGATTTAATTATTATGTATTTGGGAAATGGCATGGATATATTATGAATTGTTTAAGAAACCAAGGAGAAGTAGCATGGAATCATTACTTGTAATATTTCTTGAATTATTTTTTTGTATAATAGGTGATGGTAGGCATCATGATATAAAACACCATGATAACTAAGTTGTAATATGCATAAGGACTAACACAGTCTATTAAACAATTTAAAACAATGCACCAATGATAAAGACCGTGATGATAATGTTGACATATGAATATATATGGACTTAAGTATCATGTGCAAAGAATCACCCAATAATTCATATATACTATGTTAATGCACAATAATGAAAAAAATAAACAAAAAAATAAGCAAACAAGTAAACAAATAGAAAGATAAAACAATAATAAGCAAAAATCACAACAAAAAAACCAAGAAACAAAAATGTAACAAGATAATTAAAAAAACATGAAAAAAACACAAAAAATGATTAATCACAAAGTTTTTTCAAATATAAAACACATTATTCATGCATGTGTATTAGAAGCAACACTCTTGGTGACAGGGTGAATCCTAAGCTAGATAGTAATGATGTAAGTATAACAACACAATAATAATGGCACAATATTTCCCCTAGGATATATTGAAGAAAAATTTCAAACAAGATGACATACAATACCCCTAAGTTATAGGAGATAATGAAACAAATAGAAAAAATGGAGGGAATAGAAGAAAAGGAAGGGGTAGTTGAGTTGACTCCAGATGCACTAGGAAATTGGGCATTGCCTACATAGTTCTATGGATTTAAGATCCAACATGAAATATAATTAAAATGTTTTTCTCCTAGGATATGGAATAGAATAAAATGAATGATAAAAAAATTTGAATTGATGTTGTAGAGGAATATGAGAATGGTCTCCCAAATGGTGAGAGCGTTCAAAATTTAAATTGCTCACAAAATGGTGAGAGTGTGGCAAAGGTATGAGTTACCTGACCTCATCATGAATTGAGCACTACCTACATATTCTCATGAGGACCTCAAGTCACTATAGTTATGCCTTCATAGTGGAGTAATATGACTAGGTAGTTACAAGTTCATGATTTTAAGCAAATGTCACATTATAGAAATATTAATGGTAATGTGATGCTACAATTTATGATAAAGGTGTTTCCCCTTATTTTTTCATAGGTGGTTATAATTAGGAAATAATTGAATAGGCCATTACTATTAATTTACCCAAAGATATCTATAATTAGTAGCATAGAGTGGGATACTTATTTGATCAAAGGTAGTTATAATCAGTAACACTAGCAATGAAATGAAAAAGAATAAATGAAGGATCCAACTACCAAAACATTGTCATACTAGTCCAAAGTAATTCCTTTGTCTATAATACTAAACCAATTGCTAAAAATTTAATCTGAATCCAATTATTAAATGTGCCTAAAGACCTAATGGAAAGGAACCAAGGTCAAAGTGTTGGGAAGTGATGGTAAAAACAACTTTGGAACCCTTCCTAGCATTATTTGTTATGACAAGTGATAAAAGTGATCCCCTAATTGGGTATATAAAATCCCCATATTGGTCATGCTCCTGATTAACAAGTATATCTCAATCAGAACTATATGTATGATCTATCTTATCTGATTTAGGATTAATTCATAAACATGATGCATTTTTGATTGCATACAGGCTTCATCTCTATATTCCACATGGAATATTTTCATTTGATGTGGGATCCACAATATTACCCATGTCATCAACCTCAGCCTACTTTATGATGCTCTTGGATTGGCTTATACCATGCATTACTTCTATGGATATGTGTCTTTCTCATTTTTGATTCAATAATCACCATGTGTCATGGTTTAGTAGGTCAAGATCTATCAAGTATATGTGTTAGATTCTTGATATTCCATTACTTATCATTTTTAAGACTCTAGAGCTTAGTCAGAGCTCACCAACTAGCTTCTATCTATAAGGATATAAATTCCTAGGCTCTGCTAGGTCTACTTAGACACTTTCTATTTTATTTAAATTTTCCCAAGATTTATTAAATTCCATTTTTTATCTCCTATTTTTTGTCAATATTTTATCTATACTTTCCATCTTGACGTGGTTCCTTATCACCCTTTATTTTCTTTGGCTTCCCACTTACCCACTTGCTCTAGCATACTACTCTATTTGTAGGACTGACCTAAGGATTTAGAGGAGTAGGAATTTTCCACATGGAATCATCTCACTCACCTACCTACCTAAGGGTCTAACATATTTTTTGGGTTATATGTAAATCTCTGGGAGAGTGAGGTAGTGGGATTTTTCCATGGGGTGTCATCCTATTATCTCACTATCTTGGAGGGATTTGAACTATACAGAAGATTCTAGGTCACCTATCCACCAGGATTACAACATGTAGAAGCATTTGAATTGATAAAGTACTCTTTTATGTCATTAACTCACTATGAATATTTTTTAAAAATTGAATAAGTATTTTGAAATACTTTTAAAAAGGCTTAAGACTATTAGGAAGGTAACACATGGTTCTAGGTGAAAGCATGAAATCAATTATGTCTAAAATCATATAAAAGGGATGGGGACCACTATAATACTAACACATGGCACTGACAAACCTTTGAAATAAATAACTAATTATTTTTGATACTCAAACTTTGTATTCTTTGGGAGTGATCTAAGTTCACCATGAAGGCTAAAAGTGAGACCGAGAATACTACTACATATTTGAGAACTTTTTAAAAATGTCTAAGTGATGAAACTCACCTAGGTCTGACCTCATAGTTATTTCATTTCTCATAAATTATATAAGTAATTTAAAGCCTACAGGTGATCCAAATCCTTGAACTAAATTGGATGCATTTCCAAAAAACGTTAATAATTTGGCAACCTCTACATGTTTCTTGCATGTTAAGTAGAACCTAGTATCCTTTGAATAACTCCATTAGGAATCAAGCTATAAAAGCACCAAAAACACCTGATTCTAAAAGTGAAACATAGTTTAAACCTATTTGGTATTCCTTAGAATAACTAAACTTAAATTTTTTTATAAATCATTTTAAAATATTCTCAAGGTTTATCTTTGATATACTCCCTGAATTTATCAAACATTCGTGATCTCCTTTAGACACCATTCCATCTACCCTAAAGCTCCAATTTTGCCTTATTTTAGACTCACTCCTCGAGGCAATAATGAAACTAAAAAATGACTCCAATAAATTAGAGAAAAGAACACACAAATTATTCAAAAGGCACTTAGTTGAATAGGAATGATTAAAACTATTTGTAATGTGCATACAAGAACTTAAGGAAAATAAAACATCTAAACTAATGTGTTGTAACACTTGGAGGAAATATAAGTAGCTAAATTATTATGTTTATAATTTTTAAAACCTTCAAGAGTAGTGTTTCAAATGAATCCCATTGATTGGAATTAGAATTTCATCCCCATTAATTTTGGATAACTAGAAGGAATTGGATGGTTTACATCTAGTTATGATGTAAGGGCCACTCCAATTAGCATCAAATTTAGTGTACCTTCTAGGTTTGTCTCTATATTCATCTCATTTTAACACCAAGTATCCCTTAAGGAAGTATTTATGGGTTGATAATTTTTAAAAATACCTCTTCCCTTGGGTTTGATGAAGCTCAATTTTACACATAGTTTGTTATCTTATTTATTGTAACTCTATCAAATCTACAAGTATAATTTCCATGACATCCTCTTCCATTATTTCTTGTTGATTGACAAGTTATATAGCTAGGATTTTAGGATATATTGGTAGTCTTACCTCTCTCCCATAAATAATCATGTAATAGGAATCACCAACAACCCTTTTAGGGGTGATTCTATTAGTCCATAAAGGTGTCCTCAACTTAGTATGCTAGGTTTTATAATTTTCCTCCATAGTCCACTTCATAATTCTGATAATTTTTTTGTTTGAAGACTCTACCAAGCCATTGCCTTAAGTATAGTAATTATAATGTGTTCTCAAATTAATGTCATATATAAATACCCAATTAGTTATCCCAATTCCAACAAGGGATATTGCATTATTGGATATGACACTATAAGGCACCCCAAACCTATTGACTATGCCTTCATAAATTTTTAACACACTAGTTTCATTTGTTTCCATAAAATACACTAATTTTATCCACCTCATAAATTATTCATTAGATGTCAAGATCCATTTGTGTCTAGCACTAAAATGTGGGTTAATCATACCTATAAAATCTAAACCCTACTACATGAAGGGTTGCTCAACCTAGATGGGGTAGAGGAGAAGAGCTGTTAACCTCAGTTTACTAGTCAAGAAGGCACATTATTTAAGATTATTAACCCATGTATAGGTATATATAGAAATATTATTCCAATAATATCTCATCCTCATTATCTTCATGGTTGTAATCCTTTGATCAAAGTTTCCACTAGAAGATCCATCATGAAATTCCACTAGAATCCTATTGATCTAGTTGGTTTCAACACATCTCAGTAGAACACCATTTACATCCTTCCTAAATAGGACACCATGAATAAAATCATAAATAACTAACTATAATCTAAGATAATTTATTTTGGCCTTTCTTAATCCTTGAGGGCATTGACCAATTTAAAGGAAGTTGACCATATCTTGAGTCTAACTAGTAGGAATGAAGGTAAAACTAAGTATTGGCCCTCTTCAAGTATCTGAACAACATCCTTATCATTTTTAAAACTTAATGATAAATTTTCACACAAGATTTTGTCTCTTACCAACTTTTTTACCTTGATATCAACATTATATTCCATCACCTTTATAATCCACCCTGCCCTCTTCTCATTCAAATCTTTTCTTAAGAAGAACTCTCTGAGACTTGGGTGAGAGACAAGTAAATACACCTTATTGTTAAATAGAAAATGTCTAAAAATTTTTAGAATCATTATAGTAGACATTATTTTATTCTCTATAAATGAATGATTTACCTCATAACTTTTTAAGCCTTGGATAAATAAATCTATTAGTTTTTCTATGTCATCATAATTTTTGTACTATCATAACTAGGATAGTTTCCATACCTCTAAAGGCATAAAGAGTAAAGTCCTTAGTGAAAATTGGTTTTATATGGGTAGAATCTTATATTATGGCTTGTTTAATTTCTTTGATTCTATCTTTCCCTTACTTGGACTAGTGAAAGATATAATTTTTCTTTAACATAGTAGTTAGGGGATTTCCAATATTGGAAAAATTAGGAACAAATCTCCTAACAAAATTTATCATTATTAAGAAACTTTTTAGCCTCTTCATGTGAATAGGTAAGGATAATGCTAAAATGACACTTAACCTTTTAAGATATATTGAAATCCCCCTCTTAGAGACAACATAGACCAAAATATTGCCTTTATGGATTGAAAAAAATAAACTTCTTAGGTTTGAGTGAGACCCCAAGATGCTCACACCTCTCAAATACTTGCGTGAGATGAGATAAATGATCATTATCATACTTAAAAAATAATATAATATCATCAATATATACAAGTTTAGTATAATTGATTATTCCATGAAATACCATGTCCATGGATGTTTAAAAAGGTTCCCCTACATTGGATAAACCAAAGAGCATTTTCATGTAGGCATAAGTTCCCCATTTGGTGGTGAAGGTTATTTTGAATTGATCATCCTCCTTCATTAGGATTTGATTATATCCAAGATAGCAATCTAAAAGGAAAAATACTTATGCACCTGTCATCATTTCAATATCTTCTACATAGAGGGAAATGGGTAGTGATATTTTAGTGAGGCTTAGTTTAGGTCCCTAAAATTAACACACAACATTATCTCTGCATTATTTTTTCTAATTGGGACTAAGTTTACAACCTAAGATGAATGCTTAATTGGAAATATGATCCTATCCTCTATCAACTTAGTTAACTCTTTCCTCATGATAGGATTTATCTTGGGGTTTATGGGCCTTTTTTCTACATAACTAGATTGGAATCATAAATTAACTCTATATAGTATTATGCCAAACTAGGGTCAAACCCTTAAATATCACTATAATCCCATCCAAATATGTCCTTAAACTCTTAGTAGAGTTTTAAAAATGCATTTTTTTCCCTTCATTACATACCTTACCAATATGGAAAAACTTATCCTTGAAGATGGTAACTCTTTCATAGTGCTCTTTCTTAACCTTCATGTTCACTTTCTCTCCCTTAACCTAATAATTATCACTAAAAAGGTTATCAATTGTGATCAAACCCTTTGGAATTCTATTTGACTTCAACTAAATGACTAGGTCATCATATTATTGTTGATTTCTTGTAGAAAATTTAACTTCTTTTTATAAGAAAAATATAATCTATTGATCACCATCAAACACCTAACAACTGGTGTTATTATAAGGTATAATATGCCTCATAAATAGCTTGATATGTTGTTATACTTTGTCACTTTTTATGTCATTTAGAATGCCAAACTAAGCACAAATAGTAGCTAGTTTATCTGCTTGCTTATTTACTTCTTTTGGAACTACTTGCACATTAAATGCTTCAAAGTCCTCTATAATGTCCAAAACTCTAAGTTTATAGGAATCCAATAACTAATTTTTGGTCATATTCTTCCCTCTTACCTAGTTCACCACCATCTCACTATCACCAAATAACTATAGATGTTTAATTCCTTTCTTCTAGCCCATTGAAGACCATGGATGAGAGCTTCATAATCAATTGAGTTATTGTTATAGTTGAGTTAAAATATCAGAGAAAAATAATATCTCTCATTCAAGGGAGATACTGTAATCACACCTCATCTTGCTCCATGCCTATTTATGTATCCATCAAATTACATCTACCATAATCCATCATCATGCTCATCAATCTTCAAGATTCAAAGTGAAATAATATTCTTAATGTAATAAATAGGTACATCACCCAACCTCTTTAATGATTATATAAGGATCAAAATCATGATGATTATCCCCTTATTAATCAAGTAGAAAATTAGGTGTCCTATTAAAAAATGTACTTGGCTTGTGTTTAGTAGGATGGTTTTCTTGATCAAAGATGGTATAGTTAACATTTATTGGGTTTGGCACATATGGTTCAATATGGTTCCTAGTAATTGGCTCATACCTAATGGTGATTTTTGTGTCATACCTAGTTTTAAATATCATATGATATGAATCAGATGATAGGTATCATCCAATCTTGGTTGTAAAGTCCCTAAAAAGGCATAAAGTGAAGTACGGAGTGAGGTAAATTATGAAAACATCTTGGGAATGGAAAATTTAGGATAATCATGAAAAGTGAGGTCCAAACCTTTTATGACACAAAATGTATTAATGATTGTTCCATCCAATTGTACTACTCCCTTTGAGGGTGGTTCATAATTCAAACCCAATTTGTCTATTATCACCTTTTGCATCAATGAACTACTAGCCCCTAAATCTATCATGTAATTATAGGATAAATTATTACCAATGATCAAAGAAACATAAAATGGTGGAGGGTTTACAACTTTATTTGACTTATCTTCCTTCAATTGAGGGGTTTTTATGAGTACTATCTTTGGTCATTCATGTGATGACCCTTCTAAAAGACTAAGGTTAGACAAATCTATTTATAATAGGTCATTTTATCATAAGTTGGACAAGGATTAACACATGGGTATATTCATAAAAAAATTATTCATATGCTCAATAATATTGAATGGGGAAGTACCCAAATTTTGATGTACTTTGAAAATAATAGTACCTTCTTATAATTATGCTAATTGAGAATGGATTTTGGGTTGTTAAGAACTTCCTAAAGGCTGATTCTTTTGGAGTTATCATACCTTTGGTAATAAATTAAGATCAACAACCTCTTGCCACACTAGAGAATATGATGTAGAATACTTACTTGGTACTAGTTTAATTTATATAGACCTTTTCATGGACCTAGTATTGGTTGCCACATCTAAAGAAAAAACTTGGTTCTAAATTTACAAGTGATTCACTCCATATATTCATCTCCTAGATAATTTAAAGGTGTAACATTTCTCTATACTAGCTCCTAATGAGCCTATTGTTGTGGTTGTACCTCAATTTGGGTCTCTTATTATGGTGATAAGTTTTACACCATCAATTCTTGGTTGAGGACACCATTAAGACATGTGGTTTGGTTGTGGGTAAAATTATAGGGAAAGCACTACTCATAGTTCTATACTAAGTTATTTTGGATAAGGAATAAATATTTAGATATGTTGGAAGTATTGGTATTGAATTATTAGTAAGGATTTGTAGTAGTAATTTAGCCTTGGCCTTGAATATTTTCCTGATGTGGTAGCCTACTATTATGATAAGGTGATTAATATGGAGGCATGTTGTTTCGATAAGGTTGATAAGGTGTTTAGAAAGGTCTATCATTCTAAGCCTTCTACCTTTTGAGAGTGACCAACTATTGATTCCTAAATTTTTATTACATGTGCTCAGAGTATTTAAAAAACACTTCTCATTTTATAATCTAGAGGATTCAATGCATGAGTTGAAAGTTTTGATAATCCTATTATCGAATAGTCAAATAGAGGCAAAGCAAGTGGACTATTTCACAATATTTATAAAGTTTAGTGGTTGGGAGCCACCTTGGCCTCTATCTTTGTAAAGGATGAAGCAATATTAGATAATATTAGTGAATTATGATAAAATTATAATATAAATACTAACCTATGTGAATATTTACAATGGAATTTAAACTAAAGTGACCTAACTAAAAAATAAGTAAAAGGTAGGGTAAAGCAGGCAAGAAAAATGTGACTTATCTTTATTTTAGACATCATGACAAAGTTCAAATGTTTCCTAGGTATGAACTAAAAACCAATATATGAAGTAAAATATTGTAAACTCAAACCATAACATATATCAAGTAAACTTATAAGGAAGATAAGAAATAATGCAAATAATAACTAAGCTTACTTTAAATATTTAATCCTTTAAGCAGATAGCTGATGCACATCTACAAATGTAGAGAAAATAAAGTGAAGAAAACTAAGGAAACTTCAATTAACCTGGAATTATCACAAGTGAATAATTATTTATTCAAAGGTACACACTAAGGATCCACAACAATAACTTAAATCTAAAATTCAGAATAGACAATTTAGAGAGAAACCATATAACAATTCACACAAACAAAATGAGATAATATTTTTAGAATTATCTTCTTGTATTAGTTGCTTAATTTTACACTTATTTTTCATAGTTCAAAAACTCCCCCTTTACAATATACATACTTCCTTGTAGCAGGTGTCAATTAACATTTGCATGAACATTAAAATTAAGCTCATATCCTTAACCATAGGGTCTAAAATTTGATGGCCTCATGGATGTCAATGATGGCCATGTGGGTGTCAAATAATAGGCATGAGAAAATAAAATTTAATTCCCATGAAACTTTTATTTGATACATGTTTTATTGATCTCACCTAGGTAAACGTGGGTCATCGATTTGTGATCTAGGTAGTTAGATGTCATTGGTTCTTGTAGTCATAAAGGGATTAAGTGAGATTAGGATAATTTAAAATTTAGATCATAAGTATATAACATAGGTCCTTAAAACATAATAAAATGAAAGTCTTTTTAATAATTAAAGTGATAACATAACTTTTATCCTAAGGTTTTATTTTATTGATAAATACAAATAAAACATTAGGGTAAAGATTAGGCTAAGTCTATGTTATAATGAAAAGGGACCCATTTTGATCGATGATGATCTCAATCCATTATATCATAGGCATCCACTCAAATTTGGATCATTGATCATGATCTATGGATTTGAATGCCATTGGCTATGTGGATTAAAGATTTAGATATGTTAGGCTCATTTCACTTCATCTAATCAACTTTGTGTAATTAAACATGGGTCATTGATCTTGTAAAGAAGCACACAATTCAAGTTAGGACTCATAGACATAAAATACTTAGGATAAAGTCTTAAGACTAAGGTCCTATTTATGTTAGTAAACATGAATGGGGCCTTAGGACTAAGATATTAGTTTAAGATAATAGAATATGAAAAAGACCCTACATATAATAACTTAGACCATATTAAAATAAAAGGGGGAAAAGGGCTCTGGATATAAAAGGGACCTAGCATATAATTTAAGACTAAGGTTTGGATGTGTTGAAAAACATGACTAAGCCTTAGTATAAAAAGTTAACTAAGTCTATATCATATTAAATGGTTATCACATAAATTTATTCCTACCAAATTTGAATTTGAATGAGGGATCTAAGCTAGTGTTTTTGAATGAGGGTTTCAAGAAGCTTGATCATGGATTCAAATTGAATTTCAATAGACCAAAGGATAGTATAAGATCAGATTAAGATAAAATCATTAAAATTATGAAACCCAAACATTTTCTCCCTCTAATGGACATATGTTAGACCTATAACCTAAAACAATAAGATCCAAAGTTAGTAAACTTTAGACAAGGTTAAACTAGAGCCATGAATAAGTATACGAACTAGAAATTTATGTGGATGATCTTCAAATATAAATAATGTGTAAACATAGTAATGATGTTCTAATCAAATGGATTTTCAATTTTAAACTATAAATTTACATAATTTTAACGCAAGGGTCCTCATTTTTTAAGAATGGGAGTATGTTAACCTCAATAAATGGTGACTTCTTGGGGAAACATAATAATATGTTATAATTTAGAGACTCTGGTTCATACCAATAGCTAACTTATTTATTCCACTCGTTTACTAGTCTTATCAAGATCAATTTATGGTTAAAACAAGCCTTACACCTATAAAATTAGGATCAAACATCAAAACATAGCTATTTTGTGTGTGATTTAATTCCACTTATTTTTTTCCATGGCATTTAGGGATCAACTTCAAAGTTTCACATATTTAACCATTATGTCATGTCCCCACTCTAGCTCAGTTTAGTAGAGACCTGTGAGTCAGCTTATTATGGGGTCTTATAGGTTGATAGGGTTGGATAGAGACCCAGTTTTGTTATTCAGTGTTGGGGACTTGGTGTTCTGGTAGTTATTGATTAGTTGGGAGACATTCCTTGTTTTTAGGAGGCAGTTCCTACATTTATGCGGGTTATTCCTACTTATTAGGAGGTATGATCATGCCTAGGGTTGGGACTCCATGAGATTACTCTTTGGGTTTAGTTTCAGAGGGATAGGGCTTGTTTCCTAGATTTTAGGAGCATCCCTAGATTTTAGGGATGAGTCTGCCAGTGGATCCTTGATTTTTGACTTCAGTCATAGACATGTGATAAGATGATTTTTTGGTTCGTGATGTTAGTTGGACATTTTGTGGCTACTTGGGTTATTTTTTTAATATTTCATAAGTTTCTGTCTTTTTATTAAATAAGGCTAAGTTTATAGCCATTTTGGTATAATAAGGGGTTTTTGGCCTCATCTGGATGCATGCACTAGGGTGTAATAGCTCATTGGAAAGGTCTCAGACTTTCCTAAATATTTCATTCTTGATTCAGAGCCTTTTGGTGGATGGATCTCTCTTAATGTGGAAAAAGGATCAATTTCTATGCACTTGGCCTCTTAAAAGGGAATTATAACAAATTATGACTTAAGCGCTCCATGGATCACTTTTAGGGTTTGACTTAATGGGAAGAGGTTATAAGAGGCAAAAAAAGATTATAATTTTTATCATTTGACATATTATACTTTTGAGAAGTGTGCTTGGGCTCAGGAGGAGTTTTAGCATTGGGATGCCAAACCCCAATTGCTGGCCTGTTTGGGACGTAGCCCCCATACAGTGGATTTTGCTTATTCATATTCATTGGGAGATTAGTTAGTGTTTCTTTGAGAGGAGCTAGAAATTTTGACAGAGCATAGCAGTCAAAAAAAAGGGTGATTTCAGTTTGTGAAGGGTTTTACTTGTACAGCTGTACCTGGCAGCCTTAGTACTATATGGTTAGACTTGACAACCACTTCTTATCATAGCAGCGCATCAATAAGGGACTCCTTCATTGGGTTGCCATTCTTCTTCTAGTCTTGCTTACCTTCAGTGATTTAGGTTGGGCTATTTGTCATTGTATTCTACCTGAATTATTGACAATCCATAATCAATTCCTTATTTGATTAAATATCTATAAATTCTACCCATATGAAATTGGATTTGGTTGTACTTAGGTTTTAATTCCATAAGTTATTTATGTTATTGCATTTCAATTATTTACTTGTTGAAAAAATCCATCAAAACTCAAAAACAAAAGAAAAACAAAAAAACCCTTCTGCAAATTTCCATTTACTACGGAAAGAAAACATTCAAAAAAAAGAAAACACAATTTTAGAATATAAAATTACAGCAGATCTATAAAAGGGATCCGTCAGGGATATTTCACATTAAAATTGACTTGTATCATGTTTAGATATATATTAAGAATCATGATTTAGTTTAAGGAGGCTTGGGCATTGATCTAGTACCGACCAAGCATCCATAGGCTTGGTAGATATACCTTTGGCTCCATTCAAGGCCTTTCTCCACTGGAAGCTAGGTGTCCATAGCCCCAGTGGTGATTACCTAAACAATCTTTGATTGGAAAGATATTGATTATGAAATAAGCTCATTTTTTGTATTTTTTAGATCATTTTTTCTTTATATCAAAGGTTATGAACCAAGTTAGCTAGGTTTAAGGTTTGGTCAAATGTTTGATCAACAAAAATGACCTATGGCTGCAACTTTCATCCCAGGCAAGGATATTTGTTAAGTTCAAACATGGTTGTGTTCTAATAACTTAAGCTTTCATCCCATATTTTTTATACTTCTTAAAATCAAGTTGATCAAAAAAATGCTTAAGATCCTACGGAACATTTAATTTATCTACTGGTCCTTACCAATTTATCTAAATTATATCATCAAGCCATATTTCAACCATGATCAACATTTGCTTAAGATTCATACCTACATTCTTGAAATGTTGAGCTTATTTGAGAAATCATAATAACTTTGAGCTAAGGGTTGTCTAAAAGGACTTATTTAAGGAACAAAGTAGAGAAAGAAAACATAGAGAATAAAAAGAAAATAAAATATAAAGTAAAGGAAAGTAAATAAATATATACAAACAAGGGAGAGGAATGAAAGAATAGAAAGAAACTAATCTAGCCTACCTACTCTAACTCTTACTAGTCTTACATTCATTCCATAAAAATCCCAGGTGGAGTACTAGAAAATTAATGCTTGAGCTACTACCCATTGGTGGGCAATGTGATTTTTTCTCCTTATAGGTCCTTCAACTTGAAGGTGTTATTTCCAAGTGTCTTATTAATATATGCCATTATAACCACCACTCTTGATACTTATTATAACCACCTTTGGGAAAATTAGTGTCATTGATATATGCCATTATGTCCTAGTTATAACCACTTATGGGTAAAATAGGGGTAATAATAAGCCTTGATGTACCAACTTACCACTTCATGTGCCATATTATGCCTTTTTACCAACTATGCCTATTTTTTTTGAATTGGTTGCTGCACTAATTGAATTCCTCCACTATAAGGGTGGAACTACAGTGACTTGAGGTCCTACTCTAGGACTATGTAGGTAGTGATTAATAATTATTAAGTTTAGCTCCGTCACCCTTTTCCAAATGATATCACCATTTTGTGAGAAATCTATGTTTGAACACCCACAACATTTTGTGAGCAATCTAAATTTAAACATTCTTGCCATTTTGTGAGAAATCTAAGTTTGAATGCTCTCACCATTTTGTGAGAAACATAATACATGCTCTTACTATTTTGTGAGTAACCTATGTATGAACACTCTCACCATTTTTTGAGCTTGAACCATTTAGTGTCTCATCATTCTTGATTGAGTTACGAAACTCCAAAACACTTTTAAAAACATTTTAAAAAATCATTAGAAAATAACAAAAACATTGACCATTTCTTTTCCTTAAAGATTATGGGAACCCTTACTAAGTTACAAGCAAATCACCTATCATTTAGTTTCCCCATCCTTTTTGACCTTTTCTCTCATGCACTTGCCATTTTTCAAGACCATTCATATTCTTCTATCATATCTATTCTATTTGTTTTATTTAGTTATCATATTTTTCCCATTCCTTGGGAGAACTACATTTGGCCTAAAGTTTTTTTATTAGATATTACATCCATGGAATTATGTAGGTAGTTTCCACTTGCCTAGTGTATATGGAGATAGCTCAGCCACCCTCTTCCTTTTCTTCTTTTCCCCCATTTAGTTCATTTATTAAGTTGTCACCTATTTTATAGGGGCAATGTTCATAGGATTTTTATTGCATTGCATTATTTGTTTGTTTTTGCTTTTTTTTTGTTTGTCTACCTAATTGTTTGCATTTAGCACGTTTGCCTTAATTCATTTTATGTGTGTTCATTGGGTGATTCCTTGTCCACACTTAAACTTGAATCCATCCATATTCATGTGTTTGCATTATCACCATGGTTTCTATCATTGGTACATTATTTTCTATTTAGTATTAGATTATGGGAGTCAGTCCTCATTCATATTTTGGCCAAGTCTTTATGGTGTTATATCATAAAGCCTACCATCACATGATATAACAAACCTAAACTTCAAGAAGTCTACTCAACAATGGTGGCATCTCTTCAGCACTGACATCTTGATTTAGTCCCAATCATGTCCCAAATAGAGTAATTAACCATGAATGAATTTTAATCTTTATTAGTTCGAATGAGAATCTCCTTACTAGTAGGTTATTCCAATTTATAATTACCCTATATGTCACATTATCATCATTCTCAGCCAAGTTTATCATATTTCTCATAATCGAGGTCCAATGATTATAACCACCTATGGCCAAATCATTACACACCATCCCACCTGTATTTCTCAATGATTATAACTACCTTTGTTTAAATCATTGTGTTGTCACCACTTTACTTTTTTTACCTATACAGGGGCATATTATTATCTTGTTTATCTATCCTAATTGGGGTAACTCCATCTTCTCAATGATTATAACCACCTTTGGGAAAATCATCATGTTATCATACCACGTTGCTAGTATCAGGGTATAATGTTTATAACCACCTTTTTGGAAACCATTGTGCACCATCCCAATTATATTATCAATGATTTTGACTAATTTTTCAATATCATTGTGTTTTCACCCCATCATCTTTCCTTTCTTTGGTCCCCTCATTTCACTTCTTTATTATTGAGGGATTGTTTGAAAACTTCCTTATGCCAATCATTCCCTCAAGGGGGAATCATATAGTTAGTTTATCATTATTGTAGTTGTAGGCATATGGGACCTTTTCATTCTTTGAGAATATGTTAGTATTCTTATAGATTTTAATGCCTTCCCAAATAAGGGTAAACTATAGACACCTAAAACTAGCCACTGATAACCTCCAATCAGTTTTTTGGCTAGTTTCCATCTAAAAGGCACAATTTGGCCTAAAAGCACTAAAACATGCTAAATGATGTGAAAATAACATATTCAAGTGCCAATTTTGTCTAGGGTATCCCTAAATAGACAATGCAATTTATGGGCTAGCTAACTTTTATTAGTTTATTTTGAGTCAAAATGGTAAATTTGCACCTATGTGCTTTAGACTGCTCTTTCCTATCAAATATTTTGCACAAGACTCATGCCTTTGTTATTTTTTGTTTTAAACATCCCAAATTGGAATATACATCCAATTCATCTAACGTGGACTTCTAATTCAAAACCAATCAAATCTAAGACCAATAACAAGGCATTCTGATCAAATTGAGTAATTTGTGCATAAAGTGCTTAATCATGTTTAAGAGTTAATTAACCCAAATCAAGGCTTAATAAAAAATTCCATGAAAAATTGTTGAATAGTTTATTTTGGAAATGAATATTGAATGGCTACATCATCAAGTGACCTCATTTCTTGGGAAGACATCTCTAGGCCATAAATGCCATAAATATTAGGATTAATGCCCTCCATGCCTCATCAATGCATTCCATGATGCCCTCCATGCCTCTTAATTACCCCTTATTCTAATGATATGATGAGGATAATTACAAATTTTAATTGAAAAATTAAATTAATCCTCAACCACACATCTCAATCTTGAGATAGATGGTTGAGGTTGATTATGATTAAATCCAAAAATCTATAAATAAGAGGCCTCACAACATCATTTATAAGCTTAATTAGTGGAAAGTTATAATCTAGTATTGGTGACAAAAGTTTCAATAAACTAGTGTTACAATGCCAAATTGATTCCAAGCCAAGCCAAGCTATAAGACAAAGGTGCCAAAAGGAGATAAGGTAACCACACTCCATTGGAGAAGACATATTAAAGCATAAGCTAAGAAAGCTACCATTACAATGGAATTTGGAGCATCCAAGGAATGTGAAAGGAATTATTATGTTTCCATTCCTTGCTTTTTAGTTGCGCTTGTCATTTTCTTTTGTTATCTAAGCTTTCCCTAGTGTTTAGGCCTAGAGATGTCATGTTATTAGTGTGTTTATTTCATTTTGTTTGCATTTTGGAACTGACACCACACTAACCATCCTATCTTGAATCAAATTCCTAATTCACATACCTAAATATATGAACAACACTCAAATGTCAACAACTAAAGGATGAACTCACTTTTTGATAAATAATCTCTAAACTAATAGGAAACACTTCTTAACACAGGGATTCTTTTTTAACTCATGAAAAAATAAAAACATCCCTCTCAAACCAAGCACACTCAATTCTTATACTCACTATCTAAGTGCGTCCATGAAGCCTAATGGATTTACCTCATTTATAGGGTACTAAAATAACATAAACTCAGGATATTCCTAGATCTCCATGTCCTCACTAAATTAAACTTTCTTCATGATACTCTTAGGCTTGAATAGACTCTTTGGATTGACCTCTTCAATATCCATTTTAACAACATTTTAACTTGGTACATTTATCTTTACTCTTTCATCCATAACCTTAGATAATAGTGAGAATTTTTGGCATTCCTTTACATCTTAACTATGTTCCACCGTGGAAAATAGTCCACTTGGACTTAAAAACTTATCATCATTCATCTTAACTATATTTGGTTTCCATTCACTATCTAATCTTATTTATTACACTATAAGGGCCTCAACCTTATTTTTTGACTTGAGAATACATTCTTACAAAACTTTGTAATATGACCAACCTTTTGACAATTGAAACACACTATTCCTCTTGATGAAAACACACCAATAACCATTCTTCTTGACTGATGTTTTTCTCTTTATTTATGAATATAATATCTTTTAATGTGTCAAATATCATGACAAATATAAAAACCAACCTCATGCATATCCCTTAATTGATTATTATCCTCATATTTCCATGCATATTCATTCTTGGAGGGTCTTCTACAATGCCTTGCTCTTTGACCAAATTCGTTACATGAATAACAATAACCATTAAAAGGATTAACATAACTTATATCATTAAGCTTCTTGATATGATTAGTCTTCATTCTTCTATCACCATAGTTACTTGATTGACCATTTACCTTTAAGGTTTGATTCTCCTTGATCACATTAATATACTTGTTTTGGTCTCCATTGAAATTAAGACTTATTTTGTTATTATCAGTCTTTTGAATACTGAAATTGTTATCTAGATCATTGGTACTCTTTTCAAACTTCATAAAGGAATTCACCTTACTTGATTCTTGATCCAATTAAGATCTCAAGTAGTTCACTTCAATTACATAGCTAACACATTCTTCTTCTTTGACCTTTAGGCTTGAAATCATAATCTCAATTTGAGTCTCCACCTATTTGACTATTTCTTCTTATTCCTTAGAGTTGTTGCTCAATCTCTATTCAAACAAATTGATTTGATCCTCATAGTCTTTGACAAGAGACCACATCACCTTATTATTATTCTTCACCTTCTTTAGTTTTTCTAGAGCATTCATCAACTTAGCCTCAAAGTCCACCTCATCTTTTTCTTCATTTGAATCACCAATCATACCCTCAGACCACATGGATTATTTTTAATTTGAACAACTTTCTTCCTTAACCATGAAAAGAACTTAATTAACATAAATAAAATTACCTTCATGGTCACTCTCATAATCACTTCTCTCACTCTCATCAGATGAGTTACAATCTTTCTTGGTGTACAATATTCTTTTATTCTTGAAAGACTTCTTATCATACTTTCTAAAACTTTTATTGTTCTTATTAGACCTATAGGAATTTTTTCATCATCATAAAATTCATCATGCTCTTCATTATCCTTTTTCTTATGATTATGAGGACACTTTTTAGCAAAGTGTATAATTTCTCCATAATTAAAACACTTGAAGGGAAATTATCAACTCATCATCATCATCATCAATATCAAAAACATCATTGTCTTTGAATTTATTAATTTATTTCTTCTTTTCCTTTGACATATTTTCTACCTTTAATGTATCTTCATTCTTTGCAGGTCTTATTTCACTTGTTCTCATCTCATAGGTTGTTAGGGTGCCATGAAGTCCATCCATCTCTAGCTTGTTTAGATCTTACATATTTTCAAAAATATACACTTTATAATCAAACATAGGAGTTAGATATCTTAATACATTTTAAACATTAGTAGACTATTTCAATTCTTCACCTAGGCCTCTTATGACATTGACTACTTTATCAACGCTCAATAGGTCTCATCTTCATTCATCCTTAGGCTTTAAGACTATCTACTATGGGTTTACAATTTATTCAACTTAACCTTGGATTATCCCTCATGGATAGTCTTCAACTTGTTCCACATCTCTTTGGTAGAAACATAGTGCATCACCTTCACAAGCTCTACCTCTGATAACACACAAATAATACCATTCATTGCTTTTGAATTATTGTCACTAGCCTTCTTACCTAGTATATCAATAGGGGAATAGAGGGTGAAGTATATCTATCCAAAAATAATTTCCAAACATCATGACCTTGAGACATCAAATACATTCTTGTATTGACACTCCAAAAAACATAATTAGATCCATTGAACAATGGATCTTTACTTCTAGATAAACCACTTGTGTTTGACTAGCCATCTTAGATTGCTTAGGATCTCTTTTAGACTATTAGGCCTCCTTCAAAGGACCTAATCTGATACCAATTATTATAAGCATAGACATTGAGAGGGGGGATGTGGATCAGTTCTCTTAAAACAATCATTCAATTTCACTTATCATTCATGAAGCATTCATTCAAACACATACATCAATCAATTCATAAACAAGCATCCACATAAGCATAAAGCATATGAATACAAGAGATAGGTGGGAAACCCTTATGGAGAATAAAACCCATTGAAACATATCTTGGAATATAATCCTAAAAGTATTGAATTTATATTTAGTGAGGCACCAACCCCTCACTAGTCAAACACCAACTTAACTAGGCCTTTAGCAAACACCATCTTTTAAGGAAGTACCAAACCCCTTGGAATGATTCATTAATATTTAGGTTTATTAAGTGTCCACTGAGCTAGAAATTGATTGACACTAGCTAATATGAATAGTTTCTTCAGCAAATTTTAAATAATCAACCAATTTAATAATTAGTAACGTCCTTTGACCTAAAGCACTCCTCGAATAGGTAGTAAGAACTAATTGTTGTAAATAAATATTACCAATGTTTAGAAAATTAATCATAATATTTAACCAAGATAATTATTGTAGCTCATTTACATCTTCATCTATTTCAAATTTTTAATGATAATGTGAAGCCAATGACTAGTCGGTACATGGTCATTATATTATATTAGATTTATGACATAAGTAAAATCAGCACCTCAAAAATGATATCTCTCAACATAGATACATGCATGTATACATATATAATTTCTATATTATATAATATTTAACATGATATAATATTATAATATAATAATAACTACTTTATATATAAATATAATAGTATTTAATATAATTTAATAATAATATTATTATTTTTATATTATTGAATTATCATCAACTTAGCCACATGGAACATCTGATCACCTTTAAAAACATATTTCTCACTCACATGATTATGATCACCTTTTCTTTGCTCTTCACACTCCTTTATCTCTCTCAAACAGCCTATTAGGATTTTTCACTCAATTAGACCTCTTCTTGATAGATTTAGGTCATATGACCTTTCTCATAATCTATAAAATCAATGTTATAACTTCATGAAATATTTAAAATAATTATATAATGTTCTTAAATCCCTATACCTAGTTTTCAAACTTTCAATTCATTTGTTCATCACCTCTTTTTCTTAACATATAAATTAAGCCTATTACACCCTATTCTTATACTTGACTCTTACTTTAACATATCTAGTGTGAACTAGGAATTTGACTCAAGAGAGGGGCTTAGATCAAGTGTTAGTTCAAAATGAAATCAAAAAAAAAATAACACACTAACAAGCATGACATGTCTAGGCCTAGACACTAGGGGGAGCTTAATAACAAACATACACACAAAAGTAAATAACTAAAACATGAAAGAAACCTTCCTTCACCTTCCTTTGAGATTAAAAATTGTTTGTAGAGTGGCTTTCTCAGATTGTGCATCAAAGAGTCATCATCAATGGAGTTGTTTGGCTCTTTCTCTCCTTGACACCTTTGGATTGTGATGGATTTAGATTGGCTCAATAATTGGGAATGATAACACTATACTAAATGGATTTTTAAGTCATTTAAGTGTTATAACTTAACACTATCCAAGATTATTGAGGTCATTTAGGCATGATAACTTTGGCTTGAGAGAGCTTAAAATTGTGAGTGTGAGGCCTTGTATTTATAGATTTTTCCAAATAATCAGAATGAATGTAAACCATCCATCTTAAGATGAAGATGTGTGGATAATAATCCATCCAATTTTGGAGGATAAAATAAATAAGTTCCCTCATAAATATTTGGGATAGAGAGGAATTAAAGAGGCATTGGAGGACTTAATCAGATATTTTATGCATTTATGGCCTAGGGATGCAACCCCATACAATGATCTCTTAGATGATGTAGTTATTTAATATCAATTTCCAAAAATAATTAATCAATGAGTTCTATGGAATTATTAATTAGGCTCATGATTTGAATTAGTTATCCTTAAGATGATTTATCAATTTTGGTGCAAATCTTAGAAATTAGTTCACTAATTAATCAAATTGGTCAAAATGTCATATTATTGAATCAAATTTTGACTGGATTAGAATTTAAAGGTGATGTTATATGCATTGGAACTATTATCACATTTAGTATGTTTCAAAAACAAAATAGCAAAGGCATGTGTCTCATGTAATAAATTTGGTAGAAAAGAGCAATCCAGAGCACCCAGGTGCAAAATTATCATTTTGAATCCAAATGATCTGATCAAAGTTACTTATCTTATAAATTACATTACCCCATTTAGGGATACTTTGGCAAAAATTGGCACTTGTATATAACAAGTTCAATTCTTTTAGCATGTTTTAATGTTTTTAGCCCAAATTTTACATTTTGGTAGAAATTGATGAAAAGCTTAGTTGGAGGTTATTGGTGGATAGTTTTAAGTGTCTATAGTTTACCCTTGTTTTGGAAGATGTTGAAAATCATAGGCATAGGAATGTATTCTCAAATAATGATAAATGGCTTATATTCCAAAAGGAAGATGATGATTAAATAAAAAGCTCTAAATGGTGTTTGGGAAGCCTAGAATGATGCCCTCTTGAGGGAGTGGTAGTCACATATGTGGATGGATGGTCCCTTGAAAAGAAACAAGAATAAAGGTCGAATTAACCCATGAGTGAGATTAATCCAAATGAAAAAATACTTTCATACATTTATTTTAAAATATACTAATTTAACCAAAGTCAGTTATAATTAAGAATAAAAGTCTAAATAATGATTTACCCATATGTGGTTATAATCATTAAGATGACCTAGATTGGCTAAAATATGATGATTTAATGGTGCCCTAGTTAGGGTAGATTATCAAGCATAACTCAAGGATAGAACCTATTGTAAAGATTAAATATGAGTGGGTATAAATGTAGATGCAATGGTCTAATGATTAAATAAGCCACAAAAAGCCAAACATATGAGGATACACAAAGTGATGAAAGGGATTGATAGAAGAATAAGAATTGATCATTGGAAATGATCCAGTTGTACCTATCAATGATGAGATTCTCATCTTTATTAGAAGTAATACAATTATAATGGTCAATGAGTTGATTTGATCAAGGTGGGATGGGTTTTCTAAGGTACCAAAAAGAAACTTATATTACTCCATTGCTTTTAGACCTTTTTGAAGATGGTTTTTGTTTTAGCATGATAAGGTATGCCTCATGATATAAAACACCATGGCAACTTGGCCAAAATATGCATAAGGACTGACTCTTGATGCAATAAACAATTGAAAATAATGCACCAATGAGAAAAACCATGATTACAATGTTGAAGTATGAATATGAATAGACTTAATAATAATGTACTTGAGGAATCACCCAATGAATGCATTTAGATTGAGTTTAGGCAACAATGT
This sequence comes from Torreya grandis, assembly GCA_037957365.1. NCBI lineage: Eukaryota > Viridiplantae > Streptophyta > Pinopsida > Cupressales > Taxaceae > Torreya > Torreya grandis. The sequence continues at coordinate 675,544 of JARHVA010002263.1, forward strand.
TGAAAGTAAACAAATAGGAAAGTAGACAAACAAAAAAATAAACATATAGAAAACACACAAATAGACAAGCAATTTGAAATAAATAAACAAATAGAAATCTTGAAATTAAAAGAAAAAGAAAGCATCCTAAAAATGACCATGCCCCAGTAGTATGAATCACAGATAACTAATTAGGCTTAGACAAGATAAATGTTTTTGGATTTTGAGTTATCTCAACTCGTTAGAGAATGATAAGATACTTACCCATAAAAAAGTGAGAGCATTGGCTTAAGTTTCTAACAAAATGGTGAGAGTGCATGTAAAGGGGGATCGAGGTGACCTCAACATGAATTAAACATGGCCTACATAATCCCAAAATGGCCTCAAGTCATATTAATTCCATCCACACAACAAGTAGGGAGAAACTTTATCAAGTCCCAATAAGTTCTTAAATCTAGAAAATGGCTAATTAAATGGAATCAACAATGGCAAGGTGATGCAAAAACATGATAAATAAGTGTTTCCCCTTGTTTACCCTTATGAATTTATAACTAGGATACAATAGATTAGATCAATGATACTAATTTTCATATATGTGGTTATAATTAGTAGTAAGATCGATGACCACTAACTTTCCCAAGTAGGTGATATAATCAAGCTCACATAAACAAACTTGATATAAGATAGAAAATGAAAGATACCTTGCTAGATCAAATATCACACTACTTTTATATACTATCATTATAAACATAAATTTGTGAAATTGGATCAGAATCCCCTAAAAAAAAGTGTGGGAAGAACCAAAAGTAACCAAGATAAAAATAGGATTAGGTACGATGGTTTAAAATAGACTTGGGTATAGATAAGAATGATATGGTCTTACTTAGGATAATGATGGGTTTTGATAGATTAGATAAAATGGTAAAAGGGTTACCCCTAAGTGATGGGGTGAATAGTAGGATATATGATAATGGAAAATAGATATGGTGATTTGAAATGGTAAATGAAAATATCATGGTACATGTTTGTGGATGATGATGGTTGTTAGTTTTTGATGTGTTTGGCCTGGGTATGGTAAATGGCATATGATTTTGTTGTTCCTACTAAAGTGTAGATGCATGTCCTAATCAATAAATGATATAAAAAATATCTGATCATGTTAATTGCTAGCCCACACCTTATCTAAAAATCTATTCTATCAATAATTTTCTATAGATTTAGATGTAAATGATGTTATCATGATCCTCATTGGTCATTGATTCTAGTTCCTTCAACCATTGATATAAGGTTTCTTTGTATCCTATATAAAGGAAAGTGCAACCATGGATAATAAATAGGGATAAATGTTAGATGATAAGTTGGATTGGGAAATAGAATGATGGATGATAATGGAATGTGTAGTGGTTAAGAAACAAATGAAGATCAATATTTTTATGCACAAACAATATTGCTGATTTTGGATTTGGCATATATTTGGATGTGCTAGGGCCAAATATTACTGAATATGCTCTTGATAAAACCACTAGAATATTTTGTTGTCTTGGCCTAAGAGTATATACCATTTGATTAGGTTGTAAATAAGAAGCTATATTGATGTCATCTTTGATTTTGTCTTCATCAAGTAGTGAAGAACTTTTATGCTCAAATATTGGTGCCTTGAAGAGGTTTCTACCAATGAAGTTTTCTTTATTATTCCATAATGTCTTCAAGAAGGTTTCACTAAGGAATTTTGACTTTTGACTTTGATTATCTTCTAGTGCCTCCAAAATGGTTTCACTAGAAGATTTTGGGTTTGAACTTTGATTGTCTCTTAGCACCTCTAAAAAGGTTTCACTAGGAGATTGTTCTTCTTTTCCATGAATTTGGTCTTGGCCTCCTTATTATTCTTTGATTGATATGTCATCATGTATTTAGTATAGCAAAGTGTGATTTTATTAGTCCTAATCAACACTTGTGGGAGGTGGAATGTAAATAACATGGATATCTTGGTTGGTGGTGATGTCATGTGGAATGGTAATGGAATAGGGGAAGGCAACACAATCCTCATAGAAAATACTAGGAGAAGTTGTGTTGAATCTAAAGTACTCATCCTCAAAAATTATAGAAGGATCTTAAATATATTAAAATTAATTTTTTAGGCATGCATAACCCATGTTTTAATAATCATGAACATATTTTGTATATAAATCTAATTTTAACTTTAATGGACTCTGAATCTGATGTCGAGACTAATGCTGATTTTGATTCTAATGCTAAATTTGATGTTAGCTCTTAAATGAAACCTGACTCTAAATATGATTTTTCATCTCTGGGGAATTTTTTTACAATGATGTCTTTTTGAATGTTTTGTTTTGGATAAGTAATGGCCTATGATGGCATAATGGGATCCATAGAGATTGGTTTGTCAAAGTGAGACTCAACAATAGTGGGAAAAATGTTAATAGACAAATCTTTAAAGACTCACTTGTCAGAGGGAGGATATTCAAAAAAAAAAAAAAAAATATGGTTGAGGTAATTATTTACCCAAAGGAAATTATAATCATTAATAAGTGACTCAGCAAAGACTAGCTCATTAGAGTGAGACCCTTCGATAATAGGTATAGGATTGAAAGGTGATTCATCATAGGTTGACTTAATGAAAATGGTTGGCTCAACAAAAAAAACTTGGATCAATTTATTCTGTTAGCCTTGGTTTCTAATGAGTTATAAAATACCATTTTTTATCATAGCTTGGTCCTCAAATGATTGGCTCAGCTAGATAGGTAGTGATTGGATTGGTTTGGGTCAAAATTAGACTAGCTGAGGTTTTAATTAGATTGGTTTAAATTGGGATTGGACTGGTTTAGGTTGTAATTGGATTGGTTTAAATTTGGACTAGATTGGTTTAGGTCGAGATTGGATTGGTTAAAATTGGGACTGGATTAGTTTAGGTTGGGATTGGATTGGCTAAAATTAGGACTAATAAAATTATATGAAATGGATTTTGATCTCTCATTTAATCATTATAACTTTACACTATCCAAGATTTTTGAGGTCATTTGGGCATGATAACTATGTCTTGAGAGAGCTTAAAATTATGAATGTGAGGCCTTGTATTTATAGATTTTTGAAAATTATCATAATGAACTTGAACCATCCATTCAATTTTGGAGGTTAAAATAAATAAATTTCCTCATAAATATTTGGGATAGAAAGGCATTAAAGAGGCATGGGAGGGCTTAATTAGATATTTTATGCATTTATGGCCTAGGGATGCCACCCCATAAAATAATGTAGTTATTAAATATCAATTTATAAAACTAAATATTTAACAAGTTTAATGTAATTATTAATTAGGCACATAATTTTAATTAATTATCCTTAAACATGGTTTATTAAGTTTGGTTCAAATCTTAGCAATTGGTACACAAATTAATCGAATTGGTCAAAATATCTTATTATTGGATCAAAATTTATCTGGATTGGAATTGGAAGTTGATGTTAAATGAATTGGAACCATTATCCTAGTTAGGATTTATCCAACACAAAATAACAAAGGCATGTGTCTCATGTAAGAAATTTGGTATAAAAGATCAATCCAGAGTACCCAAGTGCAAAAATGTCATTTTAACTTGAAATGATCTGATCAAAGTTAGCTATATTATAAATTGAATTTCCCCATTTAGGGATACTTTGGAAAAATTAACACATTTATATAACAGGTTCAAAGCTTTTAGCATGGTTTAGTGTTTTTATCCCAAATTGTACATTTTCATATAAATTGGTCAAAAGCCTAGTTAGAGGTTATTGGTGGCTAATTTTTAATTTCTACACCTAGGTTGACCACAAACCTCTACATACTGGTATTTCACTTAGAATATATCAAAAAATATGTTTCACATGAGAAAAAACCACTACATATATTGAACACCACTCATAAGGACTAAAACCACCATTAGGCCTAAAGGAGACCTAATGTAATTAGGCCTTCTCAAAGCACATGTTTCACCTTGACCACCTTGAAACATATTGAGCCTCCATAAATAGATTAAACACTTCAAAAAAAAATTAATTATACCCATTCGAATCTCACCTTATGTTCTTAACACCATTTCTCTCATTTCTCTCCTTGAACGACACCATTAGGCCAACTCACAATTACGCCTTCCTACTGCCAGAAAGCCTACCAATTAAAAATGAAGCACATAACCAATTTTATCAAGAAAACATACCATTAAATAAAATTTATATAACATCCATTACCTCAAGCTAATCATCATGCTATTTAGAAACTCCAACACATGGCTTAAAGCCTCTAACTCACTCTTGCAACATGACCACTCAGAATTGCCAAAAACTTCAAAACATAGTCATGAAAATAATGAATTATAACACATATTTAAAAAATTATATTAAATTATAATGAATTTATATGATCCTAAAATATTATTATAATATATTTAAACAAATATATTATAATGTCCAAGATAAATATTAGTCTTACAAACCAATCTCAAGGCTTCACTGTACACAAACCTCACTATATTAGACAAGTTAGTTTGAGAGCAACTTTCAACCATACACACAATACTAAAAATATTATATCTAAAATGGATATCTGCTACATGTATTTAAATACAACCTAGTGAAATTGGATCCATCCCTAATCCATGGCAATACATCCCTAATCTCATTCCCACATGTGTCTAGTTTTTCTCACTATCTGCCTCACTAGGTTTTTTAGCAATTGGTCAACTTCCATGACTAGTTTAGAATAATTTAACTATATAATCTGATAAAAAACCACCATGTGAATAAAACATAAGTCTCAATCTTAAACATCCATTCACTTATCAACATTTACTTGATTAATTCTATCTACTATAAAAAAAATTATGAGAAACACAACTTTTATTATAGGGTCCACTCACTCATCTACGAGACCAATGCCACCTAGAAGTACCTGGGAGATTCCTATACATTATAAAATCATTATACTAGGTCACCTAATTCATTTTAATCCATTTTTATTAAGACATTCCATATCAAGTCATTTTTAGGGTTTTAGAGAGGGTTAAGACCACCTTATAATCTTGACAATCATTCATAAAGCTTAGGCCCTTAATCAAAAAACCAATGATTAGAAACTTGATATAGTAACCTTTACCAACATCCATGAGATTATTAGGATCTTATTTAAAATTTTACATGTTCCAACAAGCACATGAAATTCCTTCTCAGGTTGAGAACCCTTCATTTTATACACATAGGAAACCTCAAAACCACATTTCATGCTTTCTTCTTAAACTCAAGACCTATAAATTCACCAAAACACTTTAGAAAAAATATTAAAACCTCTATAATTTCTCATTTTTTCATTCATTCCTTAGGAACTGAACCTCATACCCTATTTGATCTCCATCTCTCTTTTTGTTGTAGGCTTTAGATCTATAGTTTAGATTAGGCCTTAAAGTAGACCTTATATCTATTGGCCAAGAAATTTTTACCTTAATCACATGACTAAAAAAACCTTTCACATTATCTTCCACTACTTTTTATCCTTTATATGTCTTGACAACACTTCATGGTACCTTATTAGCTCAGGTAGGGTCTAGGACTAGTCTGGTTGCATGCTTAGGTGTAAGACCTTATCCTTGTAAGGTTACCTTAAACATTATTGAGTGTTCCAAAACTTCATATTAATGACTAGTAAATGTTAAAAATCCATTCATACCTATGTATATCCATATTACCATACCAACATCTCCATACCCTCTCATAAGGTCTCTTGAAGTGATGATCAAAGTCATGACTACGCTTATCTAGCTCTTGAAGTTTGATAACTAAACTTGAAAAATTCATTGATGCTTTAAAATATTTATCATATGCCTTGTATGATCCTTATATAGCATAATACATATGTATACACTTCTTCATGCACATTCTCATGATACAATAATGTTCCTCAAGACTAGTGCTCAATAATATCCTTACCTTGTATCTTGATCTTTATCTTAAGACGTGTCATCAACCTTAGAATAATTACTAGGTTACCTTAAAATTCTCTCTCAACATAGAGAAAATAGGTTTCCTTCAAATTATCTCTTATCATAAGACTTCCTTGTCACATACCAATTCACCATGCATGACATCAACTTTGACCTTAACATTAATGACATCCATCTTGACCTTGACATCAATGACACAATACCAACAATAGGAACATACCTCAACAAGCCTACTATTACGCCATTGAATGTTTAACTTATACCTACTACTCATGCCATAGAGTGTATTTTATCTCCATCAAGATCTTATAATGTTATAGGTTACCTCATTAAATCTATAGTGTGCATAAAACCCACATCAACAATATCTAATCCTAAGAAACCACAGAGCACTCAATGATGGTTTCCATGAACTATTACTCCTATTAATTATTCATGACCACATAGTCATATTACCATTACATAGAGTACCATAGATTCTACATATCTAGATATGACACCTATGCCTACTCCTTGGTAGTACCACTAGTTTTACATACCATATTCTAATCTTTGGGCTACCTATGATCATCTCTTAGATGAGATCATAGGTTAGAATTTTCTAATCAGATATTCCAAAAATATAAAAACATTTAAATAATTCAATATATATATATATATATATATATATATAGCATTCCTATATTTTACTATCTCCTTGGCACCTATGTTGTTTAATTTATGTTAGTAGATATAATATCATTCATTCCTATATACACATATGTTTCACACATATTTTAGATTTATTCAACTATACTCAAACATATAATCTATGCATTTATAGATATTTGAAATTTAATCTACTCATGTCATATAGTATATTGGGGTCATCTATTTATTTGATCATGATTTATATAGGTTACACATCCTTTGTTATCATTTATACATTATAAGGTTTAAAATTATACACTAACACTTATATTTATCTATATCCATGTTCATATCTTTCATAACATACTTGATATGCTATGCTAAATAATGTATTTTTATAACACATATGTAAGGACTAGTATAATATGTTTATGTTGGTTTTTTATGTTTCATTTATTTTTTACTTCCTTGAGCGTATTTCATTTCTTACTATTGTCTTGCTTATGGAACATTTTAATATGTTCCTTGCATGTTTACCCTTGTGCCATTATATTTTGATTGGAAATTTGAATATGTTTTTATATGTTGATTGAACATTTACATAAGTCATTAATTTTGATTGTGTGGCATTTGAACATTCCCCTTGTATGAGGTATCCTTGGACAATTCCTTTTTACATTTCATTGAGTGTGCTTGATTTCTTTTTGAGTTTTTATTGTTACCATCTAGACAATTCCATGATGTATATCATTCATATTAGGATTTGATGTGATCACATACTTCAATCCTAATTTATATATCTAGTTAAACATGTTATCCCTATATGCTAGATTATTCATACACATGTTATACAACTACCTTATTCTTTTGAGGTAAGGTACCTACTAGATTCTATTTACCTCACCTAAAAGGGGGATTTTAGTTGGGACATGTCATAAAGGCATGAAAACCACATTTTCACATTTTCATATATTTTATTTGGGGCATGTCAAAAATTCATGACATCTGCACTTACACATTTTCACAATTTCCATATTGAAGTGGGGGCATGTCACAAAGTCATGATCTCCACACTTATACATTTTCTTAATTTCTAGATTATAATTGGAGCATGTCATAAAGGCATGACATCCACACTTATATATTTTCATAGTTTATATATTAAAGAGGGGGTATATCATAAAGGCATGACATCCCACTTCACAATGTTTAGATTTTAGTGGTGCATGCCACAAATACTTAACCTATAAAACCTATTCATTTTCAAAGTTTCCATATTACAATGGGGGCATGTCATAAAGGCATGACCTATATAATTATACATTTTCATAGTTTCAAAATTATAATGGGGGAATGTCACAAAGGCATGACCTCCTCATATATACATTTTCATACATTCTAAATTTTAGTGAAGCATGCCATATGAATATGACCTCCACACTTTAAAAATATCTAGTTTCATTTCATGATTTAAATATACATTTGGGTTAGAACACTATACGTTACACTCATTTTTCATAGATTTTAAATAATTTTTTAAAAATATATGACATGTGTAAACTAGCTAAAGCATATTATAGGTGTATATTCCATGATATTTCAACAAAAAAAATTAAAATTACCAATTACAATACTCTCTAAGATGTACCAATTACACCAGAACGTATTGTGAGCATGGATTTTTTTATTACAACACTTAGTTTAGTTTATAGGTTAAAGTGATTAATTAATTCAACCTCAACATATTTATATAAATTTTTTGTATCACCATATTTATAGGATTATTTTTTAAATCACTCATCCTCACCAAACTATATATATTCACACTTGAGTTATGAGATTGAGATTTAATGATCTCAATGGCCATGTCACAACTCATCTTTACACTAGATTAGGATGAAAATACATTAAATATCCCACTTAAAATATCCAATATTTAGGTATGAACATTATATTACTCCAATAGATCATAATAAATTAACTTTACCAAGTCAAGAAGCAATATGGTTGCATTGTCACACAACTATTCTCCTTCCTTGCTCTCTTTATTTTCAAGAATTTAAATTATTTAAAAATTCAAATTATATGCACTAATGTATAATGTAACATGTTTTTTATTATAATTCATACATAAAAAAATCACTCAAGGTGAGCTCAAGCAAAGGCAAGGTGTATTATACACACCCAGGTATGCATTTATTTATTTTAATATAGTAATTTCATCCTTATGAATTACTATATTGAAAGGGGGAAATTTAGATAATAAATTTAATATTTATAACATCTTAATCTTGTAAATTTTAAAAATATCAATTAATAATCTACCCTTTAGTTTTAGACCTCCCTATGAATGAAATTATTGCATTCACCATTTCATTATGCCTAACTTATTATATCTTAGTCTAGTTCATATAATTCTAAGACCCATGTATCTTTTAGTTCAAAAAATGATTAAAATCTTAAAAAAACTTTATTTTCATTTTCATATCCATAGATTTTTCCTAACATTATGGACACTACTAGTCATAGATGGACACTACCATCGTGATAGTGTCCAAACATTTATCTAGTGTCCGGTAGACAAAATTAATCCAAATTACAAAATGATCAAAATCCACGGGTCAACCAAATCATCTCACTATACACTACCATGAGATATTTTCAAAAGGTGTTTTATAAATAAAAATATAATCCTTATCATTATTAATCAAGAAAATACCAAGTAGAAACCTAGTAAATCTAAATCAATCAACTACACAAGCACTCTAGTCTTTTTTATTCACCCCTATTTTCATACCAAATGTAGGAGAAGTCATATGATAGGTCTAAAGCATTCAAAGGTTATCTCATGAGAAATATCTATCAAAAAATAATCTAAATCACTAAATGTATATTCATATAATATATTTCACCCTTGGGTACACACTTTACAGCACATATGGGAGATCTACATAAGTATGAGGCCCTCCTTGTATTAATGGCTATGTAGGTAGTGCTCATTAATAAAGGAGTCTTTACGGTAGCTCCATTTTTCAATAAACTCAATCTAAGGGTGAAGAAGTGTGAAGAGTAAGGTTTTATTAATTATTTAATAGTGATAACATGTATCATAAATATAAATACATAATAAAAAATATGAAAAAAAATATAGAACAAAAAACTTGTTTGCATATTGATCAAGACATTATTCTATACTAGACATATGCATCACAATCAAATGCTAGCATCGATTGTAGTGTCTATATTTGATGGTAGTGTTTGTGGCCATATAAGATAAATTTACATAATCTAAAAATTAATATAGAATATCGATCTTACATACTTTACACCTCTTTCCAGTTTAGATATATCTACATACATTAACCCAAATAATTACTATTGTTTCTTATTTATTGTAATATCCTTCAATAGTTGTACTTTATTATTTTTATCAATATCAATTATATAAATTCAAAATATTATTTTTCTTATTTTTCTAGTGATTGGCCTTCTATAGATTAATTTATCACTCTTGTGTTAGAACTACTTATATATTCTTTTTTTATATGTTATGGAGGGTTTGGGTTCCCTCACCCATTATAATGAGAAAAAAATATTATAAAAGATGAGATTCACCTGAGATAACTACAATAAAAATGACCCTAAAGGGTTATAAAACATTAAATCAAAAATGATCAAGATAAAAAAAAACCACCACCTTGAAGGGAGACAAAAAAATAACAAAAACCAAATAACTAACCACTAGTAAGTCATCACCCACCTATGAGCCATCTAAACCAACTGCCAATGGGAGTCACCTCTAGGGTCCCTCCCACCAGTGACCTAAAATAATTATTTATCATATTTTAATTAACTCATATATTCTCCATGGCATTTTCATGTGCCAATTCCACCCTCAAATGTTAGAATCTAAGGACCCAAGTATTAAAATCATAGTCACTTTGCACCTTTTGAATCTTGACCCACCCACCCATTTCATCAACAACTCACCACCGACATGCATTGCTTCTTTCATGAAGGCTATATGATATGGCATATGAAATTTTACTTCTATGATCTAAGGGGGAACATCTAAAACCAATAGAGGTTTTTGAGGTTATTGGAAAGGATACCCAAAATCACAATCATATATTTTAGTGTAGACATCCTAAAGTATTTCCTCATGCTTAAAACTATGATAACTAATGTTACTAGAACTTGAATTACATTTATGTATATTTTTGGAAACAATGTTTCCTTCAGGATAGGTTTTTTTAGGTATCACTATAGAAACTCTATATTCTCCACCAACACACTAAAATACTCTTGAAATTCCCAAAAAGTTCATAATGGTATTAGCCCTAGGCTATCCTAATAAAAAAAGGGAAATGAATATAGACCTCCCCAAACAATCCCATCCATAGCTTATTCTAACCCCACTCAAAACCCTAGATGGATAATCCTACATTTCACCACCAAAGTCACATATTTATCCTTTGAAAAAAAGAGAAAATTTCCAATGAAAAATGACACAATCAAATAATTAACTTTCACATGGTATCTCATCTCCATAAATACTAGACCTATTACTTCCTTCCCTACTTATAATACACTTTTAGATTGAATCATGAAAATATGATTCAATTTATAGTCAAACACATGTCCACCAAAGGCCATCTCCCTCATGGTTTCTTTTACCCACAATAAGGGCTCACTCAACACCACTTGTAACATTATATCCATTCTGTCAAATTTTCACAAAGACCTACCAAAACACCTAGGAGAGTAGAGAGAAAGTTAAAGTTAAAATCTAATGAGGAAACTACCATTATCTCACCCTTCAAAAAGTAGTAGTGAGGGGTATGACATGTGTGGAATTTATACCCCCATGTTAAAATGAGTGCCAATCAACATGACATGATTTATATTGAATCTTTGCCACCCTAATTTAGCTAATCATAAGAGTGAACCCTAAAAATTACAAATATTCTAATCATTTCCATAATGATTTATTCATTTTATGATATTTATTAGTTTTTTAGACTATCTGACATGGATTTTGGGTCTTAAAGTAATGATAGGTGTAGACACATAAAATTGGGCACAACTGGACTTCGACTAGACTATAAATTGATTCTTACCAACCATTGCAAATTAAGCCTAAGAATCACTAAATGGTCCAAATTTTCATGTGCATCATTCATCAAATCTTATAATCATGTTGAGACATCTCTAATTGGGGTATATTAGTGTATGCAATTATAACCTTGCATGGAATCATCCCTAACCATACAGTGGCATCACAACAGTCAATTTAGCCTATGGACCTATTAAGTGGGGCACATGAAAAAATATCAAATCTTGAAAGAGTTGAATGGATAATCATAATTAATTAATAAGCTAAACTAAATTAAATGCATATTTTAATTATCCATGTGAAATTAACGAATTACTAAAGAAGGAAATTCAAAAATATGAAATATCCTAGCTTTTCATGATTACCTTTTTTGAGTTGTCAAGTATTTAAAAATATCTCACCCATGCATATTAATTGAAAATCATTAATTATTGACACATTTCAACTCTAATGGGGTTAATTAACTCACTTATGTAGTTTTTGACCCATTCCATGTTTAAACTACACTTTAACTCAATTTGTGTTGGGGTTAGTTCCAAGCTTATGAATACAAGCCATTGCCTATTACATTTATGAGCTTTGATAGTGTAGAGTTATAATGTATATTTTGTAGCAAGATCCATAGCAATAGTTTTATAATTCCAAAATATTGATCCAAGACAAATTAATAAATCATAATCCATATCAATCCAAACATGATGCCTAGGAGAGAAGGAGCAAAGAAAACTCCATTTCTAAAGATTCTTTGACCACAAATCAATCAAGCCATGAATAAATCATTTATATCTCTCAAGAAAGGTAAAGATTGTTATTTTTTACATTTTAGTTGGGTTTTCATTTTTTTTTGGTTCATTATACTCCTCTTAATAGCTAGGATTAGAGATGTTATCATGTTAGTGTGTTGATTTCATCATTTTATGAAACTAACACTTGATATAACCTCCTCTCTATTATCAAATTCATATGATCATAAATGACATGCCTGATGGGACATACACCCTAAAATATTTCTCTTAAATCCTTCTAGATCATTTTTCTAATGATTTTCATGTCAAATTTTGATCTTGCTTACCAAAGAAGGTGAAAAATTCAATCCAAAGGATGTTTTTCTACTATTCATGATTTTGCTCTATGTAATCATGAATTTTATCTTTGGATAACAATATCATAATTTACACAATTGTGGTTTTACCTTATTTTTAGTGGTTTTGAACTTAACTACCATAGTTTAATCTAACATTTCTATATGCAAAGGATTTATTTGTGATATTAAAATATCATGTTTTTATAATAGTTATATTACCAAAATAGTCATGATATTGCTTCAAAATCATTAGTGGTTAAGCTAGCCATTGGTGGTTAAGTTGTAATATCACAACTCTCAGAGTTGCAATTTTGACCTATCATTTTTGATTTTGAATATAGAATAGTGATTTTTCATGATATACTCTATTTGATCTAAATATGTATTATTGTAATAATATTTATGGTTTTGTAGAGTTTTAGTTTTTCTCTATGTTTTATGTAAACTTGAGAGATAAAATTGAGAAGTGATTTGTGCATTCATGAAAGTGCTTCTAAGTATAAGGACCCTCTATTATTTTTTGTAAGACCCAAAGGCCACTAGAGAACATTTAAAATGCTTTACATTTGTAAAATTGACATTTTAATTGGTGTTTTAACAATCTTTATATTTAAATTCATTTGTTATTTTGTTAAAGTTTTTAACAAACACATGCCAAGGGGTCTAAATTTCATTCATATTTGATCTTGATGCAATAAAATAAATTATCACATTAGTCAGATAACTCATAAGATTTTTCATTTTATGCTTGTCTGATTGTAACTTGTTTGTTTGTTTATGAAAAATGAAGTGTGCATGTATGCTCTCCCACCATCCCCTATATAGAACTTGGGTGACCAAAAGCACCTTTTCACTTGTAATTTGTGCCTAGTCCAAGGCATGGAAATAATGTTGTCTAGGCTCTCCCAAAAACCCATATGGTTTGGGTAATCTAAAAATAACCTCTAAAGTATTTCCACTTAATCATTTTTTTATGCAACTTGGCTTGTGGAGGAGATTTTATTGCTTCTTCATGATCTCTTTATGGAATCTTTGACCTAGATTTTCCTCTCCCAACATTGTTTCAACCCCACTCCATATTAGAGTATATAAATCAAGGTAGGCATACTATGAGAACCAAGGGGTTGAGAGGCTATCCTCTCCTTTCATAATGAAAACTTGAGTTAGGTCTGATTAACCAAGGGATTCTACTAATAAGTCCATAAATGAAATCACTATGCAAAGGAATAGACCCTTGCATAGTAAGTTAATCGGTATGAACTCAATTGATGTGTCACATATCTAGTGTAAAACACTTTTGGGACCATTTAGATAGTCAAAAAAATTAAGTTTTATACAATCCCCACTTGCCATAAAAATATTGTTGATGTAGGACGAGTAGTCTGAAGGTCCATGTCACAATACAATCTCTTGGGAGAAGGGGGTGTAAAAACCCTACTAATTCATGTGCTTTTACTTATGGATTAATAATTAAAATCCTCCCAAGAGTGCATATATAGATGTATTTTAAAATACAATGCAACCTTGTCATTTTATGGTTTGGGATGATTTACTTAGTTGTATTTTATCATTTATTCCTTTATTGCTTGGTTTTTGGGTATAAACCATTTATTTATTTTTGTCATCTCAAAATAAGTGTTGTATCCAGATTACTACATTATTTAAGGAGGTGTTATTCCATCCATTTGACACCATGATTTTACCTTAGACTTTTATGTCAAAAACATTATGCGTCTCACTTGATTGAAATGGGAAAAGTTACGTTGCCCAAATCATTTCAAGTTTGTGCCTTGGAGTCTTAAAACTAACCATTGATTATACCTTTAGAGAGTGAGAAAATCATTATGCTACCCAAATTAATTCATAGACTCATCTTATCTTATTCCAATTTTTTTATTTTTTGAACCAATCCATGTATGCCTTTGTGATCTTGGATTAGTGCTTTTATGCTATTCAAATTTGTCTATCTTGTTTGTTCAAAAATCCTAGTTTTCCTAAGTTGAGTTTTTAATTAACCTTGACAAGTTTGAATTCTAAACATTGATTGATTTATATTTATGTCTTGTGTAATTGGTGCTTAAAAACTAATATTTATCTTTTGGGTTCCATAATTTAGGTTAATTATTTACCCAAATTCATAAACTATTTTTTTGTGCCTAGATTTGAGAGAAAATAATCTATCTCTAAGTACCTTTTGTTATATGATTCATACCAAATTGACCAGCTTCATGTCTAAAGTCAAATTCCTATTCTATTCCAAAGTGTTCTAATTTTATTAGATTAAATACCCCTTTATTTTAAGTCTAGATTTTGACATCATGTCTGGCCAAAAGTAGTAGTGCATGTCTTTATTTGAGCCTAGCTTCTGATGTTGTGTTTGGACAAAAGACCTAAAAACCTTTATTTTCTTAGATTAGACCTATTTCAAACACTTTTTCCTTAGATTTTGGCATTATAATTTTGGTTCATCTACTTGAATTTTTTGTGTGGGATATTTAATGTTAGACATTTGACGTTAGATAATTTTATACCAAGTTTTATCACAAACCATTTTAGAGATACAACTCCATTCCTTTGACCATGTTAGATCAATTTTGAACCTTTTTTGTTTTTAGAAATTATTTTTTAGAGTTTTTAGGATTCTAACCCCTTTTATTATGAATCATTCACTATTGATTCAAACATGTCTCACTATACACATAGTGGAGATATGTACAATCTAGGGTAAAGTAATATGGTCACATAAGAAGACTTTGTTCAAAACCCCTATGGAGATGATGTCATTTGTCAGATGGATTCTTATCCACATTACAACACTTAATTGCTGGAATAAATAGAAGACCCTTTGGCCTATGATTTGTTCTATATGAATCCATACTCAAAGTAAGACTAAGAGTACATGTCACAATATTTAGATAGTGTACCTTTAGTTATAGAATAAGTCCAACAATAATCATACTACATTAGAATTCCATCAGCTTATGACCTATATTTATTTGATCATCACTTGATTCTAAATAATATGAATTCTTAATCATATCAACAAAGCTAGGGGATATGTTTTCAACAAACATTCTCCATGAAAATTTTCCAAGTTTAGTAAGAGGGCCTTACAACATACCTTATACTAAAACTAATGAATAGGCCTATTCTAATAATCCTCATGGTATAGTGCCAATTCCATATCAGGACCCTTATATGATTTTCATAGGTAATGGATTCATGGAGGACCACTTCATACAAATGTAGATAGCACACTAGACATATATAAACTTAGCACACAACTTGAATAACATGACCATGTTAAACACTCCTCTTATTGAGTTATCTCCTTCAAAATGAGTCTTAATCAAATTTATAAGCCTAGAAAATTATGGTATAGATCCATTCATGCAAATCTATTTATTAGGAAAAAATTTCAACTCCCTTTCCATCAAAGAATTTTCTTCTACTTCTACATAATGTAGTGATTCAAACATAGTGGATAACACACAAGTGTTATCCAAACTAGACAAAAGTGGTGTAAATGCACAAACAACTAGTCCACAACAAAACATGCATTTATTTAACACCATGAGTGGTTTGAAAACATAGGGGGTAGGAAATTATACCTCCCAACCTTAAATAACTACCTCTAATCCTCAACCTGTTACTTCTTCAAGCACCCAACTACAAGTATTAAGTAGTCAAGTAATAACCAATGTCGTACCTCAACAAAATGTGATTAGTGTTACTCCACCACAATAGGTGATGATTAGCATTCAACATTAATAAAAAAATATAACTTACCCATGAATTAGAGGCAAAACACCTTTCCACCTCATTAGGTAGTGATGAACATACTTCTCCAGTTGTAAACCAACATACAAATACAATCACAAATGATGTCTAATCAATAACGTACAAGTTTTAGTCAATGATAAATGCCAAATCTTCAACATACATCTAATTCCCAAAAATATTTCACATAAATAATAGGTTATAATGGTCTAAAAGTACCATTTAGGTAATAATTACTTTTTGTGTAAAATGTTCTATAAGATAAATGAAAGGGCCTTGGTTCATAAGTTCCCCTTAATCAATAAGGTTTTACTAGTTGATAATGAGTCCATAATCAACCTCCATAGTAGTAGTATTTCACTCCTAACCACATCATTCCATCTCAACCACAATTTCCCCAAACCATGCCTATATACCTCATCTTAAGTAGAATATCAAACCAAAACATATGCAATTTAAACAATCACATCCTAATTTGCATATGCATATCCTAGTCAATTCCCTAGCCAAACCAACGTTCCCCAACAAATGCATCCACTATACCCTAGTCAAATTAATCCAATTTTGACCACCCAACCTCCACCTCAAGATAAATTTCTCATTGGTTTTCTTATACAAGAACTATAACAAATGAAGGATGCAATTTATGCCATCTAAGCTAGAAATCAAACCAAGAAGTTTATGTTATATGATGTGTATTCTTACCCATTCAATATGGATTACTTTCAAATACCTTTTCCTCCAAGGTATGAACCACCAACATTTGAAAAATATAAGGTGAAAGGTGACCCCAAGGCCCATTTAATGAAATTATTCATTTCTTGCCAACTAGTGGCCTACAATGGCATATACCTCTTACTATTGTTTCTAAGGAGCCTAGTAGGATAAGAATTGGAGTGGTTCCTAAAATTGATGAAAAAATCAATCTATAATTTTGATGGTGTTTTAGACAAGTTTGTGTAACACTTCTCCTACAATATCAAGCATGAGATTTTATTGGTTGATTTGATGCAAGCCAAAAATAAATCTAGTGAAAGCTTTGAAAGTTATGTATAGTGATGGAGAACCCTTGATAATATATTCACCCATAGTCTACTAGATAAGCAACTAACCACTATGTTTACCAAGAATTTACACATTGAGATATCTTACCATCTGGAGCTATAGTATGCACACACCTTCAAAGAAATCATTCAAAAAGGATTTTTGATAGAAAGAACATCCTTAACAAAGGGATCATTAATCTCACCTCATCAAATCAAAGCTAGAATCAAAACTAAAACAATAGCCAAAATTAAAACCAAGTCCAAGTGTAAGTGTCGTAACCAACCCAAGATAATTATTATGATAAACCCAAGTAATTAAATTATAATAAGAAGGTTTTTAGGAATGGAGTAACCAACTCATGACATGTCCAAATAGTTCAAACACAATCTACTCAACCTATACCACATATGCAAATTACTTCTAACCAATAACCTATTCAACAAACATAGCAACCACAATATCCTAGACTAATGGAATAGATGTAGAAACATTTACCTTTTCAAAACCCTCCTATAAGGAAAAATGTACCCACTCATCATGTCTTTAGTAACCTTGGAGAACCTATTGAATCTCTATTTTTCAAGGTTACTACCACTAATTTTTATTAACTGGCATATTCTAAAACACTATACCGAGGGCATTGAATATATAGATTGGTATCAAAAACATGAATGCTATGAGTATCATCAGGTGAATCGACATAATTTGCATCATTGTGTGTAAATTGAAAATTTGATTGAGAATATGTTGGAAAAGAGGGAGATAACATTGGATAATAGAGATTCCAAATCTAATTAAAACCTATAAATTTATCAAAACCACTTTCCAAAACATAAGAACCAGTAATAATAGCCATAAAAAATATTAAAACAACAACCAAAATACAAAATTCAAGATAAAACTAATAAAATTAGTAGTAAAACAAAGAACATCAAATGAATGGATAGAACCAAGGCCATAACTTGTCAAAAACCAATAGATCTACCATGTAGTTTCACATGAGTACAACAAGGTTGTAGGCCATATTTTAGGAGGTCATGTTTCCACCATCTACATCAATCCAAAATTAAGAACCAATCAAACAAGACCATTGCTAATAAATTTCAATCAACCAACCCATGTTGGTGATCCTTCTTTGACCTAGGACCGTATACAAGTGTACTATCAAGAAATGATTCTCACTTTTTGACCTTATAGTAATAACTCATCATTATCTTATGACCATGCATAATTACATTGAACATCAATATTTATCATATTTAGTCTCCCACCACCATAATTTGTTTTCAATAATGTTCTTATATCTAATCTTAATTATGTAATCACAACTCAATGATTGAAGATTACCATACCTAACCCATATCCATCTACCACTTTACCCATCCAACAAATCATTTTTGACTAGGAATAAGCCATTTACTATTATGAAATAAAATATGTTTGATACTATAGAACAATTATAGAACATTCATGTATAAATCTCCATTTCAGATTTGTTGCATACTTCTACAATCCACAAGAACATCTTAATAGAGTTACTTGGCCAATCTAAAGTTCCTAATGACATATCTCCAAAAAAATTCCAATGTTTTGTTGGACACTTAGCCCCAAGACAATAATTAACTTTTGACCAAAGTGATATATCATCCATTGGCCCACTGCATAACAATCCATTGTATGCCAAATTTGTCATAACATGACATAAAGTGAAATGTATCCTCATACACAATGGATCAGCTCTAAATATTTTATCTCTAAATATAATCAAGATTCTTTGCTACACAACATCCAATATCCAACTATAAATAATCACAATCAAGGCCTATGACAATGAGGAATGGGAATCACAAGGCATTATCATCTTGCCATCTATAATTGGGACCTTGACCCATGATACATTATGCCATGTGTTAGACCTTTATTGGTCATATAATATGATTTTGGTTAGACCTTGGATACATTAGATGCATGTAATCCCATCAAAATTGCACCAGTGTATCAAGTTCTCCCATTTAGGTATGCAAGTTACTATCCATAGAGATTTACAACCATACAAACATTACAAGCATTTGGAGGTTGAGTATCAAAGATATAACTACCATTTTGGTTGGAATTTAGTTCTTAAAAAGGACAAGGTAAAATAAATACTTGTTGATTCTTCTAAAGCCAACTACATTAAATTTGATACCCTTGATTCACTTTCCCATATGCCACCTCCTAAAATCTCTAATCATTATACTATCTTGGCTAATGGCTTAAGAGAATATTTGACCCATGATACATTCCAAATTGCCAAGCTTATATAAAACTCTAAGTCATTTGGAAGACTAAAAGCCAAACCACCTTACATAGAATGGTAAATAAAGGGCAAAGACAAACTGCATAGTATAGCACCTATCATTTTTATATCAGCGTCTAGCCAAGAATAGGACCCACTTAAAGGTGATAAATCCTGGTTGTATAATGACAAAATGGTTGACTATTACCTAAATTTTGAGTATCCCATTTTGAACTAAATCATGGAGAGGCATGCCTATAAAGGAGGAGACATTAGACTAAATTAATAGGGTTTATATGTAATAAAAAATGCATCATGTCTATAAATTAATCCTAACTTAGAGAAGATAGATCATACCATATAATTATGATTAGGGATACATTAAGAAATTAGGAACATGACCCATATGAGGATATGCTAGACCTGATATGGGGATCTCTTATCATAATACACAATGCAAGGGAAGGTTCTAAAGCCTCCATTCAAGAACAATCATGTAATAAATGTAAGGGAGTCCTATGTTTTGACATCTCACTAAACTAATAACAAGTAAAGCAAATACAATCTAGTGCTCACCAAATATTGTGGCATAAAGTGGGGGTTAGAAATATTAAAATTAAACATGCATAAGAGATATATACTCACATAAATTTATACAAAATCCTAATGTATGGAATAAAAATATAAATTCATATCTATCTACTCTTACAAAGGAATAAGGAAGTTATAAATACTTACCTTTGAAGACAAACCCACTGAGCCTCAATCTCTCTCTTAGACAAGGTACTTCATAAGAGGGTGTTTTGGTATGTAAGGATGACAAGGATAAATTATTTATAAGTTACACAACCTATCAATACATCCAAAAGACTTCTCCATAAGATAAGATATGTATCTATAGAGAAAGTATGAAATCCTAATCTTCCTCCTCAAGTAGAATGGTGGATAAGGAAATGCGTAATATGTCTTACTTCTTCTTCTCTTCTCTAAATAATGGTGAAATTAACTTCTATATATAGGTTTATATAACCCTAATCCCTTATAAAACTTTTGGCTGATAGGGTCAACCTAGTTGACCTATCATAATTTTGGACAAAAAATTAGTAGGTCATGGGCTAGTTTGGCCAAGAGCCAACATAGACCCTAATTGAATTTCACCCAATACTATATAGGGTCCACCCAATTGACCTAGTATAGTTGATAGTGAAAATGGGGATAAGGTTAGAAAAAGGAGGATAAACTATGCCAAATGATTAGAGAGTGTGAAAGAGAGAAGAACAAACTTAGGGGAGAGGGTTTTAAGAGTCAGGTGTGTTAATAACAAGTGGAAAATTTGACAATAATCCTATGAAGCACCAATGGTCTTTCCACCCCTTAAGGCATGTAATCAAAGAGATTGAGACTATATGGGTTACTATAAGATACAAAGTGTCAGCAAGTGATAAAAATTTGAAAATATTATGTGTATATATATGCAACACTCAAAGTTCATCATGTGCCATGTGAGTGCAACACAAGATAGTGCTTCAGAAATAGAACATGATAACACATAATGTTGATGCTAAGAGATATGTAGTAAGGAGAAAATAAGATAAATCAATGATATAATTTAAAAACACATACCTTTACTTACATTAGTGTTCTATATAAATAAGTATATTACAAGATAAGTAAAGGTGTCCAATGTGAAGAATAATAAGCAGAACTATAGAGATTAGTGCAGAAAAAAAAATCAAAAAAAATGAAAGATAGGCATAGAGTAGTGGAAATGATTCTCTATGTATTCATGATTCTAGAACATTTTAAGATTCAAAAAATAGATAATTAAATACAAAAATATGAGCAAAATAAGGAATCTGACACAAAATATTTGAGAGATTAACATTTTTGAAAAGTAAGGTTAACTAGGGTGAAAGGGAAGTCATTTTTTATTTTTGACTTTGTTAAAATACATAGAATGTAATAAGCATGGATCTAGTAGAGAGTTAATGAGAAAAGCATAACATAATGAGCTGAAATCAATTAAACACAACACAAGTATTTATCCTAGGAAAAATTCAAAGAGGTAAAATCCCAACAAAATGATTTTTAATATTGAGAAACAACAATAACCCCAATACATCAAATCTTCTTCATCTCACTCCTCACATAAATTCTTCAAAAAAAATTCGCAGATAAGTTTTTTCCACACATAGAAATACTTGAATTTTTTGTATTTGATGTAATTAAAATAAGGGTAAAACCTTATTTATAACGATTTACTAGGGGATGTGACCATTGTGAAAATAACTGGTCCATTCACCCTATTAAATCCAATTAATAAACATTTAGTAAATATTAAATAACTATCATAAGATTATTTATTTTCCCAAGTCTACACCTCAAATAAATAAATAATATGTTATTATTTATTTAATTACTTACCAATGTAAGCCAAGGGTTAGTAATAACTACTTAGACATTAATTTCTCTAACAGTCCCCCTTAATGCTAAGTGGGGGTAAAAGTTATAGTCACCATAAATTAATTATACTATATGAAAAATATGAAGGACTTAAAAGCCTTCATCATGCACAAAATCACATTTTGACACAAAAGGAATTATAATTCATAAACTACTCAAGAGTAAGTTTAGGCTAGCATGATTGTGAGATTACATCTCATTTTTTTTTATGAATAATCACTAATCATGTTTTGATATTTTTATAATATAAGGACCTCCATTACAAATTATGATTTTTAATTTATTGGGGTAAAAAATTAAAACTTTCACACAAAGTTTATAATGCTTTATCAACCCTTAATAGGTCTCATTTTCATTCATCCTTAGGCTTCAATACTATCTACTATGGGTTTTCAATTTAGTCAACTTAACCTTGGATTATTCCTCATGTATAGCCTTCAACTTGTTCCACATCTTTTTGGTAGAAACATAGTGCATCACCTTCACAAGCTCTACCTTTGATAGGCCATAAATAATACCATTCATTGCTTTTGAATTATTATCACTAGCCTTCTTACCTACTATATCAATAGGGGGAATAGAGGGTGCAGTATATCTATCCAAAACTAATTGCCAAACATCAAGACCTTGAGACATCAAATACATTCTTGTATTGACACTCCAAAAAACATAATTAGATCCATTGAACAATGGATCCTTACTTGTAGATAAACCACCTTGTGTTTGACTAGCCATCTTAGCTTGCTTATGATCTCTTTAGGCTATTAGGCCTCCTTCAAAGGACCTACTTTGATACCAATTATTATAAGCATATCCATTGAGAGGGGGAATTTGGATCAGTTCTCTTAAAATAATCATTCAATTTCACTTATCATTCATGAAGCATTCATTCAAACACATACATCAATCGATGCATAAACAAGCATCCACATAAGCATACAACATATGAATACAAGAGATAGGTGGGAAGCCCTTATGGAGAATAAAACCCATTGAAACATATCTTGGAATATAATCCTATAAGTACTAAATTTATATTTAGCGAGGCACCGACCCCACAAGGAACACCAACCCCTCACTAGTCAAACACCAACTTAACTAGGCCTTTAGCAAACACCAACTTTTAAGGAAGCACCAACTCCCTTGGAATGATTCATTAATATTTAAGTTTATTGAGTGTCCACTGAGCTAGAAATTGATTGACACTAGCTAATATGAATAGTTTCTTAGGAAAATGTTAAATAATCAACAAGTTTAGTAATTAGCAACATCCTTCAACTTAAAGCACTCCTCAAATAGGTAGTAAGAACTAATTGTTGTAAATAAATATTACTAATGTTTAGAAAATTAATCATAATATTTAACCAAGATAATTATTGTAGCTCATTTACATCTTCATCTATTTCAAATTTTTAATGATAATGTGAATCCAATGACTAGTCGCTACATGGTCCTTATATTATATTAGATTTATGACATAAGTAAAATCAGCACCTCAAAAATGATATCTCTCAACATACGTACATGCATGTATACATATATAATTGCTATATTATATAATATTTAACATGATATAATATTATAATATAATAATAACTACATTATATATAAATATAATAGTATTTAAGATAATGTAATAATAATAATAATAATAATAATAATAATAATATTATTATTATTATTATTATTATTATTATTATTATTATTATTATTATTATATTATTGAATTATCATCAACATAGCCACATGGAACATCTGATCACCTTTAAACACCTATTTCTCACTCAAATGATTATGATCACCAACTAGACCTCTTCTTGACAGATTTAGGTCATATGACCTTTCTCATAATCTATAAAATTAGTGTTATAACTTCATGACATATTTAAAATAATTCTATGATGTTCTTAAATCCCTATACCTAGTTTCCAAACTTCCATTTCATTTGTTCATCCCCTCTTTTTCTTAACATATAAATTAAGCCTATTACACCTTATTCTTATACTTGACTCTTACTTTCACATATCTAGTGTGAACTAGGAATTTGATTCAAGACAGGGGCTTAGATCAAGCGTTAGTTCAAAATGAAATAAAAATAAAAATAACACACTAACAAGCATGACATATCGAGGCCTAGACACTAGGGGGGGCTTAATAAAAAACCTACACAAGAAATTAAATAACTAAAACATGAAAGAAACCTTCCTTCACCTTCCTTGGAGATTAAAAATTGTTTGTAGAGTGGCTTTCTCAGATTGAGCATCAAAAATTCATCATCAATGGATTTGTTTAGCTCCTTCTCTCCTTGACACCTCTATATTGTGATGGCTTTAGATTGGCTTAATAATTGAGCATGATAACACTATACTAAATAGATTTTGAACTCATTTAAGTGTTATAACTTAACACTATCCAAGATTATTGAGGTCATTTAGGCATGATAACTTTGGCTTGAGAGAGCTTAAAATTATGAGTGTGAGTCCTTGTATTTATAGATTTTTGCAAATAATCAAAATGAATCTAAACCATCCATCTCAACATGAATATGTGTGGATAATAATCCATCCAATTTTGGAAGATAAAATTAATAAGTTCCCTCATAAATATTTGGGATAGAGAGGCATTAAAGAGGCATGGGAGGTCTTAATCAGATATTTTATGCATTTATGGCCTAGGGATGTAATACCATAAAATGATGTCTTAGATGATGTAGTTATTCAATATCAATTTCCAAAAATAAATATTCACCAAGTTCTATGGAATTCTTAATTATGCTCATGATTTGAATTAGTTTTTCTTAAAGATGATTTATCAATTTTGGTGCAAATCTTAGCAATTAGTTCACAAATTAATCAAATTGGTCAAAATGTCATATTATTGGATCAAATTTTGACTGGATTAGAATTTAAAGGTGATGTTATATGAATTATAGCTATTATACCATTTAGTATGTTTCCAAAAAAATAACAAAGGCATGTGTCTCATGTAAGAAATTTGGTAGAAAAGAGCAATCTAGAGCATCCAGGTGCAAAATTATCATTTTGAATCTAAATGATTTGATCAAAGTTAGTTATATTATAAATTTAATTGCCCCATTTAGGGATACTTTGTAAAAAATTGGAACTTTTATATAATAAATTCAATTCTTTTATCATGTTTTAGTGTTTTTAGCCCAAATTCTACATTTTGGTAGAAATTGATGAAAAACTTTGTTGGAGGTTGTTGGTGGCTAGTTTTAAGTGTATATAGTTTACCCTTGTTTGGGAATATTTTGAAAATCATAGGCATAGGAATGTGTTCTAAAATAATTATAAATGGCTTATATTCCAAAAGGAAGATGATGATTAAATAAAAAGATCTAAATGGTGTTTGGGAAGCCTATAATAATGCCCTCTTGAGGGAGTGGCAATCACATATGTGGATGGATGGTCCCTTGAAAAGAAGCAATAATAAAGGTGAAATTAACCCATGGGTGAGATTAATCTAAATGAAAAAATGCTTGCATACATTTATTTAAAAATATACTAATTTACCCAAATTCAGTTATAATTAAGAATAAAAGTCTAAATAATGATTTACCCATATGTGGTTATAATCATTAAGATGACCTAGATTGGCTAAAAGATGATGGATTTATTGGTGCCCTAGTTAGGGTATATTATCAATCATAACTCAAGGATAGAATCTATTATAAATATTAAATATGAGTGGGTATAAATTTAGATGTAATTGTCTAATGACTAAATAAGCCACAAAAAACCAAACATATGAGGATACACAAAGTGATTAAAGGGATAGATAGAAGAATAAGATGTGATCATTGGAAATGATTTAGTTTTACCTATTAATCAGGATATTCTCATATTTATTAGAATTAATAATATTATAATGGTCAATGAGTTGATTTGATCAAGGTGGGATGGGTTTTCTAAGGTACCAAAAAGAAACTTATATAACTCCATTGCTTTTAGACCTTTTTTAAGATGATTTTTGTTGTAGCATGTTAAGGTATGCCTCATGATATAAAACAACATGGCAACTTGGCCAAAATATGCATAAGGACTGACTCTTGATGCAATAAACAATTAAAAATAATGCACCAATGATAAACACCATGATGACAATGTTGAAGTATGAATATGAATAGACTCAATAATAATTTACTTGAGGAATCACCTAATGAATGCATTTATATTGAGTTTAGGCAAAAATGTTGAAAGTAAACAAATGGGAAAGTAGACAAACAAAAAAATAAACATATAGAAAACACACAAATAGACAAGCAATTTGAAATAAATAAACAAATAGAAATCTTGAAATTAAAATAAAAAGAAAGCACCCTAAAAATGACCATGCCCCGGTAGTGTGAATCAAAGATAACTAACTAGGCTTAGATAAGATACATGTTTTTGGATTTTGAGTTATCTCAACCCATTAGAGAATGATAAGATACCTACTCATAAAAAAGTGAGAGCATTGGCTTAAATTTCTAACAAAATGGTGAGAGCGCATGTAAAGGGGGACTGAGGTGACCTCAACATTTATTGAACATAGCCTACATAATCCCAAAATGGCCTCAAGTCATAGTAATTACATCCACACAAAAGGCAAGGAGAAACTTGATCAAGTCCCAATAAGTTATTAAATCTAGAAAATGGCTAGTTAAATGGAATCAATAGTGGAAAGGTGATGCAATAATGCATAATAAATAAGTGTTGCCCCTTGTTTTCCCATATGTAGTTATAACTAAGATACAATAGATTAGATCAATGATACTAATTTTCCCATAGGTGGTTATAATTAGTAGCAAGATTGATGAACACTAACTTTTCCAAGTAGGTGATATAATCAAGCTCACATAAACAAACTTGATATAAGATAGAAAATGAAAGATACCTTGCTAGAGCAACTATCACACTACTTTTATAGACTATCATTATAAACATAAATTTGTGAAACTAGATCATAATCCCCTCACAAAAAGTGTGGGAAGAACTAAAGTAATCAAGATCAAAATAGGATTAGGAAGGATGGCTTAAAATAGGCTTGGGTATAGATAATAATGATATGATCTTACTTAGGATAATAATGGGTTTTGATAGATTAGATAAAATCGTAAAAGGGTTACCCCTAAGTGATGGGGTGAATGGTAGGATATATGACAATGGAAAATGGATATGGTAATTTGAAATGGTAAATGAAAATATCATGGTACATGTTTGTGGATGATGATGGTTGTTAGTTTTTGATGTGTTTGGCTTGGGTATGGTAAATGGCATATGATTTTGTTATTCCTACTAAAGTTTAGATGCATGTCCTAATCAATAAATGATACAAAAAAAATATGTGATCATGTTAATTTTTATCCTACACCTCATATAAAAAGCTATTATATCAAGAATTTGATATAAATTTGGATGCAAATGATGTTATCATGATCCTCATTGGTCATTGATTCTAGTTCCTTCAACCATTGATACAAGGTTTCTTTGTATCCTCTATAAAGGAAAGTGTAACCATGGATAATAAATAGGGATGAATTTTAGATGATAGGTTTGATTGGGAAATGGAATGATGGATGATAATGGAATGTGTAGTGGTTAGGAAACAAATGAAGATCAGTATTTTTATGCACAAACAATATTGTTGATTTTGGATTTGACATATCTTTGGATGTGGTAGGTCCAAATATTAATGAATATGCTCTTGATAAAACCACTAGACTATTTTGTTGTCTTGGCCTAAGAGTATATACCATTTGATTAGTCTGTAAATAAGAATCTATATTGATGTCATCTTTGATTTTGTCTTCATTAAGTAGTGAAGAACTTTTATGCTCAAATATTGGTGCCTTGAAGAGGTTTCTACCAATGAAGTTTTATTTATTATTCCATAATGTCTTCAATAAGGTTTCACTAAGGAATGTTGAATTTTGACTTTGATTATCTTCTAGGGCCTCCAAAATGGTTTCACTAGAAGATGTTGGGTTTAAAATTTGATTGTCTCTTAGCACCTCTAAAAAGATTTCACTAGGAGATTGTTCTTCTTTTCAATGAATTTGGTCTTGGCATCCTTTTTCCTCTATAATTGATATGTCACCATGTATTTAGTACAACAAGGTATGATTTTATTACTCCCAATCAACACTTGTGGGAGGTGGAATGTAAATAACATGGAAATGTTGGTTGGTGGTGATGTCATGTGGAATGGTAATGGAATGGGGGAAGGCAACACAATCGTCAAAGAAAATACTAGGAGAAGTTGTGTTGAAGCTAAATTACTCATCCTCAAAAATTATAGAAGGATCATAAATATATTAAAACTAATTTTTGAGGCATGCATAACCCATGTTTTAATAATCATGAACATATTTTGTATATAATTCTAATTTTGACTTAATGGACTCTGAATCTGATGTCGAGACTAATGTTGATTTTGATTCTAATGATAAATTTGATGCTAGTTATAGAATAAAACTTGACTCTATATATGATTTTTCATTTCTTGGGTATTTTGTTATAATGATGTCTTGCTGAATGTTTGGTTTTGGATAAGTAATGGCATGTGATGGAATAATGGGATCCATAGAGACCGGTTTGTCAAAGTGAGACTCAATAATAGTGGTAAAAATGTCAATAGACAAATCTTCAAAGATTGTCTTGTCAGAGGGAGGATCTTTAAAAAAAAGAAGATGGTTGATGTAATTATTTACCCAAAGGAAATTATAATCATTAATAAGTGACTCAACAAGGACTAACTCATTAGAGTGAGACCCTTAGATAAAAAGTATAGGATTGAAAAGTGATTCATCATAGGTTGACTTAACAAGATGGTTGGCTCAACGAAAAAAAACTTTGATCAATTTGTTCTCTTGGCCTTGGTTTCTAATGAGTTGGAAAATACCATTTTTTATCATAGCTTGGTCCTCAAATGATTGGCTCAACTAGATAGGTAGTGATTGGATTGGTTTGGGTAAAAATTAGATTGGTTGAGATTTGAATTAGATTGGTTTAAATTGGGATTGGACTAGTTTAGGTTGGGATTGGATTGGCTGAAATTTGGACTAGATTGGTTTAGGTCGAGGTTGGATTGGTTAAAATTGGGACTAGACTAGTTTAGGTTGGGATTGGATTGGTTAAAATTAGGACTAATAAAATTATACTAAATAGCTTTTGATCTCATTTAATCATTATAACTTTACACTATCCAAGATTTTTGAGGTCATTTGGGCATGATAACTTTTTCTTGAGAGAGCTTAATATTATGAATGTGAGGCCTTGTATTTATAGATTTTTGCAAATTATCATAATGAACTTTAACCATCCATTCAATTTTGGAGGTTAAAATCAATAAATGTCCTCATAAATAATTGGGATAGAAAGGCATTAAAGAGGCATGGGAGGGCTTAATTAGATATTTTATGCATTTATGACCTAGGGATGCAACCCCATAAAATGATGCAGTTATTAAATATTAATTTATAAAAATAAATATTTAACAAGTTCCACGTAATTCTTAATTAGGCACATGATTTGAATTAATTATCCTTAAACATGGTTTATTAAGTTTGGTTCAAATCTTAGCAATTGGTATGCAAATTAATGAAATTGGTCAAAATATCTTATTATTGGATCAAAATTTGTCTAGATTGGAACCAGAAGGTGATCTTAAATGAATTGGAAACATTATCCCATTTAGGATTTTTTCCAACATAGAATAATAAGGGCATGTGTCTCATGTAAGAAATTTGGTAGAAAAGACCAATCCAGAGTACCCAAGTGCAAAAATGTCATTTTAACTTGAAATGATCTGATCAAAGTTAGCTATATTATAAATTGAATTTCCCCATTTAGGGATACTTTGGAAAAATTATCACATTTATATAATAGGTTCAAATCTTTTAACATTGTTTAGTGTTTTTATCCCAAATTGTATATTTTCATAGAAATTGGTCAAAACCCTGGTTAGAGATTATTGGTTGCCAAGTGTCTACACCTAGGTTGAACAAAAACCTCTACATACTTGGATATCCCATATAATATATAATAAAACATGTTTCACATGAGAAAAAACCACTACATAGGCCGACCACCTCTCATAAGGACTAAAAACACCATTAGGCCTAAAGGAGACCTAATGCAATTAGGCCTTCTCAAAGCACATCTTTCACCTTGACCACCTTGGAACATATTGAGCCTCCATAAATAGATGGAACACTTCAAAAAAAATTTAATTATACCCCTTATAATCTCACCTTATGTTCTTAACACCATTTCTCTCATTTCTCTCCTTGAATGACACCATTAGGCCAACTCGCAATTAGGCCTTCTTATTGCCAGAAAACCTACCAATTAAAAATGAAGCACATAACAAATTTTATCAATGAAACATACCATTGAATAAAATTTATATAACATCAATTACCTCAATTTCATCAACATGTTATTTATAAACTCCAACACATGGCTTAAACCCTCTAACTCACTCTTGCAACATGACCACTCAAAATTGCCAAAAACTTCAAAACATAGTCATGAAAATAATGAATTATAAAACCTATTTGAAAATTTTTATTAAATTATAATTAATTTATATGATCCTAAAATATTATCATGATATATTTAAACAAATATATTATAAGTTCCAAGATCAATATTAGTCTTACAAACCAATCTCATGGCTTTACTATACACAGACCTCACTATGTTAGACAAGTTAGTTTGAGAGCAACTTTCAACCATACAAAAAAATCTCAAAATATTATATCTAATATGTATATGTGTTACATGTATTTAAATAAATCCTAGTGAAATTGGATCCATCCCTAATCCATGGAAATACATCCCTAATCTCATTTCCACATGTGTATAGTTTTTCTCACTATCTCCCTCACTAGGTTTTTTAGCAATTGGTCAAATTCCATGACTAGTTTAGCATAATTTAACTCTATAACCTGATAAAAAACCACCATTTGAATAATATATAAGTCTCACTCTTAAAAATTCATTCACTTATCAACATTGACTCGATTATGTATTCATACTATAAAAAATTTAAGATTTACGAGGGGATGTGACCATTGTGAAATAACAGGTCCATTCACCCTATTAAATCCAATTAATAAACATTTAGTAAATATTAAATAAATATAATAATATTTCAACAACAAAAAATCAAAATTACCAATTATAATACTCTCCAAGATGTACCAATTAAACCAGAATGTATTATGATCATGGATTTTTTATTGCAACACTCAGTTCACTTTATAGGTTAAAGTGATTAATTAATTCAACCTCAACATATTTATAGGAAATATTTGTATCACCATATTTATAGGATTATTTTTTTAAATCACCCATCCTCACCAAACTATGTATTTTCACACTTGAGTTGTGAGATTGAGATTTAATGATCTCAATGGCCATGTCACAACTCATATTTACACTAGATTAGGATGAAAATACATTAAATATCCCACTTAAAATATCCAATATTTAGGTATCAACCTTATATTAATCCAATATCTCATAATAAATTAACTTTACCAAGTAAAGAAGCAATATGGTTGCATTGTCACACAAGTGTTCTCCTTCCTTGCTCTCTTTATTTTCAAGAATTTAAATTATTTAAAAATTCAAATTATATACACTAATTTATAATGTAACATGTTATTGATTATAATTCATACATTAAAAAAATCACTCGAGGTGAGCTCAAGCAAAGTCAAGGTGTATTATACACACCTAGGTATGCATTTATTTCTTTTAATATAGTAATTTCATCCTTATAAATTACTATATTTAAAAAGGGGGAAATTTAGATAATAAATTTAATATTTATAACATCTTAATCTTGTACATTTTTAAAATATCAATTAAGAATCTACCCATTAGTTTTAGACCTCCCTATGAATGAAATTATTGCATTCACCATTTCATTATGCCTATCTTATTATATCTTAGTCTAGTTCATATCATTCTAAGACCCAGGTATCTTTTAGTTCAAAAAAAGCTTAAAATCTAAAAAAAAAACTTTATTTTCATTTTCATATCCATAGATTTTTCCTAACATTATGGACACTAATTGTCATAGATGGACACTACCATCCAAACATTTATCTAGTGTCCAGTAGAAAAAATTAATCCAAATTACAAAATGATCAAAATCCATGGGTCAGCCTAATTATCTCATTATACACTACCATGAGATATTTTCAAAAGGTGTATTATAAATACAAATATAATCCTTATCATTATTAATCTAGGAAATACCAAGTAAAAACCTAGTAAATCTAAATCAATCAACTACACAAGCATTCTATTCTTTCTTTTTCGCCCCTATTTTCATATCAAATGTAGGAGAAGTCATATGATAGGTATGAAGCATTAAAATGTTATCTCATGAGAAATATCTATCAAAAAATAATCTAAATCACTACATGTATATTCATATAATATATTTCACCCTTGGGTACACACTTTACAACATATATGGGAGATATACATAAGTATGAGGCCCTCCTTGTATTATTGGCTATGTAGGTAGTGCTCATTAATAAAGGAGTCTTTGTAATAGCTCCATTTTTCAATAAAGTCATTCCAAGGGTAAAGAAGTGTGAAGAGTAAGGTTTTATTAATTAGTTAATAGTGAAACATGTATCATAAATATAAATACATAAGGAAAAATATGATAAAAAAATCTAGAACAAAAAACTTGTTTACATATTGATCAAGACATTATTATATACTAGACATATTCGTCACAATCAAATGCTAGCATCGATGGTAGTGTCTATATTTGATGGTAGTGTTTGTGGCCATATAAGATAAATTTACATAATCTAAAAATTAATATAGAATATTGATCTTACATACTTTACACCTCTTTCCAGTTTAGATCTATCTACATACATTAACCCAAATACTTACTATTGTTTCTTATTTATTGTAATATGCTTCAATAGTTTTACTTTATATTTTTATCAATATTAATTATATAAATTCAAAATATTATTTATCTAATTTTTCTATTTATTGGCCTTCTATAGATTAATTTATTGCTCTTGTGTTAGAACTACTTATATATTCTTTTTTTATAGGTTTTGGAGGGTTTAGGTTCCCTCACCCATTATAATGAGAAAAAAATATTATAAAAGATGAGATTCACCTAAGATAACTACAATAAAAAATGACCCTAAATGGTTATAAAACATTATATTCAAAAGGATCAAGATAAAAAACACAACCACCTTGAAGGGAGACAAAAAAATAACAAAAACTAAATAACTAACCACTAGTAAGTCATCACCCACCTACGAGCCACCTAAACCAACTACCAATAGGAGTCACCTCTAAGGTCCCTCCCATTATCAACCTACATTAATTATTTATTACCTTTTACTTCACTCCTATGTTCTCCATGGAATTTTCATGTGCCAATTCCACCCTCAAATGTTAGAATCTAAGGACCCAAGTATAAAAAACATAGTCACTTTGCACCTTTTCAATCTTGACCCACCCACCCATTTCATCAACAACTCACTACCCACACACATTTCTTCTTTCATGAAGGCTATATGAGATGTCATATGAAATTTTCCTTTTATGATCTAAGGGGGAACATCCAAAACCAATACAGGTTTTTGAGGTTAATGGAAAGGATACCCAAAATCACAATCATATATTTTAGTGTAGACATCCTAAAGTATTTCCTCATGCTTAAAACTACCACAACTAATGTTACTAGCACTTGCATTACATTTAGGTATTTTTTTTAGAAAAATTCTTCCCTTCAGGATAGGTTTTTTTAGGTATCACTATAGAAACTCTATATTCTCCACCAACACACTAAAATACTCTTGCAACTACCAAAAAGGTCATAATGGTATTAGCCCTAGGTCATCCTAATCAAAAAAAGGAAGTGAATATAGACCTCCCAAACAAACCCATCCATAGCTTATTCTATCTCCACTCAAAACCCTAGATGGATAATCCTAAATTCCACCACCAGAGTCACCTATTTATACTTTGAAAAAAAGAGAAATTTTGCAATGAAAAATGACACAATCAAATAGTTAACTTTCACATGGTATCTCATCTGCATAAAGACTAGACCTATTACTTCCTTCACTACTTATATTACACTATTGGATTGAATCATGAATATATGATTCAATCGATAGTCAAACACATGTCCACCAAAGGCCATCTCCCTCATGGTTTCTTTTACCCACAATAAGGGCTCACTTAACACCACTTGTAGCATTATATCCATTATGTTAAATTTTCACAAAGACCCACCAAAACACCTAGGAGAGTAGAGATAAAGTTTTAGTTAAAATGTAATGAGGAAACTACCATTATCTCACCCTTCAAAAATTTGTAGTGATGGGTATGACATGTGTGGGAATTGATACCCCCATGTCAAAATGAGTGCCAATCAACATGACATGATTTATATTGAATTTTTGCCACCCTAATTTAGTTAATCATAAGAGTGAACAATAAAAATTACAAATATTCTAATCGTTTCTATAATGATTTATTCATTTTATGATATTCCTTAGTTCTTTAAACTATCTCACATGGATTTTGGTTCTTAAAGCAGTGATAGGTGTAGACAGCTAAAATTGGGCACAACTGGACTTCACCCAGACTACAAATTGATTCTTACCAATCATTGCAAATTAAGCCTAAGAATCACTAAATGGCCCAAATTTTATTGTGAATCATTCATAAAATCTTAGAATAATGTTGAGACATCTCTAATTGAGGTATATTAGTGTATGCAATCATAACCTTGCATGGATTCATCCCTAACCATACAGTGGCATCACAACAATCAATTTAGCCTATGGACCTATTAAGTGGGGCATATGAAAAAGTATCAAATCTTGAAAGAGTTGAATGGATAATCATAATTTATTAATAAGCTAAACTATATTAAATTCATATTAGAATTATCCATGTGAAATTAATGAATTATTAAAGAAGGAAATTCAAAAATATGAAATATCCTAGCTTTTCATGATTACCTTTTTTGAGTTGTCAAGTCTTTAAAAATATCTCACCCATGCATATTAAGTTAAAATCATTAATTTTCGACACCTTTTAACTCAAATGGGGTTAATTAAATCACTTAGGTAGGTTTCAACCCATTCCATGTTTAAACTACACTTTAACTCAATTTGTGTTGGGGTTAGTTCCAAGTTTATGAATATAAGCCATTGCCTATTGCATTTATGATAGTGTAGAGTTATAATGTATATTTTTTAGCAATATACATAGCAATAGTTTTATAATGCCAAAATATTGAGCCAAGCCAAATTAAGAAATCATAAGCCATATCAATCCAAACATGATGTCTAGGAGAGAAGGAGCAAAGAAAACTCCATTTCTAAAGATTCTTTGATCACAAATCGATCAAGCCATGAAAAAATCATTTAGATCTCTCAAGAAAGGTAAAGATTATTTTTATTTACATTTTAGTTGGGTTTTTAATTTTTTTTGGTTCATTATGCCCCTCTTAATGTCTAGGATTAGAGATGTTAGCATGTTAGTGTGTTGATTTCATTATTTTATGAAACTAACACTTGATCTAACCTCATCTCTATTATCAAATTCATATGATCATAAATGACATGCCTGATGGGACATACACCCCAAAAAATTTATCTTAAATCCTTCTAGATCATTTTTCTAATGATTTTCATGTCAAATTTTGATCTTGCTTACCAAAGAAGGTGAAAAATTCAATCTAAAGGATTTTTTTCTACTACTCATGAGTTTACTCTATGTAATCATGAATTTGATCTTTGGATAACAATATCATAATTTACACAATTGTGGTTTTGCCTTATTTTTAGTGGTTTTGAACTTAACTACCATAGTTTAATCTAAAATTTCTCTATCTAAAGGATTTATTTATGATATTAAAATATCATGTTTTCACAATAGTGATATCACCAAAATAGTCATGATATTGCTTCTAAACCATTAGCGGTTAAGCTAGCCATTGGTGGTTAAGTTGTAATATCACAACTCTCAGAGTTACAATTTTGCCCTATCATTTGTGATTTTGAATATAGAATAGTGATTTTGCATGATATACTCTATTTTATCTAAATATGTATTATTGTAATAATATTTATGGTTTTGTAGAGTTGTAGTTTTTCTCTATGTTTTATGTAAACTTGAGAGATAAAATTGAGAAGTGATTTGTGCATTCATGAAAGTGCTTCTAAGTACAAGGACCCTCTAGTATATTTTGTAGGGCAAAAAGGCCACAAGGGAACATTTAAAACACTTTACATTTGTAAAATTTACATTTTAATTGGTGTTTTAACAATCTTTATATTCAAAGTCATTTTTTTTTGTTAAATTTTTTAACAAACACATGCCAAGGGGTCTAAATTTCATTCATATGTCATCTTGATGCAATAAAATAAATTATCACATTAATTAGATAACTCATAATATTTTTTCATTTTATGCTTGTCTAATCATAACTTGTTTTTTTGTTTGTGAAAAATGAAGAGTGCATGTATTATCTCCCCCCATCCCCTATATAGAACTTGGGTGACAAAAAGCACCTTTTGACTTGTAATTTGTGCCTAGTCCAAGGCATGGAAATAATGTTGTCTAGGCTCTCCCAAAAACCCATATGGTTTGGGTAATCTAAAAATAACCTCTAAAGTATTTCCACTTAATCATTTTTTTATGCAACTTGTCTTGTGGAGGAGAGTTTATAGATTCTTCATGAGCTCTTTATGGAATCTTTGACCTAGATTTTCCTCTCCCAGAATTGTTTCAACCACACTCCATATTAGGGTATATAAATCAAGGTATGAATACTATGAGAACCAGGGGGTTGAGAAGCTATCCTCTCCTTTCATAATGAAAACTTGAGTTGGGTCTAATTAACCAAGGGATTCTACTAAGAAATCCATAAATGAAATCACTATGCAAAGGAATAAACCCTTACATAGTAAGTTAATCAGTATGAACTCAATTGATGTGTCACATCTCTAGTGTCAAAAACTCTTGGGACCATCTAGATTGTCAAACATTTTAAGTTTTAGACAAACCCCACTTGCCATAAAAATATTGTTGATGTAGGATGAGTAGTCTAAAGGTCCATGTTGCCATACAATCTCTTGGGGGAAGGGGGTGTAAAAACCCTACTAATTCATGTGATTTTATTTATGGATTAATGCATAAAATCCTCCCAAAAGTGCATATATAGATGGATTTTAACAATACAATGTATCCTTGTCATTTTATGGTTTAGGATGATTTACTTAATTTTATTTTGTCATTTATTTATTTTTGTCATGTCAAAATAGGTGTTGTGTCCAGATTAATCCATTATTTAAGGAGGTGTTAGTCCATATATTTTACACCATGATTTTACCTTAGACTTTTATGTCAAAAACATTATGCGTCTCACTTGATTGAAATGGGAAAAGTTATGTTGCCCAAATCATTTCAAGTTTGTGCCTTGGAGTCTTGAAACTAACCATTGATTATACCTTTAGAGAGTGAGAACATCATTATGCTACTCAAATTATTTCATAGACTCATCTTATCTTATTCTGAATGTTTTATGTTTTGAACAAATCCATGTATGCCTTTGTGATCTTGGATTACTGCTTTTATGCTATTGAAATTTTTCTAGCTTGTTTGTTCAAAAATCCTAGTTTTCCTAAGTTGAGTTTTTAATTAACCTTGACAAGTTTGAATTCTAA
Source organism: Torreya grandis (assembly GCA_037957365.1). Classification (NCBI taxonomy): domain Eukaryota; kingdom Viridiplantae; phylum Streptophyta; class Pinopsida; order Cupressales; family Taxaceae; genus Torreya; species Torreya grandis. The sequence continues at coordinate 713,656 of JARHVA010002263.1, forward strand.
ACATTGATTTATTTATATTTATGTCATGTGTAATTGGTGCTTAGATACTAATATTTATCTTTTGGGTTGCGTAACTTAGGTTAATTCTTTACCCAAATTAAAAAACTATTTTTTGTGCCTAGATTTGAGAGAAAATAATCTATCTCTAAGTACCTTTTGTTTTATTATTCATACCAAATTTACTAGATTCATGTCTAAAGTCAAATTCCTATTCTATTCCAAAGTGTTCTAAGTTTATTACATTAAATCCCCCTATATTTTATGTCTAGATTTTGACATCATGTATGGCCAAAAGTAGTAGTGCATGTCTTTATTTGAACCTAGCTTTTGATGTTGTGTTTGGACAAAAGACCTAAAAAACTTTATTTTCTTAGATTATACCTATTTTAAACACTTTGTCCTTAGATTTTGGCATTATAATTTTCATTCATCTACTTGAATTTTTTGTGTGGGATATTTAATGTTAGACATTTGACGTTAGATAATTTTATACCAAGTTTTATCACAAACCATTTTAGAGATACAACTCCATTCCTTTGACCATATTAGATCAATTTTGAACCTTTTTTGTTTTTAGACATTATTTTTTAGAGTTTTTAGGACTTTTACCCCTTGTATTATGAAGCATTCACTATTGATTCAAACATGTCTCACTATACACATAGTGGAGATATGTACAATCTAGAGTAAAGTAATATGGTCACATAAGAAGACTTTATTAAAAACCCCTATAGAGATGATGTCATTTGTCAAATGGATTCTTGTCCACCTTACAACACTCAATTGATGGAATAAATAGAAGACCCTTTTGCCTATTATTTGGTCTATATGCATCCATACTCAAAGTAAGACTAAGAGCATATGTCACAATATTTAGATATTGTACCTTTAGTTACATAATAAGTCCAAAAATGATCATACTACATTAGAACACCATCACCTTATGACCTTTATTTATTTGATCATCACTTGATTCTAAATAATATGAAGTCTTAATCAGATCAACAAAGCTAGGGGATATGTTTTCAACAAACATTCTCCATGAAAATTTTCCAAGTTTAGTAAGAGGGCCTTACAACATACCTTATAATAAAACTAATGAATAGGCCTATTCTAATAATTCTCATGGTATAGTGACAATGGCATATCGAGACCCTTGTATGCTTTTCATAGGTAAGGGATTCATGGAGGACCACTTCATATAGATGTAGATAACATACTAGACATATTTAAACTTAGCACACAACTTCAATAACGTGACCATGTCAAACACTCCTCTTATTGAGTTATCTCCTTAAAAATGAGTCTTAATCAAATTTATAGGCCTAGAAAATTATGGTATAGACCCATTCATGCAAATATCTTTAGTTGGAGACATGTTTAATTTCATTTCCATCAAAGAAGTTTCTTCTACTTCTACACAACATTATGATCCAAACATAGTGGACAACACACAAGTGTCATCCAATCTAGACCAAAGTGGTGTAAATGTACAAACAACTAGTCCACAACAAAACATGCCTTTATTTAACACCATGAGTTGTTTAAAAACATAGGGGGTAGGAAATTATACCTCCCAACCTTAAATAACTACCTCTAATCCTCAACCAACTACTTCTTCATGCACCCAACTACAAGTATTAAGTAGTCAAGTAACAACCAATGTTATACCTCAACAAAATGTGATTAATGTTACTTCACCACAATAAGTGATGATTAAAATTCCAAAACAATATAAAAATATAACATACCCATGAATTAGAGGCAAAACACCTTTTCGCCTCATTAGGTAGTGATGAACATACTTCTTCAGTTGTAAACCAACATACAAATACAATCACAAATGATGTCTAATCTACAATGTACAAGTGTTGGTCAATGATAAATTCCAAAACTTCAACATACGTCTACTTCCCAAAATATTTCACACAACTAATAGATTATAATGTTCCAAGAGTACCATTTAGCTAACAATTACCTTTTATGTAAAATGTTTTATAAGATAAATGATAGGGCCTTGGTTTCATAAGTTCCCTTTAATCAACAAGGTTTGACTAGTTGATAATGAGTCCATAATCAACCTCCATAGTCTTAGTATTTCACTCCTAACCACATCCTTCCATCTCAACCATAATTTCCCCAAACCATGCCTAAATACCTCATCCTAACTAGAATATCAAACCAAAACATATGTAATTTAAACAATCACATCCTATTTTACATATGCATATTCCTAGTCAATTCCCTAGCCAAACCAACATTCCACAACAAATGCCTCCACTATACCCTAGTCAAATTAATCCAATTTTGACCACCCAACCTCCACCTCAAGATAATGTTCTCATTGGTTTTCTTATACAATAACTATAACAAATTAAGGATGCAATTTATGCCATCTAAGCTAGAAAGCAGAACAAAATGTGTATGTTAGATGACGTGTATTCTTACCCATTCAATATGGATTTCTTTCAAATACCTTTTCCTCCAAGGTATGAACCACCAACATTTGAAAAATATAATGTGAAAGGTGACCCCAAGGCCCTATATAATGAAATTATTCATTTCTTGCCAACTAGTGGCCTACAACGACATATACCTCTTACTATTGTTTCTAAGGAGCCTAGTAGGATAAGCATTGGAGTGGTTCCTAAAATTGATGAAAAACTCAATCTCTAATTTTGATGATGTTTAAGACAAGTTTGTGCAACACTTCTCCTACATTATCAAGCATGAGATTTCATTGGTTGATTTGATGCAAGCCAAAAATAAATCTAGTGAAAGCTTTGAAATTTATGTATAGTGATGGAGAACCCTTGCTAATATATTCACCCATAGTCTACTAGATAAGAAACTAACCACTATGTTTACCAAGAATTTACACATTGAGATATCTTACCATATGGAGCTATAATATGCACACACCTTCAAAGAAATCATTCAAAAAGGTTTTTTGATAGAAATATCCTCATTAATAAAGGTATCATTATTCTCACCTCATCAAATCAGAGCTAGAATCAACACTAAAACAATAGTGAAAATTAAAACTAAATCCAAATGCAAGTGTTGTAACCAACCCAAGCTAATTATTATGATAAACCCAAGTAATTAAATTATAATAAGAAGGTTTTTAGGAATGGAGTAACCAAATCATGACATGTTCAAATAGTGTAAACACCATCTACTCAACCTATACCACATATGCAAATTACTCCTAACCAATAACCTATTCAACAAACATAGCAACCACAGTAGCCTAGACCAATGGAATAGATGTAGAAACCTTTACCTTTTCAAACCCTCCTATAAGGAAAAATGTGCCTACTCATCATGTCTTTAGTAACCTTGGATAATCTATTGAATCTTTATTTTTCAAGGTCACTACCACTAATTTTATTAACTGGCCTATTCTAAAACACTATCCTGAGGACATTGAATATATTTATATATATATATATATATATATATATATATATATATATATATATTGGTATCAAAAACATGAATGCTATGAGTATCATCAGGTGAATCGACATAATTTGCATCATTGTGTGTAAATTAAACATTTGATTGAGAATATGTTGGAAAAGAGGGAGATAATATTGGATAGTAGAGATTCCACATCTAATTAAAACCTATAAATTTATCAAAACCCCTTTCCAAAACATAACAACCAATAATAATAGCTGTAAAAACTAGTAAAACAACAAAAAAATTAAAGTAGTCAAGATAAAACTAATAAAATTAGTATTAGAACCAAGAACATCAAATGAATAGATAGAACCAAGGCCATAACTTGTTAATAACCAATATATCTACCATGTAGTTTCACATGACTACAACAAGGTTGTAGGCCATATTTCAAGAGGTCATGTTTCCATCCTCTCCATCAATCCAAAATTAAGTACCAATCAAACAAGACCATTGCTAATAAATTTCAATCAACCAACCCATGCTGGTGATCCTTCCTTGACCTAGGACTATATACAAGTGTACTATCAAGAAAGGATTCTCACTTTTGGATGTTATATTAATAACTCATCATTATCTTATGACCATTCATAATTACATTGAACATTAAGATTTATCATATTTAATCTCGCACCAACATAATTTGTTTTCAATAATGTTCTTATATTTAATCTTGATTATGCAATCACAACTCAGTGATTGAAGATTACCATACTAGACCCATATCCATCTACCACTTTACCCATCCAACCAATCATTTTTCAATAGTAATAAGACATTTACAATTTTGAAATAAAATATGTTTAATACTATAGAATAATTATAGAAGATGCATGTATAAATCTCCATTTCAGATTTGTTGCATACTTCTACAATCCACAAGAACATCTTAACAGAGTTTCTTGGCCAATCTAAAGTTCCTAATGACATATCTCCAAAAAAAATCCAATCTTTTTTTGGACACCTAGCCCCAAGCCAATAATTAACTTTTGACCAAAGTGATATATCATCCATTGGCCCACTGCATAAAAATCCATTGTATACCAAATTTGTCATAACATGACATAAAGTGAAATGTGTCCTCATAAATAATGGATCGGGTCTAAATATTTTATCTCTAAATATAATCAAGATTCTTTGGTACACAACATCTAATATCCAACTATAAATAATCACAATCAAGGCCTATGACAATGAGGAATTGGAATCACAAGGCATTATCATCTTGCCATCTATCATTGGGACCTTGACCCATGATACATTATGCCATGTGTTAGACCTTGATAGTTCATATAATATGCTTTTGGTTAGACCTTGGATACATGAGATTCATGTAATTCCATCAACATTGCACTAGCGTATCAAGTTCTCCCATTTAGGTATGTAATTTACTATCCATAGAGATTTATAACCATACAAACATTACAAGCATTTGGAGGCTAAGTATCAAAGATATAACTATCATTTTGGTTGAATTTAGGTCTTGAAAAGGACAAGGTAAAATAAATACATGTTGATTCCTCCAAAGCCAACTACATTAAATTTGATACCCTTGATTCACTTTCCCATGTGCCACCTCCTAAAATATCTAATCATTATACTATCTTGGCTAATGGCCCAAGAGAATATTTGACCCATCATACATTCCAAATTTCCAAGCTTATATAGAACTCCAAGTCATTTGGAAGACTAAAATCCTAACCACCTCACATAGAATGGCAAATAAAGGGCAAAGACAAAATGCATAATATAGCACCTATCATTTTTATTTCAGTCTCTAGCCAAGAATAGGACCCACATAAAGTTGATAAATCTTGGATGTATAATGACAAAATGGTTGAATATTACCTAAATTTTGAGTATCCCATTTTGAACTAAATCATGGAGAGGCATGCCTATAAAGGAAGAGACCTTACACTAAATTAATAAGGTTTATATGCAATCAAAAATGTGTCATGTCTATAAATTAATCCTAACTTAAAGAAGATAGATCATACCATATAATTATGATTAGGGATCATTAAGAAATTAGTAACATGACCCATAAGGGGATATGCTAGACTTGATTAGGGTATCTCTTATCATAATACACAATGCAAGGGAAGGTTCTAAAGCCTCCATTCAAGCACAATCATGCAATAAACTTAAGGGAGTCATATTTTTTTACATCACACTAAACTAATAATAAGTAAAGCAAATCCAATCTAGTGCTCACCAAATATTGTGGCACAAAGTGTGGGTTAGAAAAAACAAAATTAAACATGCATAAGAGATATATACTCACATAAATTTATACAAAATCCTAATGCATGGAAGAAAAATATAAATGCATATCTATCTACTCTTACAAATGAATAAGGTGGTTATAAATACTTACCTTTGAAGATGAACCAATCAAGCCTCAATCTCTCTCTTAGCCAAGGTACTTCACAAGAGGTTGTTTTGTTATGTAAGGATGACAAGGATAAATTATTTCTAAGCTACACAACCTATCAATACATCCAGAATACTTATCCACAAGATAAGATCTATATCTATAGAGAAAGTATGAAATATTAATCTTGCTCCTCAAGTAGAATGGTGGATAAGGAAATGTGTAATAGATTTGACTTCTTCTTCTCTTCTCTAAATAATGGTGAAATTAACTTGTATATATAGGTTTATATAACCCTAAGCCCTTCTAAAAATTTTGGCTGATAAGGTCGCCCTAGTTGACCTACATAATTTTGGACAAAAATTTAGTAGGTCATGGGCTAGTTTGGCCAAGAGCTGACCTAGACCCTAAGTGAACCCAATACTGTATAGGGTCGACCCAATAGACCTAGTACAATTGACAATGAAAATAGGGATAAGGTTATAAAAAGGAGGATAACCTATGAAAAATGATTGGAGAGTGTGCAAGAGAGAATAACAAACTTATGGGAGAGGGTTTTAAGAGTCAGGTGTGTTAATAACAAGTGGAAAAAGTGACAATAATCCTATGAAGCACCAATGGTCTTTCCACTCCTTAAGGAATGCACTCAAAGAGATTGAGACTAGATGGGTTCCTTTAAGATACAAAGTGTCAGTAAGTGATAAAAATTTGAAAATATTATGTGTATATATATGCCACACTCAAAGTTCATCAGGTGTCATGTGAGTGCAACGCAAGATAGTGCTTCAGAAATAGAATATGATAACACATAATGCTGATGCTAAGAGAAATGTAGAAAGGAGAAAACAAGATAAATCAAAGGATATAATTAAAAAACACATACCCTTACTTACCTTAGTGTTCTTGATAAATAAGTATACTACAAGATAATTAAAGGTGTCCAATGTGAAGAATAATAAGCAGAACTATAGAGATTAGTGCAGAGAAAAAGCAAAAAAAAATGAAAGATAGGCATAGAGTCATGGAAATGATTCTCTATGTCTTCATGATTCTAGAACATTTTAAGATTCAAAAAATACATAACTAAATACAAAAATATGAGCATAACAAGGAATCTGACATAAAATATTTGAGATATTAACATTTTTGAAAAGTAAGGTTAAATAGGGTGAAAGGGAAGTCATTTTTTTATTTTTGACTTTGTTAAAATACATAGAATGTAATAATCATGGATCTAGTAGAGAGTTAATGAGTAAAGCATAACATTATGAGCTGAAGTCAATTAAACACAACACAAGTATTTATCCTAGGAAAAATTTAAAGAGGTAAAATCCTAGCAAAATGATATTCAATATTGAGAAACAATAATAACCCCAATACATCAAATATTCTTCATCTCACTCCTCACATAAATTATTCAAAAAAAATTCTCAGATAAGTTTTTTCCACACACAAGAATACTTGAATTCTTTGTGTTTTATGTAATTAAAATAAGGGTAAAACCTTATTTATAATGATTTACTAGGGGAGGTGACCATTGTGAAAATAATGGGTCCATTTACCCTATTAAATCCAATTAATAAACATTTAGTAAATATTAAATAACTATAATAAGATTATTTATTTTCCCAAGTCTACACCTTGAGTAAATAAATAATATGTTATTATTTATTTAATTACTTACCAATGTAAGCCAAGGGTTAGTAATAACTACTTAGACATTAATTTCTCTAACAGTCCCCCTTACTGCTAAGTGGAGATAAAAGCTATAGTCACCATAATGTAATTATAATATATGAAAAATATGAAGGATTTAAAAGCCTTCATCATGCACAAAATCACATTTTGACACAAAAGGAATTATAATCCATAAACTACTCAAGAGTAAGTTTAGGCTAGCATGATTGTGAGTTACATCTCATTGTTTTTTATGAATAATCACTAAGCATATTTGAAGCTTTTTATAATATAAGGACCTCCATTACAAATTATGATTTTTAATGTATTGGGGTACAATATTAAAACTTTCACACAAATTTTATAATTATTTACAATGAGAATAAGTATAGATAAGAATAAGAAACACATGGACATTAGGGAGTGGCATTGTCATGCATACTCTCCCTCAATGGCAACTTTGAGGGGCTCAATATTGCACAAAACTAACAAAAATTGGTAGCACCAAGTGGTTTTATAAATATATCTATCACTTATTTAAGATATAAATATAGATTAATATCACCATTAAGGACTTTCTCTTAGATAAAATATACATGAACTTCAATATATTTAGTTTTTTGGTACTACACTAGATTTTTTGCCAAAGCTATACAACTTTGGTTGTCACAATGAAGGATGGTACTCTAATAAATATCCAAATGAAGTTATCTCAATAGCCTTCATAGCCACATGAATTTTTTAGTATCTTCTATAGCACTTTTGTACTCAGCTTCTATGAGAAGAGAGAGACATTAGGTTGCTTCTTGATGATCCATGTGATAGCACCTGCACCAAACTTAAATACATATCTGGTAGTAGATTTAAGATCTAAATTATCACCAACATGGTCAACATCATAATAACTATAAAATTTATCATTATCAATGGAATAGTAAAATAAATAATAATTAATTATTCCTTTGATATAATGAAGAATATGTATAGCTAATTTTAAATGATCCAAATCAGGATCTTACATAGATATAGAAGAAACACTAATAGCGTATGAAATATTTGGCCTAGTAATAGTTAGATAAATAAAACTTTAAATAAGTTGTTTATACAAAGTAGGGTTAACCTTTTGACATGTAGGTTTAGGATCAAGTTTAATACCAACTTCAATAGTAGTGGCAAATTTACAATCAAGCATGTTAAACGTAACAAGAATATTAGGTGCATATTGAGATTATGATATAACTATTGAATTTTTATCTTGAAATATAAACATTCTTAAAAAATGATGTAGAATGCCTAAATCAATCATTTTAAACAATTGACTTAGTTTATCCTTGTATTTTTGAATTAAACTAGTTAGATCACTAGTAATCAATAAATCATCAACATATAATACAATTAGAATCAAATGACCATTTTTAACTTTAACAAAAACATCATTATCTAAATAAAATTTAGAAAAATCCAATTTAAAAAAAAAGTAATCCTAGAATACCAAGCTCCAAGAGCTTGTTTTAAATCATATCATTTTTTTTAATTTGCATACAAAATTTTATCTGTTAGGATAAGTGAAACCTTTAGGCTCAGTCATATATATATATATATATATATATATATATATATATATATATATATATATATATATATATATATATATATATATATATATTATTCTAAATCACTATTTATAAATGCATTCTTGACATCTATTTTGTGGATAACCCAACCATTTTGGATTGTAAGAGCAATAATAATTCTAACAGTACTCATTTTTTCTATAGGAGAAAATGTTTCAACATAGTCTATCCCAATTTTTTAAGTAAACATGTGAGCAACTAATCTAGCTTTAAATTTGTCAATTTTATCAATTAAATTATATTTGATTTTATAAATCCACCTCAAACTAAAAATAATCCTTTTAGGTGGAGGAGGGATAAGATCCCAAGTTTGATTTTTAATTAAAGCATTATATTTAGCTTGCATAACAACATTCCATCTATCATCTTGAGTCACTTCCTGAAAACATTGAGGTTCACATTTATACATAGTCATTAAAGAATGATAAGAATGTTAACTTATAATTAATTTATTAACATTAAAAGATTTAATTAGGGATTCTTCCCATTTAGGTCTTTAAAATTCAACATGAAACTCAAGTGGTTCTTTAGACTCTAAGTTATCAATAACTAGATCAAATTCTTCAAGGGCATCTATTTCATCACAACAAGAAACATGAGAGTCAAGTTCATCAATAGAAGAACATTGAGAAGGATCCATAAAGTGATTATAAAAGGATTTTTTGAGAACAATAACTTTTATATTCTCAATAATCTAATATTTAATGGGATCATACACTCTTAAACCTTTTGTTTTACCTCTATATCCTAAAAAAATGCACAAATAGGAAGTGGGGTCGAGCTTCTTCCTCTTAACTTTAGGGACAAAGATAGAAGCAAGACTACCAGAAATCTTGAGATGATCCATACTAGGTTTATTTTTAGTCTACATTATAAAGTGATATAAATATTCAAGGATTTGGTAGGGACTCTATTCATAATATGAACAATAGTGCTCATGGCTTTGGCCCATAAGAACTTAGGAACATTTGTAGATTGTAATATTATTCTAGACATTTATATGATGGTGTAGTTTTTATTTTCAATAATACCATTTTGATTAGGGGAATAGGGATTCATTAATTCCTTTTTAATACCACAACTAATGAAAAAGGAATCAATTTTTTTACTAACACATTCACCATCATTATTAATTCTTAAACTCTTAAGAGAAAAATTAAATGTATTTTCAACATAAGCTTTAAATTATTTAAACTTAGAAAAAACATCAAATTTATTTTTAGTGAAATAAGATTAGATAATTATAGTATAATCATCAATAAATGTAACATTATATAATGAACCTTTTAAGAGGAATAACTTCCAAAGGACCTAAAAAAATCATTATGAATTGATTCTAAAGGATGTGAGGAATTTGCATTATGATTCTTGTGAAAGGGGTTAGTATGTTTCTTACCACATAAACAACCCTCACAAGTTTCATGATGAGAGGGGATAGAAGGAAATTCAATTACAAGATTATTTGTAGACATATCATGTAAAATTCTAAAATTAACATGTGCTAATATTTCATGCCATAACTGAGATTCATTCTTATTATGCGATGAAAGTAAACATATAGAAGGAGAAAAGATATATAAACCATTATTTTGAACACTTTGAATAATCAAGAACCCATAATTATTTATAATGGACCAACTATATTTAAGTAATATAAAAATTAAATTATCATTTGTAAGTTGAGAACAAGATAGCAAATTATTTTTAAGTTTAGGTACATAGAAAAAATTATTAATAACAACATTTGACAATTTTTATTTTCCTTATTTAGTTGCTTCTAAAAAAAGAATTATCTCATAAGTAAATTATTTTAGAAATATCTCTAAAATCACATAAAATATTAGATAATCATGTTGTATGGTGTGATGCACCACTATCTAAAATACATTCATTTTCATTTGAAGCATATAAAATAACATATAAAGAAATATCATTAAAATCTTGATTGTTATTATGATTAGGGTTTTGATTCTTCTACTTGTTTTGATTGGAATTCTTCCCTTTGTTATTTTTATAAGTTTGATTTTTATTTCTATCTTTATTTTTATAATAGATTTTCTATGATCAAATTTACCACATAGATTATAATTTTCATTAAACTTAGGTGTATGATTCTTATTACCAAATTCTTTATTCCCATGTTTGCCTTTAGAAAATTAGGGTTTGATTTTTGGTTTTTAGTGTTATAAAAAACATTATTAAGAGTGATAAGTGCCTGAGTAACATGTTATTTGGAATAAAATTTTGTCTTAACTTGCTCTTCCTGAATTAGGAGAGAAGACAAGGTGGTAAGGTCAGGGATATCTTTCTCAGTTTGATACTTAGAATTCAAAATTGAAATGAAATTTATAATTTTTTCATGAACATTTAATTGAATGATAAAATATATCAACTAATATTTAATGAAATTACAATTACATCCATATAACTAAGCTTTAATGTTTTTGATTTTAGCAAGAAAATTAACAACTTTTTCATCATCCTTCATAGGTGTAGTTAGTAATTCAAAGATTAATTTAATGAACTTTGAAAGGTGAGTGCCTTCATGCATGGATTTAATGAGTTTCCAAGCATTGATAAGAGACTCTTGATTACCAATTTGGAGAATGAGTTCATCCTTAACACTTCGTAAGATAATGGACATAGTTTTCTAAAATTTCATTTAAAATTAATAGACAATCTCAGGGGTCACATATCATCCAGAAGGGGATTTCCCAATTCCAATGATAATATTCCATAATTTACTAGCCATAAATTAATATTTAACATTAAATTTCCATATATTATAACTATTTTCATTAAGCATTTGAGATTTATCTAAGGAAAAATGAGATGAAGCCATCACTTCCCTTTAAACAAGACAGTAAATAAATGATTAAAATGAAACCTTTTTAATGTGAATTTAACTTAAATTTTTAAAATAAGTTAAATCATAATTACAAGTATATTTAATCACATAATTCAGATGGTAAATAATGAAAAAAATTGAATAAAAAAAGCCCAAATCTAAGTTTCAAAAGAGTCACACTCAAAATGACGACCTAAGCACTATTATTAAAAAGGTATAGAAATAATAATATGAGGATTAATAAAAAAATATGGACCACTCCAATTCATCCAGAACATGTAAAAACCTTAAGATCAATCAGTTGGATGACTATACTTGCCTAAGTTTAGACTAAATCAAGTGTGAAAAGGACTAGTCAATAAGTCAGGGGATTTTCACATGAGAAAGAATGCATACAATCTAAGAAATGAAATTCAAATTAATTTAATTTTTAATTAATTTCGACTAAAGTCAACAAGAAGATAAAAAGTGACATTTGGACACTAGACTTTTCTTTTACAAGTTTTTACCAAACTTTATAATCAAAAACTCAAAAATTTAAAAATTTACATGCATAATATTATATTTAATTATCTTTATCTAATTTTAAAAAAAATATATAAAAAATATGTTTATTTACTATGCATGTAAACAAAAGTAAAAACAAATTACTTTATTTTTAATTTTTGGGTGAAATATTTTAATAAAAGGTAAAACAATTTTATAAAATTAAAAAATAAAATGTTTTTTAAATATTTGAAATAAATTTATACTTAAATTAATATCTCCTATAGGTGGAAATGGCACATTTATAGGAGTAGAGGAGAAGCTTGAGGGAGATAGAAGCCTTCTCTGACCTTCAAAATTTGTATATCTTCTATAAATCCTCACACAATGCCAATAAGCATTTCAAAAAACATTTTGGTGCCAAAAATAATTTTTGCCAGCCTTCTAGGCCATACAAGTGCACCAATAGAGGAGAAAGAAATTTGAATAGGCTAATCTAGAGCTTCTAATGCCTTGAAAAAATTCATGGATCCTTTTTTTCTCAAAACTAAGTGAATAAAACTTTTAGAAGGTAATTTAAAGCACATAAAACTAAGTTTCAATTTTTTTTTAAATACCTAAGCCATATAATAGCATCTAAGTGCCCAAACTTTGAATAAATTAAAATATAAATTATTGATATTTAATTCAATATTTTATATGATTGATAATTAAAATCCTCTCCATTGGCTCTGATAACATGTTAAAATATATAGAATGTAATAAAAATGGATCTATAAGAGAGTTAATGAGTAAATCATAACATAATGAGTCCAGATCAACTAAACACAACACAGGCATTTATCCTAGGAAAACTTTAAAGAGGTAAAAAACCCAGCAAAGTGATATTCAATATTGAGAAATAATAATAACCCCAATACATCAAATCTTCTTGATCTCACTCCTCACATAATTCTTCACAAAATTTTCTCAAACAAGTATTTGCCACATGTAGGAATACTTGAATATTTTTTTGTGTTTGACGTAATTACAATAGGGGTAAAACCATATTTATAATGATTCATGAGGGTATGTGGCCATTGAGAAAATAACAAGTCCATCCACCCTGATAAATCTAATTGATAAATATTTAGTAATATTAAATAACTATAATAAGATTATTTATTTTCTCAAAGTTTACACCTCGAGTAAATAAATACTATATTACTATTTAATTACATACCAATATAAGACAAGGGTTAATAATAACCACTTAGAAATTAATTTCTCTAACAAACTTTAGGGTGAGATAAAAGGACCTTTGAGAGACCAAATGAGCTAGGATGGTGAGGAAATGACAACTGAGATGAGAGGGACTC